>CM076578.1:1600337537-1600588863 GCA_034641835.2 Pinus albicaulis | reverse complement strand
AAATTTAAAACCCCTTAAAATTCGCCTTTGGGCTAAAATTCGCCCCTAAAATTTTCCCTGCTCTCGGCATCCTTGAGAGTATCCCTAAGCCATGAGGGTCTTCCCTTCAATGAAGGAGGTGGATCAATATGGTTCATCGGTCCTTCAATATCGAGAATCGTCTCACCCTTTGGTTCTTCCTGATTTCTAGACCTTTCTTTAGATTTGATAATGACATAAAAATTTGACAAGATCAACCAAATCGTGAGCCACCATATCATTTTTCAAAGGGAACTCAACAAGGGGGACTAACAATCTTGTAGATTTGTTGGAATAAAAATATACTAAGAAAAACATTTGATAAAGGGATAAGAGAATTTCAGGTCTTTGGAGATTCTTCATTGGTACTGAAATGTTCGCAACATTCCTAAGACGTAACATATCGACTTGTTGGCAAATAAAAATCACCCGAAGGAGATCACCTCTATTTTCGCAAGGTTCACTATAGCTCATGTCTTCCTAGAGCTGAATGAGAAAGCCGATAGCCTGTCTAAGGATAGTCTCCTCTTAGAACTTAAAAAGCTACATTCCCTAGAGGGAGATAGGAACACTTCAACTAAAAGTCAGTCATCCATACAATTTCTTTGCTATCATCTTTTCATATGTACAAATCACTGTATTTGTAAGGCATGGAAATATGTATGAACAATCATAAATTTCTGTTTTTGATTCAGTTTTCCTGATCATCCATGGGATGGAATAGTCAAAACTTTTTTTGCAAGTATGATAATTCAATATTTAGCATGAGGATTGGGGAACATTTAGCTGAAAAAGGTGAAGATTTTTGGCTCTGGTGTTGCTGCTCATGAAGAAAGCATTTTTGTTTCCATCTTGGCAATAATGATGCAATCTTTAATTCCAAGTATTGTTAAAAAACAAAGTTATATAAGCGAAACACTTGAACCTGAACCATTTTTCCAATTCTACTATTCTATATTTACTTTGGGATGAATAGGTTATTTTATCTAGAGTTGTGCCAAATCTCTTGACAAGTGTTTAGTAAAATGGTAATACACGATGCATATTATAGCAGGCCACAAATAACATTCAAAAAGGACCAGTAGTTTATGCGGCAGAGTCTATGTCAGGGAAACTAGTGGATCATTACAAGTCCGTTAAAAAGAGCATGCATATGATATATCAAGAGATCAAGCTTCTCATCAGCCCTTGAGGAACAATTGCATGGCACTTCTCATCAAATTTGGATAGAAAATGTAAAACTAATTGCCAGACAATAACACTACATAAAAAGAAGGATAAGAGATGACTGTGGAAATTGAGAAGCATAGCAATACATAAACAGAGACAACAGGCTGAAGCTAAGCAACCCATGTAAGCCATTTTAGAAGAGGAATAAAATAAATTGTTCATTATAAAGGAGACACCTCTATTGCCAAGAAATATCATCATCTACTATGAAATGTATGAGCCATAAATTTCCAATAAATTCTGGGGATTTGTGGTGTTGGATGTGATATTTCCAAAGGAAAACCATAGTTTATATTTCAAAGCTGCATTGGGGGAAGGTACCAGCCACTGGGCAGAGCCATAATTTCTATTTCAAAGTTGCATGGGGGTAAGGTACCAGCCACTGGGCAGAGTTTAAGTTCATATACTCCTTCATAAATTATTGACAAGCCTAACTTGTTTTCCATCTCTGCAACCTTGGCTAAATGCTTATGGCTGAAAACAACACTCCAATGATTATTAGTATTGCCAAGAACCATTACTATTGTGTTCTTCTTAGCTATTGTTTCAAGGTGTTCTAAATTAACTTCCAAATTTCTTTCTGTAAATAAAATTATATTTCCTGGCTTCAATGCCATTGTATGTCAGCAATGCTTCATAAAGTGGATACCCTGGTCTTGGCAACAAAATTTTTGCATCTTTATAGCCCTAGACTACAATAGTTACATACATGGCTTGTCTACAACCACAGGTTAAGTGGAAATCATCTACAACTAGCTGGTAAGGAAGTTAGGGGGAGAGATACCTTGCCAATGCCACTTGTCCTCACTTTAGACCCATTTTGTAATAGTCTATTGTAGACAATCTTTGAATTTCTTGCACATATTTCATGGGGATCCACTCTTTTTGGATGTTGCTAACTTTGTTTGAGCAACTTTTACCTAAGAAGTTTGTGACAGTTAGCATAGAGGTTTGATACATTAGAAAAGTGTCCATTCTGGGCACTTTTCTTGGTAGCAGAGGACATCCTGGAGGTGAAGCTATTTTTCAAGGTATCCCCTTTGTTATATTCATGAGTATGGAACATAAAGAAGTATCAAGACCTTGAGTATGGAGCACCTGCTTCTATTTAAGGGTATTAATCAGTTTTCATGTTAGAAGAAATGATAACTGGGAGCACTTTGGAAAAGGAACATAGAACCAATACTGCTCTGAGCCTGCATGACTAGATTGTTATCGAGCAAAAGCATTTGAATTGCAGCTTGGTACGATTATTGTCTTTAGCTAAGAATCAACTGCATATTATTTTGAAAGCCACTGGAGCAACTTCAACCCTTACACTAGTCCAACTCCTTTGTACCAAATAAGAATGACTGAATATTGAATGATAATATAATCTGAGAGCAAAGGAAATCAACAATATAAATTTTGGAGAAATCTGGGCATTTGCACACAAATATATACCTGCTAGGCTGCCACATCTCCAATGGAAAAGGTACTTCTACTCAAATCATTTCTTTTGGTAATTATCTCTAGTGATGCCCCTGTACATGGAGAACCTAAATTCAGTAGATTAGGAATGCTATAATAATTCAGAGAGGTTGGGCATGATTTTTGTCAGGATAAACCACAGATATCAGGCTTCCATAGTCTTGATAACTACATGTAGAACCACAGTGTAGGCTATTAGTATTAAGTTATAAAACCATTCTCCTAAAAAGAAGGATGTCCCTCAACCTAGGGTTCTCTTTGGCATTGGAGAATGTGCCAATGGGTCATTTTCTTGCATGGTTTCTCATCTCCTTAGAAATCCTAAAAAATGTGCATGTTGACCATGCCAAAGGGCTCCACACACTACCTGTCCTCATAGTGGAGCATGCTAAATAAGGATAACAAGCTCCATCAAACTTGTAATAGATACACAACTCAAAGTGGGAGTGCTGCTAAAATATACTCGTGAAGGCTTCAAAGGCAAAGGGATTTCAAGGAATTCTAACCCTAACTAGATGTAATCAAGCCCATTCTTTGCCTACCAACCAATCAAGGAACTCCTTTATCAATAACATTGAGTTATGGCCATTTGAAATTTTGACCTAAGGGTTTCACATTAAAATTGCAAGCAATTCATAGTGTGTTCCAGAGTTTGCTTCTCTTCAATGATGGTTAGGAAAGAACAATCTACGAAGTGTCTATTCAGTTGTTTATCACCATTAGGACCGGGAAGGGGTGTATCTTTGATTAGGCCCTATCCAATTCTTCTTTGAATGGGATAACTAAGGGCTTCAACAACTATTACATAGAGGATCGAGGCCAACAAACACCATTTCCAGATAGATTAAAAGTACTCTATCTCTTCAAATTTGGCCTAATTGATGCAAAGGCAAGATGCAGCCCATGAAAATAAAGTTCCAACTACATTAACAAAAAATGTATCAAATTCAAGCACCTTCAGCATGGAGAGATTGAACAACCATTCCACTCTACGAAAGGCTTTTGCAGTTTACCTTTATGAAGAGGGCCTCCGGGCCTTGGCTTCTAACTCATTCAATGCCTTCCCAAACAAAAATCACATTATCCCAAATGTATCTGCCTATAATAAATCCCATCTATTTTGCTACAACGATTTTAGACAAGATATGTTTTAGCTACAAAGCAAGCTCTTTGGCTACAATTTTATAAGGTAGATTAAGTAAAGTTATCGGTACTAGCTTGTGATTAATAATGGGTCTCCCGGCTTCAAGATGAACTTGATCAACAACTTGTTGATGTCGTTACCTTATGTATGTGTCCATAGTACATACAAATACTTTATACACTTGAGGAAAAATTTGGCCCAAGAAAGCCCCAAGTGGCTTTGTAAAATTTGCATAAATAACCATCCTAGCCAAGGGACTTATCATCGACCATTTCCCTAAGGGTTATTGTCAACTCATCTAATGTTGATTTTTAATCACATACTCCTTATTGTTCTTGCATCGATTTTCTGGGAATTTCATCAATAAAAGTTTGCATGACTACCTTTCTTTTCTCCATGATATCTTTGAGATTGAAAAACTATTTTATAGTCACTAAAAAACTCTTTCTCTATATTTACCTGATCAATTATTTTTAATTTTTTTTGTTTTAAGCCTTGATGTGTTCCACTACATTGTAGTTGAGGTCTATGAAGAAGACCTTGGTTGGCCTATCTCCTAATTTAAGAAAGTGAAGTTAGGGTCTGATTTAGGCTCCCCTTGCTTTGTATGTCTCTTTCACCTTTAGTCAATGTCTCCATGTAACCACCCCAGCTTGGCGCTGCTCACTATAAGGGCTATTTTGTAACATCCTTAACACTTGTACCAACACATCCAGGACTACTTACGCTTTCTTCTTCTCAATACCACCAATCCTTTATTGTATCCCCTCAAAAACATAGTTAATCTTCTAACAGTATCTGTCAAACCAGGAGGTAACTCCTCAAAACTAGAATATGTATTAGCTGAAGAATGTACATGCTTATATAGATGGGAGGTGAGGCTATTGGGATTCAACTCCCAATGACTCTTGGCCTTCCTTATTTCCTAATAATAAATAATATACAAAAATACATATGCACACCCATCCATAGGATTAGGTGTCAACATTCCCCCCTTTAATCCGAAGGGATGTTGGTGAGTCCAAGCATCGATCCGAACTTTTCAAACTTTTCTCTTCCAAGTGCTTTGGTGAAGATGTCAGCAGTTTGCTCATTTGTGGAACAATGATGTAGATGGATGGTTTTGGCCTGAACATGATGTCGAATTAGATGGTACTTTATATTGATGTGCTTTGTTCGATCATGGAACTTTGGGTTCTTGGCCAACTTTATTGCAGAAGTGTTGTCGATCATGAGGAGCCTCGATCATGAGGAGGTGAGGAATTTGTTTCATCTCGCAAATCTTCCAGGATTTTGAGCTGTCACAATTTCCTCAAGGTTTCAAATCACGCCACATTCGCCCCTATTGTGAATCATTGAACCTGATCAAGTTTATGGATTCCATGAGACAGCTCCTGATCCAAGACTCATGGTGTAACCTGTAGTAGACACGCCTGTTTCTTTGTCGCCATCAAAGTTTGAATCAGAGTATCCGGTCAAGATGAAGTCGCCTACCTGTGTATATTTGAGTCCAAAGTCTTCAGTCCCCTTCAAGTACCTTAGTACTCTTTTTGCAGCAGACCAATGTCCTTCACAAGGTTTTTGCATGAACCTTGAGAGGATTCCAACAGCAAATGAGATGTCAGGTCTGGTGGTGGTCAGATAGATAAGACTTCCTACAAGCTGTTTATACTTAGTTGCATCCTCAAATTCCTTCCCTTCAATAGATGTGAGCTTCAAGTTTTGTTCCATTGGAGTACTTAAGGGTTTACAGTCATCCATGCCAAATTTGTTCAAGAGATCTCCAATGTACTTCTTTTGAGAAAGAAATATGAATTTAGGATGTTGAATTACTTCAATACCCAAATAGTAATGAACATGACCAAAATCAGTCATTTCAAAACCTTTCTTCAACTCTTTCTTCATGGATGCAATATAGCTCTCATTGTTTCCTGTTATCAAAAGATCATCTACATATACTACAAGATATACAACTGTTTTTCCAACTTTCTTAACAAAAAAAGTTGCATCATCAAGATCAAAATGTTTGAAATCAAGTTTCAGAAGATGCTCGATCAATTTCTCATACCAAGCTCGTGGTGCTTGCTTAAGGCCATACAAGGATTTTACAAGTTTGAAAACTTTGTGTTCTTGACCCTTTATCACAAATCCTTCTGGCTGGGACATATAAACTTTCTCCTTTAGATCTCCATTCAAGAAGGCTATTTTTACATCCATCTGATGGACTTTCCATCCACTCTGAGCTGCTAAGGCAAAGAGAGTCCGGATGGTGGTCCATTTTGTTGTGGGAGCAAAAGTTTCTTCATAATCAACTCCTTCTTTCTGTGCGAATCCTTTTGCCACAAGCCTGGCCTTGTGCTTGTCAAGTGAGCCGTCTGCTTTGTACTTGTTCTTGTAGACCCACTTGCAGCCAATTGGTTTCGCTCCCAAAGGCGAATCAACCAGCTTCCAAGTGCCATTCTTTATCAAGGCATCATACTCCTTCTGCATCGCTTCTTTCCATTCATCATGAGAAGCGGCTTCTTTGAAGGAAGTTGGTTCATGATCTGTAGACAAACTCATTTCACAGTTATAAGCAATATCCATATCAACAGAGGAATCAGAATTATCTACATCACCTTCGATTTCTTGAGTGGAACTTCTTGTTCCTGTTTTTCCAACCTCATCAGGATGAACATCCTCCAGTGTCTTTGTCAGCCATTTGGGAGGACCTTTCTGAGATGGCCCAGGCTGGTCACTTGACCGAGTTGGGATTGATTCAAGATTCAATCTCCCAATTCTGTCAATCACATCATCCAACAAGTCAAATGTGTCATCCATGGCTGTTTCTTCTGGGAGAGTGTGGTTCGGTGAAACGATTCCACAGCTTTGTCTTCACATTTTAATCCCCTTCAAGGTGTGGAATCACATTATCAAATTCTTGGAAAGACTTTGCATGTGTGAATCTGTCCAGGCGATCAAGTTGCCACTCAACAACCTTGTCACTCTTGGAAGATTCAAGAAATATGACATCTCTTGCTATCACAAACTTCTTATTTGCTTCATCACAGAGACGATATCCTTTGGAGGTATTGGAGTACCCCAAGAAGATACATTTTCTGCTTCTAGCACCAAGTTTGTTCCTTTGACCCTTGGGTATCAAGGCATAACAGGTGGACCCAAAGACCCTGGAATGCTTTACCGAAGGAATGTGGCCATGCCACATTTCAAAAGGAGTTTTGTTTCTAATTGAAATTGAAGGACACCTATTCTTTATGTAAACAGCACATAGAACTGCATCAGCCCAAAACATCAATTTTACATTCTTGAAAAATAACATGGAGCGGACCATATTTAAGATGGTTCTGTTCATTCTTTCAGCTACACCGTTCTGTTGTGGATTATATGGCACAGTGGTTTGATGTTTGATTCCATGTTGACGAAGATAATTTTCAAATTCGTTTGAAGGGTATTCTTTTCCATTATCAGTACGTAGAGAGCCAATATGTGTTTGTGCATCATTTTCAATCCATGCATGAAAATTCTTGAAAGTTTGAAAAGCATCAGAATTATTCTTCAGTAAGTAAATCCAACACATTCTGGTGTAGTCATCAATAAATGTCATCATGTATTTGTTTCCATTTGCAGAAGCAATAGGCATAGGGCCACATAAATCTGAATGAACAAGTTGAAGTTTCCTATGTGCTCTTGAGTGTGAATCATGAAATGGCTGTTTGCTATGCTTTCCTAGAATACATGCATCACATTCCTTAGGTTTTCTAGGAATTGTAGGCAGTCCATCAACACCATTTTTCTTCAACAAACGAAGGCTGTTATAATTTAAGTGTCCAAATCTAGCATGCCATAAAAGACTTGATGGAAATGTACCTTCATCATGATATGAACTGAATGCAAAGTTTTGAGCATGAGCAGATGAACCTTTCAGCTTCAAAAGACTCCCTTCTTCTATTCCCTCCATGACAAGTGAGTGATCCGATGCTGATCTGACCTCTGCCTTGCCATCAAACAAGTGAACTGAGTGTCCTTGCTGCCGGATTTCGATCAGGGACAGCAAGTTTCTCTTCAACTCCGGGAGGTATAGAACCTCATGTAGGATATGATCAGGAAGACCAGGCAGTTTAAGCCTGATTGTGCCAAGCCCTGATGGCTTGAGTTTGGATTTATCTACGAAATATACTGCTCCATCAACTTTGTCAGTGAATTCTTCAAAAAAATCTTTTCTAAATGTCATGTGACATGTTGCTCCTGAATCTAGCAACCAATCATCTCTCCATGAAGTAAATGAAACATCAAAGAGGTTTTCAGTTACTCCATTGTTACAATGTGCTAGAACATAGTGAGCGGATTCAGGTGCTTTACCTTTGTCTTTGTCATTGGTTTTACCTTGTCTTGATTGCCGTCTAATTTTGTTCCATGTTATTCTCATATTTTTTCCTGATAGCACCGATATTTGCAATGAAATTTCTCCTCACAGACCTCCGCTCGTTTTCAATCCGCAAACTGGTGCCCGCGATTCCAAAGAGTCCTGCAACTCTGTCTTCTGCAGATTCAAGTTCAAATTTTTTATGTAACGCCCTTTTGGGCCTCCTCATTCATCCCTACGCTCCATTCACTCACACCTCCCTCCTCACCTCCCTCCTCCATTCTCCCTGCGCCCTCGCTCATCTCCCTCACTGTTACATTACCCAACGCATATACTGCCCTCTCCATACAACGCCATCTTATGATATCAACGCTCCACGCTACCAACTTATACATTACGCCCTCACTGTCTGGTTTGACATATATGCTAACCAATAGCGCTCAATTTGATTGTACTGTCTGCGCGTATTTGTATATACAGGGTTTTTAAAAACGCTCTCTGCAATCATTCCATTTGTAATACACCACGTTTCATAATACGCTGTCTATTGATATTCATTTCCGCCCCACAGTTCATATACAATACCAGTTCCAATATATATATCAACGATGTCTGCATAGTGGCCCATGCGTTAATACATAACGCTGTCATATACAATACCAGTTCCAATATATATATCAACGTTGTCTGCATAGTGGCCCGTGCGTTAATACATAACGCTGTCGCAGTTTTAAATACCGCTCCATGTTATACACTGTCCATTGTATATACTATCCGCGCGTTGTGTTTATATTGTTTATCACACCATTTTACCGCCTTTGTTAATGCCATTACAGTTTGTCATTACAATCCAATTGCGTTATATTTGTTTATATATGTGGTATGCGTTGTAATACACCGCCCTCCAGTATTATATGAAAGCATATGACATAGCGTTGTGGTATTATATTTATATACATCGCCCTCTATTACCGCTTTCCATATTCAATACCGCCACTTTTATATACGACCTCCCACCACATGATATACTGCCCATTCTTTAATATCACTCCGCCATTTCAAATTCCATTCCGCCCCCTTCCCATTCATAATTCCATTTTTTTTCATATACATTTTTTCCCCAAACAAAAAAAAAAAAATACATTTTTTTTTATGCAGAATCAGTTTATAGCAAAGAGTCTTTGTTTAAAATTCAGTCTTCAGCAAAAGTTTTCTGAGCAGATTTAGTTTCTAGAAAGAGTTTTTAAACTCAGAAAATTTTTTCCAGCAAGAGTTTTTGCCCCTTTATTTGAAATATTTCAAGAGTTCGAATTTTTTATAGCAGAATTTGTTTCCTCTTCAGAAGATTTTTTCCAGCAGTCTAATGCATTCTCTCATCTCAATTGTTGGGATAGTTCTCTCCGGCAAAGAGAACTATCTTGAATGGTATCGAAAGATTAAACACACACTCATTTTTAATGAGCTGTGGAAAGGAATCTGTGAAGGACAAGAAGAAAACCCACCAACAAAGCCCACTTCAGACAAAGAGCTTGCCATTTGGGAAAACAAGAACTGCAAGGCTTATGCCTTGATTGCAGCCTCAGTAAGTGAAGAGGTGTGTCGCCATATTTCATCATTCTCAAATGCCTATGAAGCCTTGAAGAAACTAAAAGAACTCTATGACTCACATTCAGAATTAGAAAATGTTCAATTGATGATTAAGCTGTTCAGTCTTGAAATGAAGAATGATGATCCCCTTGCTTTAGCTTCAGAAGTAAGATCTATAATGCATGACATTGAAAACACTGGTGTAAAAATGGACATACATCTCATAGCATATGTTAAGGCATTATATCCGACTTACTCACATTATCTTGAGTCTTTGCAAGCAAGTGGAAACTTGAGCAGAAGTTTGCAGAAAGAGAGAAAGCTTTTGGGAAGATGAAATTCCCTTCATCTTCCGAAGAGGCTGCATACTTGGCACATAGAGAAAAGAGTCATACTCCAGATTCATCCAGAGGAAGAGGTGGCAGAAGAGGAAGAGGAAGAAGGAACCTCACAGAAACAGTCTAGCAGTTAATGAGCAGCAAAAACTATTAAAAATATTGACTGAGCAAAGGGTAGGGAGTTACACCACAGGGCAGAAATGCCAAATGTGGGGCTGGCTCTGATACCATGTCAAACCAGGAGGTAACTCCTCAAAACTAGAATATGTATTAGCTGAAGAATGTACATGCTTATATAGATGGGAGGTGAGGCTATTGGGATTCAGCTCCCAATGACTCTTGGCCTTCCTTATTTCCTAATAATAAATAATATAAAAAAATACATATGCACACCCATCCATAGGAATAGGTGTCAACAGTATCCACCAACCAAAGAATCCAGCCTTTGTCTCGACCCCCAAGAGTCAAACTCCAAATTTTTTTGATAGCCTTAATGCATGATTCACACTTCAAGTTAGAGATATTCAACATGAATGGCATGTTCACATCAGATACAGATCTAGCCGTATCCAGCTCACCTCAATATTCAATGCACCATGTAGATTAAAATTATTGTTAGACACAGGACCACACAAAATCAATGAGTAAACTCCACCCCCACCTATGTTGTATAGTGCACCTCACTTCTCTCATTTCAACATGCCCCAATGCAAGCAATAAATCTTCTTTCTTTTCCAGGCAGCTAACACAACAGGATAACATGAAATTTCTAACATATATGTCCAATTCATTAAACTTGAAACATTGTTGAATTGATACTACAATGTTCAATTCATATTTCAGTAGCAAGGGAAAGTACCTAGCTACACAAGTTCCTAGTATATTTTCCGATAATTTTCCTTGAACATCTTGGAAAGTCCATAAATAAAGAAACACAACATAATTAAAAATCTTTCCAGAGTAGCAATGTTGTAATCACCATATAACACATATACCTCATAAACAAGCAGTTTCAATATCAATATCTGGAAACTGTCCCAACAAACATTTCAAAACGAGGGGCACCATTTTAACCTTGTAAAGACCATAAAAAAGTGCTAATTCCAAACAAAATATTACAAGTAGGGTTCAACTTGGAAGAGAAATAACATCAAGAATATTTGTTGTTCGACTGATTTTACCAACAATCTAAGAAAAGGTTAGGAAGGTTGTATTTTGAAATTGTGACCTAATGTGGGTGTATGCAGGACATTCTAGAGTGTTTTTCATCTTCAAACCTCTTAGTATCACAAAGATGACAAATTCACGATGTTTTAGGAATTGTCCAAAGCCTTGTTTCACTATGAAGTTCATGAACACAAGTTCCAACTAAAACCAATGCATTTATTCCATGCAACAACACTTTCTCCCATCCATATATTTTCTGATCTAATGTGGGTGTACACAGTACATTTTAAGAGAGTTTTTTTCATCTTGAACCCTCTTAGAATCACAAAGATAACAAATTCACAATATTTTAAGAATTTTCGAAAGCCCTGTTGCACTATGGAGTTTGTTAATACAAGTTCCAACTAAAACCAGTGCAGTTATTCCATGCAGCATAGCTTTTTCCCATCCAAATACATCCAGTACTAAATATTTAAAATTCCCCTTAAAATCATTGTTTTCCTTCTCTTACAAAAAAGAAAATGCTAAATTAGTCTGTACAATATACCAAAATTAAACTGAACAACGAAACTATTTGCAAACCATTATGGTCCGTATAGAAGAATCACTTGCTTGTATGAGACCAAGAAGGTTAAGCATGGGTCACCACTAGTGCTAGGAGAGTGAATGCCATTAACTATTAGAATATCAATCAGATTCATAAGTTTATAACCTATGTATAAAACAATCCAACTAAAACTTGCCTGTATGTTGTTGCATGCCAAATACGAACAATACCATCTTCTGAACCAGTGATGATGATAGGAATTTCAGGGTGAAAACATATTGCAAATACATTATGTGTGTTTCCTGCCAGATTTTGGACACAACTTTTTGTCTGGTAGTCCCAAACCTGATGACAGCACACCAAGAAATTTAAAGGTAGGCCAATTTTTTAATGATCAAGACAAGTACTAGGGGTAAATCAATTACATCTCTAGATAATCTATATGTTTGAGCACCTTTGTTGTGTGATCATCTGAGCCAGTAATAAGATATGGTCTGTCACCTCCTGTGAAGTAATCAACACAGTTTACACCCTTTAAGTGGGCATCGAGAGTAAAATTTGGTTCTTGCGAGTCCAGATTCCAGATCTGATTGATGCATTCAGGTTAAAATAAATCAATATGAAACAAATTATACAAGGCTTTAACATTTTAGGATATCTAAATTCTAATTTCCACTATCTAAGAGAAGTAAAAAATTTGAGTGTTCACCAAGAGGAAAAAATATGAGATTCCTAGGTGGATAATTTATGCCAGAGTAAAGCTTATCTATAAACTTGGGATTTACCAAAGAGCACTGCCTCCCACCTTTATAGTACGGTCTAGTGAGGCACTTGAAAATGTATTTGTATCCTTGGGATTAAACGCGACTTGCATCACATAGTGTGAATGACCTTCAAATATTTGAGTACATTGCCAACCTTTATCCCAGTCCCAAAGCTTGATTAGCATGTCATCAGATGATGACAGCACATATGGCAGAGTTGGATGAACACTCACACACCTAATATAATCAGTATGTGCTTCAAATACTTTCACCTTATCCATGGTGTTATAATTGTAAACACGGATAATCATGTCATCTGCACTAGCTACAACCCAATGTTTGCGTGCTATGAACTTGGCAGACTGCACTGCAAATAAGCACTAGCATTAGAATATGTATCATGCACTTCACTGACAACATATAGATTCTGCTATGCCAATATGATGTATAGAACATGTTTCTACTGTGAATACCTAGAAGTTCTGTGACTTCAAAAGACTTTGCCAAAGTCTGCCATAAATAAGATTCAGCTTAAATTAGGTTTATACAGAGAACTTAATTTCTGAAGGAAGTAATTGTAGATATAATTCTGTCACACTAAAAGAAATACATTACCAAGAAATTGATAGATAACAAGAATAAACCATGATAAATATGACATAGGTAGGCATCTATGTAATCTCAGAGAAACATTGTTATCTCATTCTTTTCAAGTCAAAAAATCAAAATATAATATTAATCTTAAACTTCTGAACCATGTCTAAATATGTCTTCTTCCCCTAGAGTAATTTGAATCTGCCAAATCCAGCAATTCTGCATTGATGGGTAGTCTTTAAGCAATCTTTCTATTCTTTCATTAGGAAGAACATGCATGACAAGACCAGCATAAGCTTGACTTCTGCTTTCCCATATATGCTGAAGAATGGTTAGTGTATATATTATGCTGGTTAAGTTTGTCAGGCAGGTAAATATGCACTGACAAGATGGAATTTGTGAAGGCCTGTATGATATAACATTTTCACTAGAATAAATGAATTTGTGTGATTTAACAAAACCTATGGAGGTGGAGCTAGGAAGAAAAAGGAACTGTGCAGTTGTCATCTAATAATGACTTTACTTCTAATGCTATTCTTTACATAAAAGTTTAAAACTTCAAATTTACAAGCTCCATCTCAGGCAACATATTAAACACAAGAAAATGCAGACTAAAAACACATCCAATTCCAGATTCCAAACTAAAATACAAACGACAAACACATCCACCATCTCAGATGAGATTAGCAAAGTTGCATCATAACAGAAAATTATCAAAGCCTTTATTTCCTCCATGAAAAGGTTTCTTTAATAGAACTAAATACAAATTTGATGCACTTAATATCCGAGGCAAATCAAAATGCAATCTTTTAAAAACCACGAAGTATTGTTGTTGTTTCACTTTCAAAGGTTGCTTTCAATCTTACCAATACTATTCTCAACAACACTTTCTTATCATCAAAATAAGTGCTTCTATCCAGGAAATCAGTTTTTCTTAGTCTTCTTAATAGGCTGTGTCCTGCTTTATTATTCAAGTACAAAAATTGTCATTTAGTAAACCACCAATAATATATGTTTCTTCTAGAACAAGCACAAATTCACGATTCTAAGTTCAGCAAATCCTACCATTTGCTACCATGTGTGACATTGTTTTGAAGAAGGGTTTGATGGGTTTTCTGCCTGAGTCCAATAGAACAGATAGGCGGATATAGCCTCTACAGGGAAGCTTCCATGGACAAACGAATATGATGGAAGAATACTATATTTATGTCAAAATGGGGAGAAGCCCAATAATTGCATTTGCAATGGGTGTAATCAAATTTATCAGTCTCATAACTCAAAGAACAGAGGGACTGCAGAGCATGGTCGATCTTATAGACATTCTTTAAACTTGCAGCCCAAATCACATTTACATCTGCCCAATGCCAAACCGGATGATCCCCGCAGAGCAAAATATAGATGCTGTTCGGATGGTTAGCCGTTGACAAGGGTTCCATTCTTACGTTTTTCTTGCCCACTTGTATTGGCCCATCATTATTGCATGAGTTCAAAAGGATGGACTGTGTGCAAGTCCCCTATCATTTTAGTGGAATGGATACTGCTCGGACTTGGAACCATAGTCTATTCATTGCAGTGAACCTCCCTATACATGCTTGTTTTTCAAAGCTTTTTGGAAAAAAGGGCGTATTTCCATGATAGTCCCTTTTTTTTTCTTTTCTAAATGGGAACCTTTGTGTTTACGAATGATAAACCCTCCAAATCTTCGACATTTGCAAAGAATGGGTTGCTGGTACCTCACCAAAAATTATTTCAATTATCTACTTCAAGGCCTAAACAATACAATCATTAATTGGCACAAGGTCCATGGTTAATAGGCATATCCATCATACCCCATGCAAGGTAGGAGCATTCCTGTGAGGATTGTCAGAACACCTGCTCCAAGTTGCCACTAGACCACAACTTGATGTGAATTATTATCCTTTTGCACAAAGTTAAGCACATTAAGGATTATGCTTTATGATACACATTATATTTCTCTAAATTTCAAATTCTTATTAGGAGAAGTGCGTCCCTTGTTTGAAATTTGGTTCTTCCTCACTATTCTCCCTCATCCCCTTGATTATGCATACTGTGTTTTCTTAAAATATTTATGAATGGGACAGTTAATGCTGCATTACATTCTGGCCTTTTCACAGAATTTTGGGGTTTTTAGTTATAAATAGAGCAAATTTTAAATGTTCTAGGAGTATTTTAGAATTCTGAGCGAAACATAATTCTAAATATTTTTGGACTCTTGTGCATTTTATTTTTGTTTCTAGAATATACAGAAACCTTAATGCCCTTGCTTGAAAAATACAGAGTGCCTCATTTTTTGGATCATTGATTCAGATTGACATTCTTGATTTCCACAGTAGACATAAGAGGTTCATTGTTATGTGCTGATGACACTTTGGAATGTAAATGGTTTGCAAATATGACTAGTTATTTCCTTTGAGATTGTGCGAAAGGATGGATTTTTTAAACTTGTTGTAAACAATTTGGCTGGATAAGAAACTTGGATCCTTGTTACAAAAATTAAATATGTCCTACTAATGGTATAAATGATTGGAAACTACAACTACGAAAATTGATACCAAAGATGTCTTTTTAAGGGTATTAATGTGGGAAAATTTGACTACAATTGCTGGAGGCGGTATCTTGGTTCTTACGGGTTGACCTAATTGCACTTTTTTAGGATTGTAGTTTAAGGTGTTCTGAGAAGATCAAAAGAGGATTGATTTTTTTTTACCTAATTGGGCCATAGGTCAAGTTGTAGCTGTGTTGTTCCCTTGTTCTTCTATTAGTAGCGTTTTCATATGGTGAAAGTGGACTCATTCAATGTATATGAAATCAAAACAATGGAATGAGATAGGATCTAGTCTTCAAAAGATAAGCATTTGAGTGTTTAGGGTGTTGGTAGGGTGATTTCCATGGTTCTATTTCTACTATTATTACAATAATCCTTCATTATTTTCTTGTAATTGTTGTTAGTTTATACCTGGACTTCTTGGCCATTGTTCTTCTCTAGTGCACATAGCAGATATACTATGTTGCACACTCATCAAACACAGTGATTGTTATAAATTTACAATGCATGGAAGTTGAGTTCATTACCATTTATATGTTTGTAGCATGCCACAACATATTTATAGTTGGATGTGGAGTGAAATACATACTTGTTTTTGTTTCCAATTTTGTGGTTCTCTATAATTTATTTAGTTTAAGAGACGAAAGGTGTAATACCAAGAGATTTCTTGCTTGCAAGTCACTGTATTTTTTGTCTGTTAACTTTTTTTTTGTTTCCAGTGAGCTTAAAATTTTTTTATGTATGTGATTGTGAACCCTTGTTAAAACTTGTATATGTATATGCACTTCTGTAACTATATTTTGTCACACAATGTTGGACAGGAAACTAAGAGACGACATATTGGCTTAAGAATGGAAGGTAGGACCATGGATTTGTGATATCTAGAAGGAGTTGTGCATAGTAGCTTGAAAGTTGAAAGAGAATAAGGTGATTTTTCACCTACACCAGAGAATGAGGATTGACAAAACACATTGTATGCCAATGCTAGCAATGTAGTGTCTCGTACAGATTCTATGCCTAGAGGGGAGGATAATGGTGCAAATAGGCAGTATAGGAATAGACGTGAAGATGAAGAGGTTGAGTGTGGTGCTGAGGCAGGAGGAGAACATGATGTTGATGCAGATGATGAGGGGGAAGAGAGTCCTCAAAGATCGACTGAGGATAGTGAGAATGCATTAGGGGAATTTTGAGGTCTAAAATGGGCCTCCTAAGGAAATTATAAAATAATAGTGGAAAAAATCAAATAAGATTTGATGACATCATCAAATTTTAGAGGGAAAAATGGAAAAACTACTTTTTCAACTCATATTTTCAACTTATCTCCCAAATTTTTTACTCAAATTTCGAGTGAGAGTACTCGTTGGATGCGAAATTTAATTCCACATCCAAGGAGTACCCATGTTGCATACTTTTGATGGGTTCTACTACACGAAAAATGATAAATACATAAAAAAAACGTGATTACAATCACTTTTTTTATGTATTTCTCATTTTTCGCGTTGTAGAGTTCATCGAAAGTATGCAACATGGGTACTCCTTGGATGAGGAATTAAATTTTGCATCCAACGAGTACTCTCGCTCGAAATTTGAGTAAAAATTTTGGGAGATAAGTTGAAAAAGTAGTTTTAATATTTTATTATTTTTTAATATTTTTACCCTTTTATTTAAAAAATGGTGAATCATCCCCCATGGTTGAAATCATCATCTTGAATCCTATTGGTTGTTATAAAGTTTATTTTTGTTGTACATTTTTCTTATGAGGCCCATTTTAGACCTCAAAATTCCCCTAATGCTTCTGAAGCTGGTGATTTTCATGATGATGATGCCAAATCTAGCTCATGGTGCTCCTCTGCAACCTCATGGTGCAGAGGACACAGAGGAGGCAGTGAAAGTGAAGAACTCTATTTCAAAAGGTAGTGCAGCAAGTATAATAGGGGAGAGTGATGGCAGTGCTAGAGCTGATATTGCAAACACTAATGTGAAACAACAAACTCTAGGTGGTAATGGCGAGGAAAATTTAATAATGGGAACAATAATCTTTGCCAGGGGTAGAATGAAAAATGGTGAGAGTGCTATCAAGGGCGATGGTGTTCATGAAACTGGCCAAAATGGGCATAAAAGAGGGTGGAAATTTGCATTCCACTGCACCTGCTACTAATGATATTCTTGGTACAGCCATGTAGGTTGGTCACATTGAAAAGTTAGATGGCTCAAATGCTGTGATTGTAGTTCCAACAGAGTCAAGTTCAGGATGATTGGCTTTGTACCATGTGTCAGGTTAGAATACTTATCCCATGTATGGGACACACTCACAGCTTCAAGAGACTTAAAACTTATTAGAAGAATTTGGATTTAACAAGCAATGTAATATAGATCATTTTAAGTTTGTTTTTACCTATTATGTTGTTTATGTCACTCATTTTCAGATAATTGTGGTCTTCTTGGTAGGGATGGGTGCACTGCATTCAAGACCTGGGCAAATGTTTGGTGAGAGTGGGCATGAGCCTTCCATAAAAGATAGGGTGGGGCCTTTAGCAGAGGTATGGTTCTAGAATTGTCTTCGTTGTTTTAAAATTTATAAATACACAGAGGACATAGGACGTAATACATCATTGATTAAAATACACTAGGAAGCTTAACAAAAATCAAATATAATTATTGTGTTAGTTTTAACTAAAACACAACTATTTGCTGGTGAAATACCTCCCTCCTCCCATCTTATGTTTCATTGATTTGACATGCTATATAAATTATGATGATTCATAGCGAAAAAAAAAATGAGTTATTCTCTTCTCATGTTGATTTCATATGTCTCTTAGTGGTGGGAATGCTTTATGATCTCTTGATTGTTATAAATTTACAATGCATGGCAGTTGAGTTCATTATCATTGATATGTCTGTAGTATGGCACAACATATTTATGGTTGGATGTGGAGTGAAATATGTACTTTTTTTTGCTTGCAATTTTGTGGTTCTCTATAATTTATTTGGTTTGAGAGATGAAAGGTGCAATACCAAGAGAGTTCTTGCTTGCAAGTCACTGTCTTTTTTGTCTGTTAATTTTTATTTTATTTTTTTCCTGTGAGCTAAAAAAATTGTTCTATATGTGAACCCTTGTTAAAAATTGTATATGTATATGCACTTGTGTATCTAGACTTTGTCACGCAATGTTGGACAAGAAACTGAGAGACGACATATTGGCTTAAGAATGGAAGGTAGGACCATGGATTTGAGATATCTTGAAGGAGTTGTACATAACAACTTGACAGTTGAAAGAGAAGAAGGTGAGTTGTCACCTACACTAGAGACTGAGGATCGACTAAACACATTGTATGCCAATGCTAGCAATGTAGTGTCTGGTACAGATGTTGTGCCTAGAGGGGAGGATGATGGTGCAAACAGGCAATATAGGAATAGACGTGAAGATGAAGAAGTTGAGTGTGGTGCCGAGGCAGGAGGAGAACATGACACTGATGCAGATGATGAGGGGGAAGAGAGTCCTCAAAGATCGACTGGGGATAGTGAGAATGCTTCTGAAGCTGCTGATTTTCATGATGATGCCAAATCTAGCTCATGGTGCCCCTCTACGACCTCATGGTGTAGAGGACACAGAGGAGGCAGTGAAAGTGAATAACTCTACTGCAAAAGGTAGTGCATCAAGTATAATAGGGGAGAGTAGCAGTGCTAGAGCTAATATTTCAATCACTAATGTGAAACAACAAACTCTGGGTACTAATGGTGAGGAAAATTTAATAATGGGAACATAAATCTCTGCTAGGGGTGGAATGAAAAATGGTGAGAGTGCCATCAAGGGAGATGGTGTTCATGAAACTGACCAAAATGGGCATAAAAGTGAGGGTGTAAAATTGCATCCCACAACACCTGCTACTGATGGGATTCCTGGTACAACCATGTAGGTTGGTCGCATTGAAAAGTTAGATGACTCAAATAATGTGCTTGTAGTTCCAACATAGTCAAGTTCAGGACGATTGGCTTTGTACTATGTGTCAGGTTAGAATATGTATCCCATGTATGGGAAACACTCGTAGCTTCAAGAGACTTAAAACTTATTAGAAGAATTTGGCTTTAACAAGCAGTCTAATATTGAGAATTTTAAGTTTGTTTTTACCTATTCTGTTGTTTATGTCTCTCATTTTCAGATTTTTGTGGTCTTCTTGGTAGGGATGGGTGCATTACATTCAAGGCCTGGGCAAATGGTTGGTGAGAGTAGGCCCGAACCTTCCACAAAAGATAGGGTGGGGCCTTTAGTAGAGGTATGGTTCTAGAATTGTCTACGTTGTTGTTTTAAAATTTATAAATACATAGAGGACATATGACACAATACATCATTGATTAAAATACACTACTAGGAAGCTTAACAAAACTCAAATATAAGTATTGCATCAGTTTTAACTTTAAAATAGCTGATTGCTGGTGAAATACCTCCCTTCCCCCATCTTATGTTTCATTCATTTGACATGCTATATTAATTATTATGATTCACAGCGAAAAGAATTTATGAGCTATTCTCTTGCCATGTTGATTTCATACGTCTCATAGTGGTGGGAATGCTTTATGATCTCTTGATTATTATAAATTTACATTGCATGGCAGTTGAGTTCATTACGATTTATATGTCTGTAGTATGCCACAACATATTTATGGTTGGATGTGGAGTGAATTACATACTTGTTTTTGCTTGCAATTTTGTGGTTCTCAATAATTTATTTGATTTGAGAGATGAAAGGTGCAATACCAAGAGAGTTTTTGTTTGCAAGTCACTGTCATTTTTGTCTATTAATTTTTTATTTTATTTATTTATTTATTTATTTTAATTGTTGAGCTAAAAAAATTGTTTTGTATGTGAACCCTTTTTAAAACTTGTATATGTATATGCACTTGTGTAACTAGACTTTGTCACACAATGTTGGACAGGAAACTAAGAGACGACATATTTGCTTAAGAATGGAAGGTAAGACCATTGATTTGAGATATCTTGAAGGAGCTGTACATAGCAGCTTGAAAGTTGAAAGAGAAGGTGAGTTGTCAACTACACTAGAGATTGAGGATTGACAAAACACCTTGTATACCAATGCTAGCAATTTAGTCTTTGGTACATTAATGGTCCACTAGCTCTCTTTTCATTTGCTAATATTATAATGAATTTTTATTAGAGGCACTGTTTGTTTGTTTATTTTGGTTAGAAAAGGGTTTGCTCTTGGTTTTATGTGATTTTCAATTTATCGTATGTAGCATGTTGAGAAATGGGAAAGAATAACGTGACATTTATTTTGCAGAAATTGATGTTGAAGGAAAATTGCTTTGACATTGTTGATGTTAAGGTATATGTTGTATAAACTATTTATAGTTTAATTTATGTTATATTCTAGTGTTCATTGTTTTTCATTTCTTACAGTGCATTGTATTTTCTTTTGTTTTCATAAAATGAAATCAGTATTGATGGTAAGAAGCATGAATTGAAAAAAGAGAAGAGCAATAACATTGGAGCGACAAATGCAAAAAGAGAGAGGAGAACTGGTTTGGTGATACCCTTAGAACCAATATTTCGTATAAGACACACATATAAAGACTGATGATCAAGTCTTCAGAGTTGGTGAATTCACCTATAATGCCTTGAAAACACAACGATAATATTTTGAAGTGGTGAAACATCATTTCATGTGTAAATTGTAGTCCAACTAATATAAAGTTGGAAACTCATATTGTAATATTTTAACATTTCATATAATATAATTTATGTGGTTGAAATTATTTATAGTTGCACTTGATGTTGTTTAGTATTGTAATTAAAATATGCGACTTTGTGTTTTCATATTAGATGAATATGCACATTGTATGACATTTTTTAAATCGTACAAATTAATTTGTGTTGATTAATAATGAACACAAATAAAATGAATATGCGACTAAATTAGTCATTTATAATGATTATTAATGAAATGAATATAAACTACTAAATTAGTCGTTTATATAATAAATAAATGGCTACTGCAAATGATAAATTTGTGACTACAATTGATGACTAAATTTTGCATATATACGACTACTAGTAGCTAATTTACAGTATCTTATAACACGACTAAAATTTAGTCACATTTTTTCAGTCATTAATTGGTTTCAAACAATGACTAAAGTTTGCATATATATGACTATTAGTAGCTACTTTATAGTATCTTATAACACGACCAACATGTTGGTCATAGTTCTTTGGTCATTAATTGGTTTTCTCGGGTGATCATATAGTAATATATTTTGTTGTATATTTGGTCATTAATTGTGACATTTAATGACAAAATCAAAGACTAAATGAATTACTAAATCAGTGACCAAATGAATGACTAAATCAGTGACAAAATGAAAGACCAAATGAATAACTAAATTAGTGACCAAATTAGTGACTAAATCAATGACCAAATATACAACTAGATAACAAAATTGAGATAACCAATTAATGACTAAGCTAAAAATGACCAAAAGTTGGTCGCGTTATAAGATACTGTAAATTAGCTACTATTGGTCACCGATCGAAAAATAGTCGTTTATATGCAAATTTTAGTCGTTTTTTTAGTAACAAATTAGCCATTTTTCACTAGTGTTTGCTTTCAGAAGTTTTAAGAACTTTTTTGTTTTTCTTGAAGTTTTCTGGGGACCGCACTTTGTCTTCACACACAGTGCGAGAATCTTCACACTTTCCTTGAGTAACCAGTGCGGGACCGCACCTGTTTCCTCTGGAGCCTGCAGACCCTGTCAATTTTTTGAAAAACTTAAGATTTCTCCTTCCAGTTCGAGTTTAGATTTAATTTAGGATTCTTAGCATCTACCCAAATCTGTATTTTTCTATCAAAAAGCCTTGTTTATGAGTTTCTTTTGGAATTTTTTTTATCTTATCAATCTCCGTTAAGTTAATTGGGTGTTTTGAGTCTCTTTTTTGAGAAATTCTTAATTTGATTTCCTTTGGTCATTACTAGGAGGTTTGTCTCAGTCTTTTCACAATTTTGCATCAATTTTCTTTTGTTTTTACAAAAAAAAATTCCCCCTCATTCGCTAGGGGGGGCTAAATTGTGTATAAGTGTTAATCGCCTTTGAGTATTTTTATTTTTTGATCTTTGGAACTCTCACCCAATTTTCTTTACTTACACTTGATTGGTTCTTAGATTACATTAGAATCATCTTGTGTTTGAGAATTCTCTTGCATAGATCACATTTGCATAATTAGAATTCTCATTTTCAGAATATGAATGAAAAATGTGCATAGATTACATTTGTATACTTTTCATGTGAATTGTGCATAGATTACAACTGCATAGTTTACATTCTGAAAATTCAATCGTAGATTTAGATCCGTTTTCTTTGATTTGAATTTACATGTTTTTATGCTTGTTTTAAAAACACAAAAATAAAAAATTTGTTTTGGAATTGATTTTCATTAGTTTTTCTTAATGAAATTAGTGCATTAGAGAATTTGTTATATTTTCTCTTATTGATCAATTTTTGCATTGTTGGAAGTGAATGGAAAATCTCTCCTTACTTTAGTTAGGATTCATCGAATTGAAAATATTACATTATCATATTCGATTGCATTCAGTTTTGGGTCGGGTCATAACACCATTGGTTTCATATCCATTTACCCTTTGAGTAATAACAGCTCAAATAACACAACACTTAATTAAAAATCATCTAGTAATTTTTACATTTTTAGGGCTCTTTCCACCAATCTAGCTTAGGATTAGTGCTTTGGAATAGGTTGTAGTTAACTTTCCAAAGAAACTAAAACAAACAAGTAGTCGATCTTGCAGTAGGAAAATTCCAATAGTTGCATGTATGCTCTAGGAAGCTCCTCCTAAAGGAGTCAAGCATGAGATCATATATGAACCAGTGAGATAATCAATCATTCCTCATTGGGAACGATAAAATATATACACGTATTAACAACGGTAAACCTCAGATTGACCATTGTCGAGGAGCCTGGGGTCACTTGTCGATAAACCTTGGATTATGTCAAGGAGCCTTCAAGGGGATTGAGCTTTGTTACTCTGCCCTTGTGTGTGTGTCGGATCGTAGACTTTTCCCCCAGGTATATTTGTTCCTGTTGGTGACCTTAGTGGCCATAAACTATAGGATTCTTTCCCAAGGTGACGGTGGAGGGAATATCCCACTGTACCTGGAGCAAACATCGACTAGACTCACTTGGACTCTCCGGAGGGTTATCTTCACTCGAGATGGTATAGTGGAGAAAATTGCACCGGTTTGTTTCATTAAGCAAGTTGTCGGGGTAACTGTTCCAACCGTCATTTCTGCATTAAAATTCTACGATGTTGGATTTCATCACCAACTAGTGTTTTTAGTGTAGGAATCTACTGTTTGTGTGTGGTTTGACTCCTAAATTTGATAGTGCGTGTTAATTTGTTTGTTTTTACTTTTAGAGACCATAGGTGTGAATTGTGAATTGTTAATTTTAGTTTTAAATTGTTAATAAAATTCATTGAAGTTGAATATAATGGAAACTGTTCCAGAATTTAGCAACCAAGGAACCCCTCTTAACGAGAATTCTAGTACTTTTCCTTGCTTTGGAAATGTTGGTCCTCCTTATATGGCTACATTGTCATTATCTGGCTTTACAATAGGTTTACCAATATGGTTATTTTCAAATTCGTTGGCCCCGAATACTCCAATTGTTCCACCTCAACCGAATGCTTCACCTCAACAGAGTTCACCATCTCAACATCACCAACCTTCTGTTGACCCTTTACCTTCTTCGCCCAATATTTCTTCCTCCATTTCTTCCTCTTCGCTTGGTAAAAGCCTTGACGCTAGTAACCAGGTGGTTAAGAATACGAAGAAAGGGAAGAAGAAGAAGAAGCAAAATAAGAAAGAAGTCAACCAGTCAACCATGGCTGTAAATGTTAGTAATGTTGAGGAAACCTTCGACATGCATCGTAAACCCAAATACCCTTGCAGGCTTTGTAAGGGTGACCACTTCCTTATCAATTGTCCTAGTATTCCAAAAGTCTTGGAAGTATGGTCAGAAAAATCCCATCAACTTTCCGTTGATCCATCAACCAGTGATAGTCAGGTTCCTGGGAAAAAAGGTAAAGTTAGGTTTCCTTGTAATTTATGCAAAGGGAGTCATCAAACTCATATTTTCCCTCACATGGATGAAGCCTAAAAATTGTTGGAAAACCTTATTGTTCCACAGCAAGAACTTCCAATTGGTTACCGTCAACTTTCGCCCAACCTACCGTCAACTGACGAAGTGATTGATCTAATTTCAAGTACAATCGATCCCACTCTTCCATTGGAGAGTGAAAATCATATCACTCAGGTTGATGATCCATTAGTTGATCAAGTGGTTGATTTGATTTCGCATTCGGTCGATCCTATTCTCCCTGTAGAGAGTGAACTTCATACCGCTCAGGTTCTTCTTGTTACATCAGATTCTTCTACGTCAGGGGGCATTTCACCTGTTTCTACAGAACCCCCTCCAAGTGCTGAGGTCTTTTCCTTTGATTGGAATAGACTGACAGAACCCCGTCTTCCTTCCTCCATCCCTTTCCAAATCATTGTGAAGGCTGGTGGTAGGAGCATACACCACACACATGTAGATGAAGGTGCTTCTGTTAGTATTTTATCCTCAACGGCTTGGAAAGCTTTGGGTTCCCCTCAGCTTGTGCATGTTACACAGAATCTGAAAGCTTATAACATTACCATTAGTGAACCTTTAGGGATCCTTCCTAAGTTTTCTATTACTTTGGATGGTAAAACTGTCTGTATTGATCTTATGTTAGTTCGAGGCCCCTTGGATTTCAATCTACTCCTTGGGCGAGACTATGTCTATGCAATGAAAGTTGTTGTATCGACACTCTTTCGCGTGATGTCTTTCCCTCACAATGGAAACATTTTAACTGTAGACCAGCTTTCATTTGCTAGTCTTGATTCAACTACCAATAATTCGACACCCCTAAATGTTCCTGGTAAGAAAGTGGTATCTACCCCGCCACGGGTTAATTATGTGGCAACTAGTCCCATGTTTTTAGTTACCAATGTAAGCTAGCCTCTCACTGTTTTCTTGTCTTCCTTTGACTTAGATCCGGTAATTGACATGGAAAACTCTATGGGATTATTTGAACGCGATGTTCTTATCCCTTTTGAGTCCATTGACATGTGTTCCTTCCAGAGAACTATTCTTCCTTCTGATGAAGACCTCTTGGAAGCCATGATCAAGGTGTGTCCATTGACATGTGTTTCTTCCAGTTGGAAGCCATGATCAAGTTACCGAGGATAGTTCCTTTTACTGTGTCAACCTCGTTAAAAAATGAATCAGTGAGTCTGAGGATAGTTCCTTTTACTGTGTCAACCTCGTTAAAAAATGAATCAGTGGCCCGTGAGGAGAGTTCCTTTTATTGTGTCAACCTCATTAAAAAATGAATCAGTGAGTGTGAGGATAGTTCCTTTTACTGTGCCAACCTCATTAAAAAATGAATCAGTTAGTTGAGAGCATAGTTCCTTTTCTTGTGTCAAGCTCGTTTAAAAAATGAAACAAACTTCCCAGAGGAAAGTTATTTTCCTGTGTCAACCTCGTTAAAAAATGAAACAGATTCTTACGAGGATAGTTCTTTTCCTGTGTCAACCTCATTAAAAAATGAATCAGTAGGTAGATTGTAGAGAGTAGATTGATAGATTAGAAATAAGTAGTTTCTGAGGATGGTTCCTGTTACTGAGTCAACCTCGTGAAAAAATGAATCAGGTAAGAGGAAAGTTCCTTTTACTGTGTCAAACTCGTTAAAAAATTAATCAGTGGGCCATGAGGACAGTTCTTTTCCTGTGTCAACCTCATTAAAAAATGAATCAGTAGGTTATATAGGTAGATTGTAGAGAGTATATTTGAGGACAGTTCTTTTATTGTGTCAACCTCGTTAAAAAATGAAACATGTAGGTGAGGATAGTTCCTGTTATTGTGTCAAACTCGTTAAAAAATGAAACACGTTGCCATGAGCATAGTTCTTTTCCTATGTCAAGCTCGTTAAAAAATGAAACAAATCCTCCCCTAATTGAGTCGAGTCTTTGACTAGATCTCGTAAATGTTAAGTCGTATATTTAGGTTAGTTATTTCAGTTTTTGCATAATTTTCTTACAGTTTTAGGTCGGGTCTTTCATATGATCTCGTAAATGAACCTTCATTCCATCCAGCTATTAGTTACCAGTAGTCTATTTAGTTGAATGAAATGAAGCTGGGGGGGCATGCGCTCTAACAAATTACGCTTAGGGGGCATTAAAACCTATCTGAAGCATAGTTTTTCTCTGTTTCAAGCTTTTGTAAAAATGAAACCAATCTCGAGTCGATTTCGATTATTTTCAAGACTCGTTAAACTCATGAAAATCCCAAGATTATTTTGCTATCTTTCATTCTCGTAAAACACATGAAAATGCCGAGTTATTTCCGTCTTTTCCTTCTTGTAAATTAAATTGAAAGTCGGCCACAGCAGTATATTTTTATCCCTTTTCGAACTCGTTAAAACTTACGAAAAAGTGAAAACCATGAGTACATTTTTATCCCTTTTTCGAACTCGTTAAAACTTACGAAAAAGCGAAACCCTAGAGTTCTCTTTTAAGGTCTTTTCAAACTCTCTAAAAATGAAAAGATTGTTGAGTACTTGACTATTCGAACTCGTTAAAGTAAATGAATGATCGTACCTTCAGTATAAGTTTACCCCTTTTACGAATTGAAATAGACTATTTATGAAAAAGGTATACGTTGACTAATTACGGTCAATAGAGTTCTCTCCCGCATTATTTTATCCTTTTTCGGGCTCGAGAGACTAAATTTACAAAAAATTACACCCATGGAGTTTTCTTAAGTTTTTTCTTCTAACTCCCTAAAATTAAAAAACATTGAGTTTCTCCTATACTGGACCCGTTAAAATTTAACAGTAAAGGACCTGTTCAATTTTAAACAGGAACGAAGCACTCCTTCTTAGGGTTCAAATTTTAAACTAAGTTGGACTCATCCGAAGGATGAGCTTATAAACAAGCAAATGTTATCCTCCTCAAGCTTGTCAAAAATAAAGAGCTACTTGCCAGAAATGGTGGGGGAAAAGAGAGAAAAACGAACTTGTTTGTTACATTTTGATTTTCGGAAAGTTGTTAACCACTCTTGAACACGACACTTTTGTTCACCTAGGTTGGGAAAATCCTTTGCCTAACAGTTAATCAAACCATATTGAAAGTCTTCAGCCGGTTTCTGGATCTTAGCTTTGGGTCAATTGTCACCAAGCCATCTGTAGTGTCGCTATGTGTTCAAGAGGACAGTTCAAACAAACCATTCATCTGCAGAATATCTGTCATCCATTTTGACCATCCCTGAGTCAGTCCTTGCCAAGATATTTATTCAAAACTTGATCTATGATTTCGTGTTGTGGGCTTGCCTACGACGGATCGCTTTCTATTGTGACAGCTCATTATCTAGGAAGTTGATCTAGAAATCGTCAATACCTTGAAATTTGCATGCCTCAATGGCAGGTTTCTCGCCTTTGATGACAGGTTGCATCATTGACCTTCGATCAAATGATTCCGTGACATGTTCGACTTCAGCTCATTCATTCACATTTCATGGACTATACTGAGTACTTTGAGGGCCATTGACATTACTAGTGGTTACTCTCACACTTGTTAACAATTCATATTATTGACTGGTAATCAAGTGGTTTCTACCATGTTCTACTTTGACACATTCATTCACATGGATATAATCGTACTAGTTTGGGAAGCAGAAATCAAGACCCTGGATCTAGTTTCTACCATCCAGGTTGCGAGGAATTTTGTTATTCATTTATACAGTGGACTATTCATAAATAGATGGTTGCGTCCATACTGTGTCTATACATGTCTATATTGTTGATGTATTGAAAAATCATTCCTATATCAGAACAGTTTAAGTCAATTTTCTAGTTAGTTTTGATCTGAGTATGGGAATGCCTACCGCAACGATGATATGTCTACATATATATATATTTTGCATTTAATGTTTTTACAGGTTCCAACTGGGGTGTCCACAGGATGATCCTTGAAATGATAAAGTACTTCACTCTTCATACATGACAGACTCTATCTTCATCTATTACAGACTTCACACTTTAGGGGGAAATTTGTTGCACTGAAAATTGTCACCTTGACATTATGCTATCTGTATGAGCTCATTATCACTCATACTTTCCTCCTCTGCAAGTCTTAAAACATCAGTTCCTCATGTCAAGCCTTAAAAATAAGAGAAAAGTTCTCAAAAGTCTCTAAAATTTTGGTATCACACTTTCTCTTTGTCTTACCTGCGGTCCCGCACCTAATGGTCACGTCTCCTACATATTTGACCACACTTTCTCTGTGTTAAGGGTTCGGACCCCTGTAAAAGATTAAAAGGGTGCAAGTAAACTCAAAAATCTCACTTTCAGTCATTTTTAGAAGCTTCTAGAAGAAATCTTGCGGTGGCAAGACTACTCTTTTTAGATTCATGTATCCCATGCCTTAAGGAGCTAACCCCTTGATGTGAGGAGCTTATCCCTTTGAAGGAGGATTCTATCCCTTCATAGGTGGAACTGTAACCTCCTCTTTTGCACTATAAAAAGAGGCATAGGGCAGCCTCAAAGGCTTACTAATGGACAATGTAACAATTGATGAGTTCAAGCTTTAGTGTTATTTGAGGTAAAGTGATGTTGGAACTTAGACTTCTTTAGCTGAGATTTTATGAGGAAAGATTACATACCTGTATGTATCTCGGTTGGAAGAGTGCAAGGCTTGTTAGAGTAAAGGAAATTCCTGCTTCGGACCCTAGGAAGACCTGTTCAACATCAAGGCTGAAAAGGTTGTAAGGTTCTTCTACTATTTCAAAGTTAATAATAAGTTTGTTTTTCTCAATAAGCTGTCAATTGATTGTTTATTTTATGGATTCCTTGATCACCATAATAGATATGATTTATGAATATATGCTATGTAGGCGCTATTTGATGTTTGTTTGTTTGTGATTGCAGATCTTCGAAGATAACTCTTTCGAGCGACTGAAGGACGACTACTACAAACAAGCATTGGATCAAGGTAGGATCATAACACATTTGTAGAATTTACTTGTAAATCGTGATATATCTAGAGAAAGATAGATTTAATTTTCTGTTTGTTGCTAGACTATCTTCTGATACTAGGGAGATCGGTCTTGTCCGCAAGATCGATTTATCTAGCCAACAAGAACAAGATTGTAGACATGGATGGTAGGATGAAGAATCCTACCAGGGTTCCCTGACGCCAAGCTCCAAACGACTACTGCAACGAGGAAACCATGGTGTCTAGCACTGGGTCAACCAGCGCTAAACAAGCTACAGTCAAAGCAGAAGCAACGTTCGATGGAATATGCTTCAGTGACAAAAACCCTTTATTGCGCCCACACCCCACCTCGACGACCGAAAAACACACATAAAAAACCAAACAACACCTTGCAACAGCTGACAAACATGTTGTAACACTCAATAAACCCTCCCTCACCTCACCACAATCGCAGATGCAATAGACAACCACAGACAGAGCATTGGCTCGAAACCCCCCCATCACTCACAACAATGGAAGGTGCTACAGACATAAATGAACAAGCATCCGGCTCGGACAGAAATGAACACAGCTAAAAAGAGCTAACCCTAATCCATGTGAATCGATAGGTAAATGGAATGCTAGGCCCATGACGCGGGAGAGACCACATGGAGGCACGTGCTGGCATGTGGTCGTACCACCAAATCTACTCACCAGGTGTCAGAAATCAGCCATGTATGGAGGCCATGCAACTACTGGCCTCCCTCCCCTACTTTATTTCCCCCAAATTTTTTGGGCTTTCCTGTTTGCAGAGTAGAGGGGGTCGACGATGATGCTTTTATAGAGTGGTCGGATTTGGCAGAGGCCTCGCCATTGCCTACCAGTCGTAGTTTGTACAACCATCTGCTAGACTTGGGGTTCAAGATCTTTCTATTAATGACGAGGTACGACTACGAGAGGAATGTCACTGAGAAGAATTTGGCCCTAGCTGGTTATCATTCATGAGAGGCATTTTTGTTGAGGTGATCACTGCAACCACCGATGCATTTACCAATTTAGTTTCTTTGATGTCTCTGTGTGAGTTTGGAATGTCTGGTTTTGATGGGTAATGCAGGGAAATAGTTGTGTTCATGAGATTAATGGTCAATTTGTGATGCAGGGTGCTAGAAGATTATAAGAAGAGTGATGTTATTTTTAAATCTGAGAGGAGATTGAAGATTGAACAAGGTGGGTTTAGGATTTTAGGGAACTCTAGTGATCAATGGAGCGATCTTACGGGATATGCTGTTGGGGACATAACATTCAAGTTTCCCAATCCTATGTATTACATTTTCTGAGTTTAATTTTAATGTTTAGATGTTTCTCTGAAGCATGATAGGTGATGATATTTTTTTCAAAAGTATTTTGTAATCCCAAAAATAATTGACTTGGTTCTTGGTATTTCTAGAATTTAGCATAAAATTAAGAATAGGTTTAATTCCCTCAACATGATCTTAGATACACCTTACTCTGTCCTCAAATCCAATAAAATTCTCTTTCATATGCATTACTTTTCTCTACAACCAATAAAAGTCTCTTTCATATACATTACTTTTCCCTAAAACCAATAAAATTCTCTTTTTAGATGCATTGCTCTGTCATTAAATCCAATATTGGTATAAATTTACCGAAAATGAAAATTTGTCACATTTTTTTTAGCTTCTCATCACAGGCCTGGATTTTTTTTTTTTCGATCCTCCCATTTCTTTGTACACAAAGACTATGTCTTTTCCTTTTGGAACTCATTTTCATTCCATTGTCGGAACTCATTTTCAGTGTCATTGCACAATGTAAATAAATTCATTTTATTTAAGATTTAAATGATTCAAACACTCTGAATTTGTAGCGAGGAAATTTATTCAGAATATGATGTAATATTAGTTTCAACTTTATTTAATGAATATTTTTTTTTGGTTAATTTTGTTAAAATTTGAAAGAGATTTTTTGGAATTATAAGTTTCAGTTATTTAATCCATAAAATCTAAGTGTTTTAGAATTTTTTTAAGATGTTCAATCCATTTATATATTTAAATACATAATTTTAATAGTACAAAATTCCAATTACACCAACAATTTTGTTCACCAAATTATTAAAAAGGACAAATTTAAAAAATAAAAATAAAATTGTACTATTTATCATTATATAAGAAAAATTTTTATATGTAGGTTGTTTAATTTGTGTCCATTGGGCCTAGAATAGACAGTAACACAGTGTTTTGTTGAGGCACTTCGTGGTGAAAAGATCACCCATTAGAAACCCTATCAGCAAAAATACATCCATGCTAAGGGCTGGTGTGACCCAAGCAGGTTATGATCCTTAGGTGATTGAATCACATTACCTAATAAATAAAAAAAGAAATTGTTTAATATGAAAAGTCAAGATCTTCATATTTTTTTTTAAGGTGTTGAATCCATTTATCTATTCAAAAACATAATTTAGACAACAGAAAATTCCAATCACACCAAAAATTATGTGGGGATGTCAGACATCCTTGCGTCTTGAAACCCTCGCATATCGTCAAGGCATGTGCCTCGTTTAACCATGTCAAATTTCGATGCATAAAGGAATAATTTGAAGAAATTTCAACGTTGGTCCCATTCACTGCTCATCGTGCGACGTCGATGGATGACATTGGTGGGCATGTTGGAAGACATTCCATGACATTTCAAGAGAGTTTCGACAAAGATTTAATAGATGGGAATGATGAATGATGACAATGAGACTACATGATGAATGTTGATGAAAACATGGACGATCTCAAAGACTATGCGAGGACGTCACACATCCTTGAGTCTTGAAACCCTCGCATACCGTCAAAGCATGTGTATACTCTAACCATGTCAAATTTCGACACATACGAGAACAATTTGAAGAAATTTCAACGTTGGCCCCATTCACTACTCATCGTGCGACATTGATGGATAACATTGGTGATGGTGCTTGTTGGAAAATGTTACATGATATTTCAGGAGGAAAAAGATTCCATAGATGGGAATGATGAATGATGGCAATGAGATTGCATGATGAATGTTGATGTGAACATGGATGATCTCAAAGATTATGTGGGGACATCAAGCATCATTGAGTCTTGAAACCCTCGCATACTGTCAAGGCATGTGTCTAGTCTAACCATGCCAAATTTCGACGCATACAAGAATAGTTTGAAGAAATTTCAACGTTGGCCCCATTCACTACTCATTGTGTGACATCAGTGGATTACATTGGTGATGGGCGTGTTGGAAGATGTTCCATGACATTTCAAGAGAGTTATGATAAAGCCCTAAATCTCCTAATCCCTAAGCTTGCATTAACCTTTAAATCCTTAAGCCCTAATCCCTAAAGTACCCTTAATTCTTCAATCCTAGTTAATCACTAATCCCTTAATGCAAAAGCCCTAAATCCCCTAACCCGTAAGCCATCGACCCTTAAACACTTAAGACCTAATCCCTAATTCATTAATCCATAAACCCCTATGCCCTAAGCACTTAAACATTAACCCCTTAACCCATAATCCCTAAACCAATAACCATCAAACTACCTAACTCGTAAGCGTCAAATCCCTTAGCTCTTGACCCTTAATCCCTTAAACCCTAACCCCTAATCAGGGAAAATTTTAACAATGAAAGTTTATTTTAAAGTTTAGAAACTTTGGCGAAAAATGATAGTCCCTAATATGCAAATTGTAAAACGTCCAATATTTTTTTTTAATATTTAGATTTATAATTACTTTATATTACTCTCTATAATTTTTTGGCAATTTTCAAGGTAAAATACTTTTATACTATAAAATTTGGGCGAATTATTTTTAGAAAAAATGGAAATTAGCGATATTTTTTTTTGGAAAAAACTTGGAAAATCAGTCCCCTAAAATTTTTCCTGTCCCTAATCTCTTACCCTTAATCCATGTACCCCAAATCCCTAAATCCCATAATCCTCAAAGCCCCTATCCACTTAAACCCCAATACCTCAATTAATTAACTATTAGGCACATATGACGCTAAAAAGGGAGCTAAACAAGGTGCTAATTTAGGCATTAAAAGGGGAGCTAAATTCAATGCTATTTCTGGCGCGTTTCCGGCGATATGAGCGCATAATTTAGCACCTAAATGTTTTGGTTAGTGCTAATAACGCCAAAAATAATGCCATCCCAATAAATAACATCGATTTTTTCAAAAAAATGGAGAAAATTACACTAAAACAATCATTGGAAGCAAAAAAGGGAGTTCATCATATGGTTGTAGTGAATATTTACACTTATATAACCAAAGATTGTGAGAAACTCGTCCACCTTTGAAATAGTTTTATCCCTCTAAATGACTTACTTCCTTGACCCATCCCATCTTAGAAGGCTTGAACCTAAAACTTAATAGGAATTAAAGTTCACTCAAACCAACTAATCTATATCTCATAATCCATCTATGTCTCATAGTTCACTTCAATACCTAATTAACATTAATCCTTTTTTTATTTTTATTATATCTTAGGTCACTTCAATACCTCATTAACATTAATCACTCTTATTTTTATTATATATTTTGAAAATATTTGAAAATTTAATTAGGAAGTTAAATAATAACTTTGCTATTACTTATCAAATTCCAATAATATTTTAAAATCCAAAGTTAAAAGTTCAACGCATGCTAAACTGGTACACTCCGTCATCGAAAAACAGAGTCGTAATGCAAACGGAATCTACTTTCTTTATTCTTCTTTTTATATAAATTTCTCTGAAAGGTAAGCAGCATTCGCATCATAGATGTATATACTGTACTTGAAACTCACCCTCATCCCCATCTTCCATGGCTTCTCTTCCGCTCATTAACCATAACAATCTCAGCCTCCTCGGTGCTCTGCATTCCACAGCATCCAATACCTTCAAGATCTTCAATGACTTTCCCTCTTCCAGCGCTTCGGTACTGCATTCTCGGATCAACTACCAGAGTCCCAATATCCGGTCCACCAAACCCAAGAGCTATGGCAAGGTTTCACAGCAATTCACAGCGCAAGGGGAGACGTGGGATCTGAAGCAAGAGGGCCAACTTAACTTCGAAGCATGGAGGTTGGGCGTAGAAACAAACACTCTGCGCTCATGGACCGTGGTGCCTCCTGAATTCGTGGAATCCGTGAAAAGCTACATGGTCGGAAGTGAAAGCCAATATGTGAGGGACTTACACATGGTGGGCAAAGAATCCACGGCTTATGTTAATTCTCTCAGACTCTCAGGCGATGGGAAGGACGCGTGGGTTTTCGATGTGGACGAGACACTGCTCTCAAGCCTGCCCTTTTTCGCAAGCCGACAATATGGGTAAGATGAACTAGCAAACAAACGCCATTCGCCTCTGCAATTTTTCCTTTTTTTTGGCCTATTGTTTGCAGAAAAGGGGATGAAGGATGCTGCTTTTATAAAGTGGCCAGATTTGGCAGAACCATTTAACAAACGCCTTTCCCCTCTGCTTTATTTCCCCCCAAATTTTTTGGGCCTCCTGTTTGCAGAGGAGAGGGGCTCAACGATGGTGCTTTTATAGAGTGGTCGGATTTGGCAGAGGCCCCGCCATTGCCAGCCAGTCGTAGTTTGTACTACCATCTGCTGGAATTGGGGTTCAAGATCTTTCTATTAACGGCCAGGTACGACTACGAGAGGAATGCCACTGAGAAGAATCTGGCCCTGGCTGGTTATCATTCATGGGAGGCGCTTTTGTTGAGGTGATCACAGCAACCACCGATGCATTTACCAATTTCGTTTCTTTGATGTCTCTCTGTGAGTTTGGAATGTCTGGTTTTGATGGGTAATGCATGGAAAAAGTTCTGTCCATGAGATTAATGGTCAATATGTGCTGCAGGGAGCCGGAAGATTATGAGAAGAGCGCTGTGGTTTTTAAATCTGAGAGGAGATTGAAGATTGAACAAGATGGGTTTAGGATTTTAGGGAACTCCGGCGATCAGTGGAGCGATCTGACTGGATATGCTATTGGCGACAGAACATTCAAGCTGCCCAATCCCATGTATTACACTGCCTGACCTGAATGTTTGGATTGTTTCCCCGAGGCATGATAGGTGATGATATTTCTTTCAAAAGTGTTTTGTAATCCCAAAAATAATTGACCTGGTTCTTGGTATTTCTAAAATTTAGTATCAAAATAAGAATAGGTTTCTTTCCCTCACGATGATCTCAGATACACATTACTTTGTCCTCAAATCCAATAAAATTCTCTTTCATATACATTACTTTTCGCTACCACCAATAAAATTCTCTTTCATATACATTACTTTGCCCTAAAACCAATAAGATTCAATTTTATATGCATTACTTTGTCCATAAATCCAATATTGGGATAAATTTACCAAAAATGCAAATTTGTCACTTTTATTTGGTTTCTCATCACAGGCATGAAAGTTTTTTTTTCCATCTTTGCATTTCATTGTAGACGAAGGCTACCTCTGCTCCCTTGGAACCCATTTTCAGTTTCATTGATGGAACTCATTTCCAGTCCCGTTGCACAATGTAAAGACATTTATTTGATTCAGGATTTCAATCATTCAAACACCTTGAATTTGCAGCGAGAAAAAATATCCTGACTATGATGTAATAATCGTTCAAATTTGATTTTTGATTTTTTGGTTTTCTTTTTCAATCACAAATTTCAGCAATAAATCTTAAGCTTTTTAGAAAATTTTAAGATGTTGAATTCATTTATATATTCAAATACTTAATTTGAATAACAGAAAAATCTAATTACACCAAAAATTGTGTTCATCAAATTCCAGAAAAGAAACAAGTTTCAAAAAAGCTAACCAAATTGTACCATTTATGGTTATATAAGAATTTTTTTTATATTTAAGTTGTTTAATCTGTGCGCATGGGTAGAATAGACAGTGACAAGGTGTTCTATTAGGACTTTTTGGGGTGAAAAGGTCACCTGTTAGAAACCCCATGGGAAAATAATCCAACCATACTAAGGGCTGGTGTGACCCAAACAAGTTATGATCCCCAATTGATTTTGACGACTTAGATGCCCTTGTGACAGACTCATATTACCTAATAAACAAAAAAAAATTGTTTAGTCTGAAAAATCCAAATATTCTAGAGAATTTTTAAGATGTTGAATCCATTTATACATATTCAAAAACATAATTCAAATAATTGAAAATTCCAATCACACCAATAATTATATCATCAAATTCTAAAAAACCCATTTTACCAAAAATAACAAAACTGTACAAAAGAAAAGATTTTATATGTAAAACCATTCTTTAAAGCTGATATTATTATAAGAAAAGTTTTATGTTTAACTGCAATTTTCTGAAATGTATGTTATTATGTCAATAAGAAACCGGGTGCTAGATTACAGGTTCCTTTAAAATAGTTAGATGATGATTTCGGCCAGGATTTGCCTCAGGGAAAATATGCATGGTAGTATTTACCGATAAGAAATTGCCTCTTAGATTATAGGTTTTTATAAATAGATAGATGACGTGTGAGACATTTGAGTTTATTTTAAATGTAGATTTCTGAAAATCCAGATAAAATTAAGTTCAATTCATTTGTAATTAGATTTTTCATTCTGAAAATGAAACTGCAATTAAGATAAGATAAGTTGTGATTGCAGAACTCATTTTCTATATCCTTCGTTAAGGATTGGCCTTTCCACAGAGCTCATGCCTTTCCTTAGTTGTTGTTACTTAGTCAGATGACTTATGATTAGCTGACTTATAGATTTTAGTGGGCATTTACCTGCATTTGCCTCTTTCAGATTACAATCATATACCACTACTGAGTAGCCACCTATACGTGCCTGTTTCACATCCTCTAACCACTTGTTGGTTAGCGTTTCCTCTCAGTTACCCTGTTGTTTCAGATACCACCGCCAAATTGACACTGATGGGCAAATGGTGTTGCAATAGTTGTGCTATGGTGGTTTCTAAAAAAAGTGGAAGGTAAGTTGACCTTGCAGGGGTAGATAGAGTGAGAACATACTGACTTATTGTGCCGTTCCAATCTGTGTGAAAGGTAAGTTGACCATGCAGGGGTAGATAGAGTGAGAACATACTGGCTTATTGTGCTGTTTCAAGTGTTTTGGTAGAATGTTAGGTGGGATAATTTAGTGGTTGGATAATCGTTTGTTATTTTCTTTACTTGGTTTCAAATTTCACTCGTTATATCTTTGACTTAAAGGAGTAAGCTTTTTCACCTCTATTATCTATGGAGTCTCGACTCTTGTCAAATCATAAATTTTTAATTTATCTAACTTACAGTTATCTATATACTCTGATTGTTATATACTCTGATTGTTAAAGTGACTTTGATCATCCAAATTCTAATGAATTACCAATTCACCATAATAAAATAAAATATGGTTACTGCTACTCAAATTGAAAACCAGAAAATAAAACAAGCCCTGGAACCATTACTGGACTGCAAATATTGATAACGTTTCTGTAACCCATATGCCCTATGAATGCTCTGTAAGAAATTTTTTGATGTGTGATAATGTATTGGCACAGTTTAATTGTTTTTAGTTTTTCCTATTTTGTTGGAATTTGTTGACATTGTAATTTTTGTTTTTATTGTGTTTTCCTATTTTGTCGGAATTGGTTGACATTATCATTTTTGTTTTTATTGTGTTGTCTGAATATATAAAAAGAAAACGATTTAGAATTAGATATTTAAATTGTATATTATTTAAAATTTCAATTTTATCAAATCCTTTTTACATTTCGATCATTATTAATCAGAAAAATATATGATTAACATCTCAAAAAATCAAAACATAGAATAATTAAACTGTACTTGAATAAATTTGTTTAGATAGAAATGTCTATCACCATTACTATGTTCTCTTCAGATTTTCCTCTAACTTCTTCATTATTTTAGGCTCGTTTAAATTCAGGGCCCATAACCTCTTCATTGTTTTGGGCTCATGTGACCTGCTTACATTACCATCAGAGGCACAGGGAACTGTGAAGGATTTGCTTTCAAGTATGTACATTAAGTAACCATCACTCTATACTTTTAAGTTACTGGTATTTTCCTCTTGTCACTGGATTGATTGATTTTTGGTAGTTGGATTTCCTGATTAATAACGATCAACTTTTTAAGTAGTTGTTGGATTGCCTGATTAATAATGATCAACAAACAACGGTTTCAAAGAGCCACAATTTTATTTGTCTCCGTTTCAAAAAGTGGACTTTGAACATTGGTGAATTCGAATATACAACTAACCCACAGTCACATAGGTGAACTTCGAATCGTAATCAGGTTGATGAATCAATGATAGCTGTTGAAGTTTGGATTAACGATTTCCTCAGTTCACTTATGCCCATACCACTCTCGGCAATTACTGGAAAATCCCTTGTTTTAATTTTTAATTTTTTTATTTAAAATCCAAAAAATAAAGTTTATATTTACTAAATTCACTGTTGTTTTTAATTATCCTATGTTTTAAAGTGTTTTTTTGAATTTACACAAAATAAATTTTGTTTACATTGTGATTTTTGTAGCTTGAAATCTATTTTTGAATGTATTAATGGATTTAGGGCTTTGAGAAACTTTTTGGGGCTCTTGGATTATGCAAAATTTAGACATCAAACTTGTAATTCTTGTAAATTTGGGTTAGATAGTGGGCAAATTTGACCTGAAAATATGTCCAAAACACCTTCAAAACATACAACAGTTAACAAGCTCTAGTGGTTTTGATGTTGGGCACTCCTTTGACTTGAAGCTCACTCTTGTCTATTTCCCATGTTGGCAAGATTTGCAGATGGCACTTGTTGGTTTCCAGATTTTGGGCATCTCTTACTACTTGTGTTCTACTGATTATCACTGAAGTGTCTAAGTTTAAGTGCCCTAGCCTTTCTTGCCATAACTAGCCCTCATTTGTCTGTCCAATGTAGCATATTTCTCCTTGAATTTCATCAAGAATACATACATTGCCTAGAGTTCTACTCGCTCTTCCCAATAATCTTCCTCAATTAATCTTCCTTATTTTACAATCTTTACAATGAAAAGTGAGATCATAACCTTGATTGCACATCTGTCTGACACTTCAAATATTACGTTTGAGTCATTCAACATACAAAACATTTTGTGGTTTAGTCCTACCATTGTCAAGGCTTATGGTATACTTGATTCTTGCAAATCCATTGTCTCCAGAAAACACATTTCCTCTTTTTTCTTCTTTTAGAGTAATAAATTTATTTTGATCTCCGTTCATGTGTTTAGAACACTCACTATCAACATACTATTGACTTTTATTGTTTTGAGAATGCATAACTGTTCCACATTTTTTTGTTGGTGGTTCTACATGGTTTTTCTTCCAAAACCCTTCTCATGACTTTGTAGGACAATCTTGCTCCATATGTCCAAATTTGTTGCATCTGTAATTCTCTATATTATACTTGGATAATGGAGCAAATAAATTATGATTTTTATAATTGAATCCATCAATATCTCTAATTCTCTTGTCTACAAGCTTATTCTTAGAGTTTTGGTGAGTGTTAGTGTCAGTCAGTTCTTCCTGCCACTAGTGATCAATATGCTCTTACAAGGTTTTTGTCAGGGTCTCAAGTCAAATTTGTATGGTTTCAGTAGGTCTTCAAATAAAAATTTGGTCACTCACTAGTGTGTCTAGGTTTGGCTACTACTCCTTTCAAAAATTTCATGTGCTGGTCATTTCCATCATTTAGTTGGATGAGCCATCACTGCAAAGTCTTCATTATCATCTCAGTCATATTACGATGGTCACCATTCAGTGCATTTCATGATATGTCACCATTAGGTCTTAGGGTCAAACCCATAAAAAGTCTGTCACTTCATCAATAAATCCGGCATGGAAGGTGTAGTAATATGGAAAATGTTCAATAAAGTTCTTTTTAAGTGTAATTTTATTTCAAATATGGATGTAATATGTTTCTAATGTTCCAAAGCTGCAAAGTTTTCGAGTCAAAGATGAAAAAGACATGGTGGGCCACCACACCAGAGAATTTGATTTCCACAAGCTACAAAAGACCATACAAGCCATTTCTTTCACTCATTTCATTGGTATTGAGCACTCACTCACCAACAAAGACCATCTCAGCACAAAAGGCATCGAAGAACACTCTCAAAATGTGATTGGCACCTTGTCCAAGCAACCATCCTGCATTTTCAGCGACCATGTTGCGTTTTTAGCTTTCGTTGAGTTTTCACTCCTAAAAGCAAAAAATTCATCTTCAAAGGTTTTTAGGGGCAATTGAAGGTTTCATCAGCTTTTGACAAGTTGAAGTTTCGGCTACCTCCTATCAACATTTATTTTAGTGTTTCATTGGTGAAATCCTCCCACAGTCCCCACTCTGCGTTTTTGGTGGGTGAGCTCCATTTTTTGAATTGCAAGAAAAAACACTTAATCCCATACATACTCTACCCTTTCCTACACCCTACACATGTCCCCAAAGCTTTTCCTATCCCTACTTCCTCATTTCCCTAATCCCTATACCTAGCCCTAGCTCATACGCTGCATTTTTGGCAATTTTAGGGTTAGGACTGTGTTTTAATTCCTACAACCTATCCCTACACTCTTTTTGTCATCCTCCACTTCCCTAAGCTTTTCAATACCCCTATCTATCTCCCAAAATTTTCCCTACCTACATATCTCCTCCCTAACCCTCGCATTTTATCACCTAAAGCAAGTCACCCTAATTTCTCGTTTTCCAAGTAAAACCTGTTTTTCCCTTTCATCCCACTAGGGTTTCCTGTGCAATCTCAAACAATGGAGGGAGGAAAGAAGCCGTATAACAAAGGAGGTCAGATCAGTAAGTATGAGCCCACCAAATTCCAAGAAATAATAGCTTCAACTTTCCAAGATATGGGCTGCCTAGGGTTTTACATTACACACATGGTCAATTTTGCTTCAAAATGTGTTTCTGACCAAATAGAGATGATTTTTACAAACGTCAAAGAGGTTTTTGTCCATAATATACCACAAAACAAAAACCTCCTTTAGTTTATAAATAGGTATTATGATTTGGGAGAAATGCCAAAAATACAATTGCCACATGAGGTTTTCTGTACTTTTGGTCAACTTAACTTCAAGACAATTATTCAGGGGTTTGGAGAAGGTGTTTGCAGTTCTTGATGACTCTATTGTGTAGAATAAATCCCAAGATTTCCAATGGCACCTTCAGATCTTGATTTGGAGCTCAGGAAGAAAGTCAAAAGCGGCCTTCAAGATCACGTTGTGCTTTTCCTTGTGGCGCTGCGTTTTTCCAATTTTTGAGTGATCAACTTTAAACTTGGATTCTGAACAAATGGGAAAGTATTTTTGAAAACAAGAGGAGTTTTTTGTTCATAAAATGCCAAAGAACAAAAGCCTCTCTTAGTTTTTCAAAAAAAGTTATGTTTGAAGGGATATGGACCTACCTTTGAGCCCTATTTTTGCAGAAAATTTTGAAGCTTTTGGACTTTTTTGAAATTTTTGCATAGTCCTTGGTTTTTGTTGGGGGCCTCCAAATGATACATGGTTTGCATATTCAGGTTTCTCATGAGTTCTACATCAACTTTAGCCCCCAGGAGAGACATTTCAACAAATTTTGGTAGGTGAAAAGGGCCAAAAACCACTAAAAAAACACTTTTTTGCCCTTTTTTTGAAAAGCTTGCAGCGTTTTTGGAGTACCAGTGGGAGAATGGATTTTTGGGGGGCTAGGAGTAGTCTTTTTTAGTGCTTGAGGATTCTATCATGTAGCCAACAGGAAGAGCTTTCTCCAACATCTTTTAGATCATGGTTTGAACCTCGGGAAGGCCTCCAAAAGCCACTTCTACTAATTTTGCTATGTTTTCTCCTGACACACTGCGTTTTTGCCTAATTTCGCTGGGTTTTGGCCTGAAAGTCACTTTTCTCAGTTGACTCGGTCCAAATTCGACCTACACTAATGTAATTTGTCATTTTTGAGTTGTGAGGATGTAATCATGTGTAATTATGCTGGTTAGAGTGAAAATGAGGTGGATACATGCTTGTAAATTTCTTTTATGGTCAAATGTATACGTTTTTCTATCTTGGGGAGAGTCTTGTTAACCTCCCTAGTCTTTAGGTTTTAGGTAAGGGAATCATGTGATCAGTTCCTCCACACTAGGATTCGACCCCTGAGAGAGGGGAAATGGTCTTTTGTCTATATGTATGCATTTCTTAGTCATTTTGATGGTTGGACATCAGAGGGTGAGACTATTGTAGCTTGTGCTTATTCTTTTATTCAGAAATTCAAAGGACTAGTTGCAACTATTATCTAGGAATTCATGTGCAATGAGTTTTTGATGTTGTATTTCTCTGTTATAGTCTTTTATAAATGATATGCATGTTGCCTTTCTTTCTTCAGTGATCTTCCTAAAAGTTTGATAAGAATAATTCCTCACAAGCTTTGTTTTGTTTGGGAACACCATTTTATGTTTGCTTCCTTCTGTTTTAATGAATTCATGATCCATGCTCATTAAGATCATCCTTCATTTTCAAACCCTACACTACACCAACAAAACCCTAAGACCATCACTAAATCATTGCTACCCTGCTCCTTTATATATTTGCAGTTGTAATCCTTTGATACATTGACCTAGCTACTTGGTTTGCGTCCTTGATCCAGCAGTAAAACCATCAAAATTTCAAAACCCTAGTGCTGACCTAACTAGCCTAAAATCTGCTCCTCATCTAGTCAAACCCTTTGGCTATGATATCATAGAGAGAGCCCTCTCTGGTTTGGTATGGTTAGCTACCAAACTGAAAGCGTAGTTTGAGGTTACCTCCGTCGACATCCTTTCATCAACCTTGGGACATTGTGGAGGCTAACAGTGAGAACCTCTGTCATAATCATTATAAGCTTTACACTCCCTTTCTTAATATCCAAATTTTTTGCATAAGAAACAATGACCAAGAAAAATAGCTTGATACATGGTTATATATAAATGCCATAATGGAATAGTTTTTTCGGAGTTTATCTACTTGAGAGAAATTGATGGGCCTTGTAGGCTTATTGGATTGCTACTTGCATTGTGAATGGACTTCTTGAGAGCATTAACATAGCTTTTTGGTGTAGAAGTGTTCCATACTCCTCTTGTATCCTATCTTTTCTCTTGCTGAGATTGGAGCTTTTATGTTTTTCTTCAACTTCCTTAATTAGTGACTTGGTGTTTGCATATTCTTTGTATGAGTTATCACCCATATGTTTTTCTTCAACTTCCTTAATTAATGACTTGGTGTTTGCATATTCTTTGTATGAGGTATCACCCATATAACCATGACCAAACTTGTCATATGGTGATCTTTGATGGTTGAGAATCATTAGGGGAATTTTGGGATAAAAAATGGGTTGCAGAACAAAAAATGTACAAACAAAATTAACTTTCAAAAAACCAATAGGATTCAAGACGATGATGTCATCCTTAGGGGAAAATATTTTGGAGGGAAACAAAAAAAAACTATTTTTTTTAATTGTAATTTCTGCTTACCTCCTTATAGGTTTACTCAAATGTCAAGTGTAGGCACCCATTGGATGTGGGATTAAATTCTAGATCTAATGAGTACCCACTCTGCATACTTCTGAGAAGACCCGCATTGAAAAAATACCTTCATTTTTTTCGATGTGGGTCTTCACAAAAGTATGCAGAGTGGGTTCTCGTTAGATCTGGAATTTAATCCGACATCCAACGAGAGCCTACACTTGACATTTGAGTAAACCTACAAGGAGCTAGGCCAAAAATATAATAAAAAAAGTAGTTTCTTTTATTTTTCTTTAAATTTCTTAAATATTATTTTATTATTTTAACTATTATTTTATTATTTCCTTAGGAGGCCTATTTTAGGCATCAAAATTTCCCTAATGAGTTTCCAAGGTTTAAAGAAATTTATACTTATGTTGAGCTTATTTGACTCTTTCCTTAATGAGACAATTTCTTCTTCAAGCTTTTCATAGTTTTTATTGTTCAACACTTTTTCCACTCTTTTTTTGATTTCCTTCGATAATCTCTTGTTCTTCTCCCTAAGGTTATCAACTTCTTCTAATGCATTGATAATTTTTGCTTCAAGATCCACTTTGCCTTCAAAAATCTCTCCTTTTTCTTTTTCTTTTTGCTCCTTTGATTCATATATGTTGGATTCCTCATTTGTGGCTAGAAATCAAACATCTCTTCTATCATCATCAGAATCATGTTCTTATTATTTAGAAAGATCATTATCGTCTTTGGAATAGAGAATTTTATTTTTCGAAGATTGTCCTTCGAAGACTCTTTTTCTAGGTTCTTCTTCATTGCCACCATCTTCCTTGCAAGGACACTTAGCAAAAAAATGTCCTATCTTAGCACAATTAAAAAATATGAGAGGTAACTTACTTTTGAATTTGGATTTTCTCTCTAGTTTTCTGAATCATTGAGTCATTTTCGTATCAGATTCATCGTTGAATAGTTACCAGAGTTGCATTTTCTTGAGTTCTTAGATACTTAAAATGTTGCTTCCTTATGAGATGAGTTTCTCTTCCCCATTTCATATGTAATGATAATTCCATGAAGCTCGTCCATTTTCAAATTCTTCAAATCCCTTCGTTCCTCTATCGAAGAGACATTGGCATCAAAACACAAAGCAAGATGCCTCAAAATTTATTGAACAATTGTTGCTTCTTTAACTTCTTCACCAAATCCTTTTAGATAATTAACTACTTCATTTACATGAAGAAAATATGCAACAAAATCTTCTTTATCATTCATTTTCAGGTTTTCAAATTGTCTCTTGAAAGTCTGAAGCTTTTCCTTATTTACTTTGTCATCTCCTTCATACTTTCTTACAAGCTTGTTCCACATCTCTTTAGTTGATTCACACTGCATAAATTTAGCAAATTGTGAATTCAACAAGCCAATTAGAATGGAGTTCACAACTTTTGTATTGGAGGCATAAGCCTTTCTCCCATCTTGATAAGTTGGAGGAGAGGATGGGACCTTAATATCCATCTGTAACAAACTGCCAAAATTCAACAACAAGAGACCTCATGTTTATTCTCATTCTTATCTTCCAAGAGACAAAATTTGTTCCATCAAATAAAGTAATTTTGATTGATGCTTCTCGACTAGCCATGGCCCCCTGTAAGATTCTTTTCTAGATGTTAGACTATTCTTGAAGATGTCTGCTTTGATGTTAATTGTTAGAAATACAAAGAGAAGGGAGGGGGGGGGGGGGAGTAGGTTAGGCGTGTGAATTGGTATTTCATTAATTTAAGAAAAATTTCACTTGGTTAACCTTGAAAATGAACAAAAAAATTAAAGCGCAAGTCAAAAACTTGAAAGCAAGAGAGTTGAAAAAAATATATTCAATTTATTATAATTGTTTGTGAGGACTTTAATCCTCTATAGGCACCAATTTACAAATTTAGTAATCACCAACATGTCAAGGAGATGAGGACATGAATCCTCTTGTAAGTAGCAACTCACAAATATAACAAGCTCTAACCTATCAAGGAGATGAGGAAACCAATCCTTAGAGATCTCTGACTTCCAACTTGTTTCCTTGTTTAAGAACCAATTCTTAGTCAAATAAAGTTTGTCTTCCTGGTAGATGCTCCTCCCTCCTTCACACGAGATTACTGTCAACACTATATTGAGCTTGGCCTTGAAGATATAAGGACTTGGCCTTTAAAACTAGGCATGCACTAGATCTTCAAATTATAGAATTTGGATTTGTAAAATAGTAGATCTTAGCCCTCAAACTTCAGCATTCACAAGGACATAACTCAACTTCCTTTTGTACTAGAACTAAACTTTCAAGACATGCTTATAACTTGGCCTAGAACGTGTATGAACATGGCCCCCAAAATTCTATTATTCTACCCTTAAACCATACCTCAAACAAAATAGAACCCTTCCCAAGAACAATGCCAAAATCCCCTCAAAATATGTGCCAACAACGATCCAAAAAAATACTCCCCAATTTGATTTCTCTTTAATTTTGGTTCATGAGTTACGAACATCAGAATTCCTTCTTCTCTTCACTTTCTTATACATATTCGAGCCGCTTGAGTGAGTGGTAGGAAATGCTCCTGTTTATGTCAATTTATAGAACATTTGGGGTCTAGATTGATCTGACTTTTCCAATTGCTAGGACGACTTGTCCATTGGTTGGGATGTCATTTCTCCTCCACCACGAGGAGTCAAAGGGATTGTTAGGTAATTGAAGTAAAAATTCATTCAAAGTTAGGGTATCTGAATGGGACATCATAAATCTAAAAACAATATTTACATGAGGCTTGAAATATGTGATGCAGGTGCATAGATGGAACACAACGTTCAATGAAGACTGGACCAGAGCTTTCTGATGTGACGGGATGGTCACATGATGATGCTGGAAGATATTTTAAATGTTTTGTAGATATTTGCATTAGGATGAGAGTTTTGTTTTCTTTAGAATAAGTTGAAGAAATATTTCCTAATGCAGAAGTAATTCCAGTTTCCCTCATTTTGGGAGAAAGGGAAACAAATCATCTCTTGTGACTCTTGGTTTCCCATGTCATCTTTATTTATAAGGAAATGAGTGTTTGAGAAGAAAAGTAGTGTGTGCATCCAAGGTAGAGAGAAGGAGAAGAAAGGAGAAGCTTCAACGTGAGGAGAAAGGGGCAGAGGCAGAGAGGCCTGGGTTGCACATGCCCACATTGTATAGTTCGACTAGTTTAATGTATGTTGAATGTGATTAATGAGAAACTTGTTTAAATGTCTATGTACTTTTTTATTTCTATGTTTGCATATTGCTAATTCGATTTGTTGAGGGTTGCACTTGTTGAGTCAATTTGAATGTGTTGAGATGTGGTGGTTGTACGCCTTAGGAACAAGATTGATTATTTGTTTGAATGTAATATGGGGTTGAACTTATATATATTCACTTATGCCTATGGGTCAAAAAGATTGAATGCTATGTATGTATTGTGACCATTCCAAGATGTAGTATCCCTGTCAGAAATTAGAGTGTGCTTTGTAGTTATTTTCGTGTGTGTCAATTTCTGTAATTTGTGGAGTCTCTGAATGCATTGAATGACTGTGTATGAAATGACCCTTTCATTGGTGTGAAGTTCTGTAATTGGGTGTATATATCATATATTAGATGTGTTGATGAATTTTCAATGAACGATGGTTGAAATCTGCATTGAAGACTGTTAACTTGGTGAAGACCGTAAGCTATGTTGCATGTGGGTGGTTTGTACTAGTTTGTGAAACATGTGTGGTTGTGTGGTATGTGTTTGTATGATGGTCGATAGCCCTTTGTGCGTTAGCCATTCTATTGATTAAAACTGTCTGTTGTCAAATGTGAAGGGTCATCATGTTCGTTAAACCAGAGCACCCTTGTTTTGGGTGTGTCACGACCTTTTAATCGGACATTCAAACCATTAGTTGAGGAAGCAATCTTGGAGCTTATAGTTTATGTTAGCACTGTTGATTTTGTAAAAATTCCTAGATCTGAAAATCTTAAGAATCCTACTGCAACAACTGAGTGTACTTCTCCTATTATGTAAATTGCTTTTACATAATTAATTCAGATATGAATTATTGAAGTAAATACTGATGCAACCTACACTGAATAAAAATATGACTCCGAAACAAGGAAACTGAGCAGGAAATCAATCACACATAGGACACAATTATTTTTGGACACAAGTCCCCGGAAAAATCCAATGCAGGAAAACTGGTGCAATAGATTTGAAGGTTTGTATTTTTAAGTAGTAGAAAATCCTGAATACATATCTAAATACCTTAAGGGTTATTCAGTTACAGACATAAATACTGGCAGAAAGAAAATTGTGACAATACTTCACTCAATCACTGGATAATACGAGCGATTTAGACACTGGAGAGGCTGCCCCTAGAGGTCAGTGTGCAGCCTCTACGCAGTCACTGCGGAGGCCCTACATCACCTCCTCTAAGCATTGTGTCACCCCAGCTGTGGATCGATCTGACTCTCGGAATCAAAGATCTCAGCCTCTCGGTCTCACACCCCAGATTTCGGCTTCTGGATCACTTCTGGCAGTGAAATCTCAAAAACCCTCTGAGTCCCTACACCGCCTCTCCGTAGCCATGCGTGGCTTTGCGCAGCCTCTGCATCACGCTGACTGGCTCTACTGGACGTCTCTTTGCCACTTTCTGTTGATGATTCACCAACTGAGAAAATCTGTCTCCGGATGCTATCTCTGCCCCTCGTTACATTGAATCACTTAGATCTGATCTTCGTCTGGGCACTGCTCTGTCAGAAGAATTCGATCTCAAGATTCACTCTGTGTATGTCTTTCCAAATGACCCTCAAGTCTTCCTTTATAATCTTCTTGTTGAGAAATCAACGATCGAGATTAGATCTCCAATCAACGGCTAAGAGTATAACATAATATTTAATACACAAAATGAAAATTTAATACACAACTTTGTTATGATTTATCAAATTCCCATAATATTTAAAAATCTAAAATTAAGGTCAACCCATGCAGAAGCATCTAGCATATACTTGGACTTGTGCTAACCTGGGAGTATACTCTGTCTTCGGAAAAAAATTGAGTCGTAATGCGAACGATTTTTTTTTTTCTTTTAATTTTTAATTCGTCTAAAAGCTAAGCAGTGTCTGCATCATAGAAGTATATACTGTACTTGAATCTCACCCTCATCCTCATCTTCTATGGCTTCTCTTCCGCTCATTAACCATAACAATCTCAGCCTCCTCTGTGCTCTGTAGTCCACCGCAACCAATACCTTCAGGATCTTCAATGACTTTCCCTCTTCCAGTGCTTTGGTATTGCATCCTCGGATCAACTACCAGAGTTCAAATATTTGGTCCACCACACCCAAGAGCTATGGCAAGGTATCACAACAATTCACAATGCAACGTAGACGTGGGATCTAAAGCAAGAAGGCCAACTTAGCTTCGAAGCATGGAGGTTGGGCGTAGAAACAAACACCCCGCGCTCATGGACCATGGTGCCTTCTAAATTTGTAGAATCTGTGAAAATCTACATGGTCGGGAGTGGAAGCTAATATGTGAGGTACTTACACATGGTGGCCAAAGAATCCATGGCTTATGTTAATTCTCTTAGACTCTCAGGCGATGGGAAGGACGCGTGGGTTTTCGATGTGGATGAGACACTGCTCTCAATCCTGCCCTTTTCGCAAGCCAACAATATGAGTAAGATGAACTAGCAAACAAACGCCTTTCCCCTCTGCAACTTTTCCTTTTTTTTGGCCTATTGTTTGTAGAGAAGGGGATGAAGGATGTTGCTTTTATAAAGTGGGCATATTTGGAAAAACCAATTAACAAATGCCTTTCCCCTTTGCTTTATTTTCCCTCAATTTTTTTGGGCCTCTTGTTTGCAGAGGAGAGGGGGTCGATGATGGTGCTTTTATAGAGTGGTCGGATTTGATAGAGGCCCGCCATTGCCAGCTGACGGATTGACAAATTTACGAAACAGAGAGAGAAGCTAAACAAAAAACATATAATAACACACCGAATTTATGAGAGAAACCACATTAAATTTGTTTCATTCTGGAGATGAATATATACATTAGATCGACACTTATAAAAATTTGTTCAACTAACTCCTAACTGATTCTAGAAACTAATTCGTTAACTGCGATTAATATTTAACACTCCCCCTTAATCTTGAGGGCTACATTATTTTAATACCTAATGTCTTACATTGAAATTCAATTTCCTAGCGGTTTGGTGAAGATATTTGCTAACTGTTCCTTTGAATCACAAAATTTGAGAACAATATCACCATTCTTAACCAGTTCATGGATGAAGTGAAAATGAGTGTCGATATGTTTGCTTTTTTGATGAAAGACATTGTTCTTCGACAAGGAAATAACGAAAGTGTTTTTCCAAAAGATTGAAATAGGTTCATTTTTTGTATATCCAAAGTCAGAGAGAAGTCTCTTCAGCTGCACTGCTTGACATGATGCTGAATTCACTGCAACTTACTCGGCCTTTGTTGAAGATAACACAACTATGGGCTGCTTTTTGGAGGACCACGAGATCAAGTTTCTGCCAAATAGAAAAACATAGCTAGAAGTGATTTTTCGATCATCAATACATCCTGCATAATCACTGCTTGTATAACCAACAAGCTTACTGTCTTTAGAGGCTGCATACGATAAACCATAAGTAGATGTACTTGCAAAGTATCTTAACACCATTTTTCCAGTTTTCCAATGACAGTCTTTAGGAGATTTCGTAAACCTAGAAATATAACTAGTTGCAAATGCTATATCAGGTCTAGTAGCAGTGAGATACATAATTTCACCAACAAGTTTCTTATACAAAGTCGAATTATCAACAGTACCCACATCATCTTTACTTAACTTTGTACCAACTTCAATAGGAGTATCCACTGGTTTACACCTGTCCATCTTAAACTTTTTCAAAATGTCAGTAGCATACTTCTGTTGACCCATAAAGATACCATCATGTGTTTGTTTCACTTCAATACCTAAGAAGTATCTCATTAATCCAAGATCTGTCATTCCAAATTAATTTTTCATTGCAGCTTTAAATTCATCTAACTACATGTTACATGTATAAATTATGTCATCAACATAAAGACACAATATTAGCAAATTATCTTGATGATCATTCTTGATATACAAAGTGGGTTCATGGCCACTCCTTTTAAAACCATTATTTAACAAGTAATGGTATATTCGGCTGTACCAAGCTCTTGGAGCTTGCTTCTAGCCATACAATGCTTTCTTCAACCTGTACACCTTATGTTTTTTATTTTTGATTTCGAAACTAGGTGGTTGATCAACATACACTTCTTCATTCAAAAAACCATTTAAAAAATAAGACTTTACATCCATTTGGTAAATAAGCCACTTGTTTTGTGCTGCAATAGCTATTACAAATCGAACACTATCAATTCTTACTACAGGTACAAATGTTTCACCGTAATCTATGCCAGATTGTTGTGAACAACCTTTGGAAACTAATTTTGTTTTGTGTTTATCAACTTCACCTCTTTCATTTAACTTAGTTTTAAAAACCCATTTGACACCTATAGAATTTTTATAATTAGGTATATCAACCAAATCCCAAGTTTGTTTTCTTCCAATAGCATCGATTTCATTATTCATTGCATCTACACATTCCTTTTCCTTTATAGCCTCTTCAAAACAAGTAGATTGAAATGAGAGAAATGCAAAATTTACAACATCATCAACATCATCTTGTGCATAAATATCACTTAAGCTTCTCATTTTTGGATTATCAGTATCGAACTCACTTAAAGATGATGAACTGCTACTGCTAGATGTACTACTATTGGTTTTGTCTTGAACCTCTAATCTTGGAGTGCTCTTTGTAGGTGCTTGATGTACTTCTAACATAATAAAAGGATTAGGACAAGTATTTTTCTCCATTTCATTCTAAGATTTGTCTTCCATAAATTTCACATCTTGACTTACGACAAACTTCTTAGTTATAGGATTAAACAATTTGTATGCTTTAGATTGGTCACTATACCCTATAAAGATATACTTTTCGCTCCTATCATCAAGCTTCTTTATTAATTTTTTTGGAACATGAGCGAAAGTAATACAACCAAATGCTCGAAAGTGTGAAACAATTACCTTTATTCTACTCCATGCTTCTTCCGATATAAGACTTTGAACACTGGAAGTTGGCGATCTATTCAAAGTATATACCAAATATGCAACTTCTTCAACCCATAAATCTTTAGACAAATTTCAAGTTTTGAGCAGACTTCAAGCCATATTCATAATCGTCTGATTCTTTCTTTCCGTGACATTGTTCTGTTGTGGAGTATAACTGATTGTCGTCTATTTTTTAATACCATGTTGTTTGCAAAAATCAATGAATTCATTAGATTCATACTCACCTCCTTTATTAGACCTGAGAACTTTAATAAACTTGCCACTCTATTTTTCGGCCTCGGCTTTAAACTGCTTGAACTTGGAAAATGTTTGAGATTTGTAGTTGATGAAATACACCCAAATTTTTCTGCGAAAGTCATCAATAAAAGTAAGAAAATAGAGACTGCCACCTACTTATTGTGCTTGCATTGGACTGCACAAATTTGTATGCACTAACTCTAGTTGTTCTTTAGCTCTATAAGAGGTTGATGAAAAACTATCTCTCTTATGTTTACCCATTATACAACTTGTACAAGAAGAGATATGGCCAGACAAAGTAGGAAAAACTTCCACCATAAACTGTCTTTGCAACAGGCTCATACTTTTGATAGGTAAATGACCATATCTCAAATGCCACAAGTGAGAGTCATTAGGAACATTATGTGCATACAAATTCTTACTTTTCATTTGAAATTGATAGAACCTGCTCTTTGTCATAGGAATCTTTGCAACAAGAGACTTATGTTGATCAGAAATCGTGCAAGTAGTGTTGTGAAAGCTAACGTCATAACCATGTGCATCTAACTATCCAACACTCAACAAATTATACTTGAAATTGGGTACATAATAAACATCATATATATTCTTCACAACATTTTGTTTGGTTAAGATAGACACAACACCCTTTTGTGAAGCTTTAACTTGACGATCATCACCCAAACAAATAGAGGAACTGAAAGATGTATCAAGATGTGACAACAAATCACTATGATCAGTCATATGATTACTACATCTGATGTCGACCAACCAAACATCTTTATTAGGTACTTGCATCCGCTGTCGACCAACCAAACATCTTTATTAGGTACTTGCACAGTCACATGACATGCCAGAAATAGAGCATTTGATGTTTCACATTCTGTGTTTATGACATGGGCTTTGTTTTTACTTAAAACATACTGTAATTTTCGACCTTTAGGCTTATAATGGCCATATTTGTTGCAATAATGACATTGAATTTTTTATTTATCTATCCACCTACGACCATAATCAGTTTGAGACTGCTCTGAATGTGTTTGATTTATCTATCCATCTATGATCATAATCAGTTTGAGACTGCTCTGAATGTGTTTGAGTTACCTGTGATCTATCATTTGACTGAGACTGTCCTCTTCCTTTTCCTCTCCTGCAACGAAAACCTCTGCCTCTACCTCTATCCATATAAGCTTTAGATTTGAAAGCATGCTCTAAAATACTGACATCTAAATTAATTCTTGCTTCATGAGCCAAGAAATATCCTTTTAACTCTTCCACCGATAATTTTGTTATTTCTTTCATCTCAAAAAGAGTGACAATCATATCAAAAAAATTTGACAAACATCTAAGAACCTTCTCAACAATTCTTTGATCTTCTTGTTCTTCATCATTCATCCAAAGCTAATTAAAAACACCCATAACTTTAGTCATGAACTGATATGATTCAGTGATTTTAAGTATTTCAAATTGTGTTCTGAGAGTTTGTAATTTTACCATCTTTACTTTGTCATTACTATATCCCATATTGATTTAGAAGTCTTAGCAATAGTGATTTTAGGAAAAATAGTCATCTGAGGAATTTAAAATGCAGGACTTCGCTCTACCTTCTTTTTGTTTAAGTTCATCAATTTTTTTCTTTGATTTTACAATTTCCCAACCTAAACCTTGTAAGCATGCTTGCATTTTAAGAATCCAAAAATCATAATTATTCCCACTAAATAAAGACGTAGGGATGGAAAATTGACTTGTTGAAACCATGTTAGAAGCAATCAAAAATCTAAAAATAACTCCTTTTAAACACTTCAAAATAAATAGGACAAAGGGACTTTCAAACAATACACAGATTGAAGGGGCTCTGTCGGCCAAGCAAGAAATTCAAATATAGAGAATTGTAGATATAATGATTTTCATGGGTTTATATATCCCCCTTAACACCAGTCACAGAGTACACAGTGATGATCTTATGAGCCCCTTTGTGAAATGTTAGAGCGTTTCTTACTTCTTGCTCGAGGCTCCTTCGACTGGAATGAAGGAAGGAATGGAACATAATGGAACTACATGCAAAAATCTTTCTCTCGAACGTAGAGCTCTTCCCCTTTGAACGTAGCAATGATTCTCTTGAATGCAGCAGGCAGGGCTCTTAGTCCCCCTCTCTGACCATCGAAATGGACCAGATCCAAAGCTTTCGGTGTTCATCTTGGTAGAAACAAAATAGTTGCATGTAGGTTTCTTCAACATCACATGTAACAAATTTCAGGCTGAATCCGGCTGCTTTAGGAAGTCGGGACTTGAATTTTCGATCAAATGATGTGAATTTTGGCTCCCAGGTCTGGTAGCACGTCGCCAATATGGTGAGAACTGGTTTCAACGCAACATCTTTCGACAAATATTTGCTTCAGTTGCTCGGAATTTGGTGGTCTCCAGCTGCTTTAATGGTGGATGAACTCTTGCGGCAAAAGAACTCCTTAAACTCCTTCGGCGACATGATTCGTCAGCGCACGGTGGAAAGGAAAACGATTGTTGCCAACAACAACAAACAAGAACTGAGGGACAGCGAGTCTAACCCTCACAACTCAACAGTTCGCCCAAGAAGAACCCCAATGCTCTAATACCATGACACATTGACAAATTTACGAAATAGAGAGAGAAGCTAAACAATGAACAGATAAGAACACACCAAATTTATAAGAGCAACCACACTGAATTTGTTTCATTCTGGAGATGAATATATACATTAGATCGACAATTATAAAAATTTGTTCAACTAAATCCTAACTGATTCTAGAAACTAATTCTCTAACTAAGATTACTATTTAACACTAGCCAATCGTAGTTTGTACAACCATCCGCTGGAATTGGGGTTCAAGATATTTCTATTGACAACCAGGTATGGTTGCGAGAGGAATGCCACTGAGAAGAATCTGGCCATGGTTGGTTATCATTCTTGGGAGGTGCTTTTGTTGAAGTGATCATTGCAACCACCGATGCATTTACCAATTTTGTTTCTTTGATGTCTCTCTATGAGTTTGGAATGTATGGTTTTGATGGGTAATGCAGGGAAATAGTTGTGTTCATGAGATTAATGGTCAATTTGTGCTGTAGGGAGCCGAAAGATTATGAGAAGAGCATTGTGGTTTTTAAATCTGAGAGGAGATTGAAGATTGAACAAGATGGGTTTATGATTTTATGGAACTCTAGTGATGAGTGGAGCAATCTGACTAGATATGTTGTTGGTGACAGAACATTGAAGCTGCCCAATCCCATGTATTACACTGTCTGATTTTAATGTTTGGATTGTTTCCTTGAGGCATGATAAGTGATGATATTTCTTTCAAAAGTATTTTGTAATCCCACAAATAATTGACCCGATTCTTGGTACTTCTAAAATTCAGCATCAAAATAAGAATATGTTTCTCTCTGTCACCATGATCTTAGATACACATTACTTTGTCATCAAATTCAATTAAATAAATTCTCTTTTAAATACATTACTTTATCCTAAAACCAATAAAAATTCTATTTTATATACATTTCTCTATTATTAAGTCCAATATTGGGATAAATTTACCAAAAATGCAAATTTGTCACATTTATTTGGCTTCTCATCACAGGCCTGGATTTTGTTTTTCGATCCTCCCCATTTCCTTGGCTTATCATCACAGGCTTGGAATTTCTTTTTTCGATCCTCGCATTTCTTTGTACATGAAGACTACATCTGCTCCTTTTGGAACTCATTTTCATTCCATTGTCGGAACTCATTTCGAGTGTCGTTGCACAATGTAAAGACGTTCATTTTATTCAAGATTTCAATTATTCAAACACCTCAATTTGTAGCGAGCAAATAAATTTGGAATACGATGTAATAATAGTTTCAATTTTATTTTTTAATATTTTTTTGGGTTAATTTTCTTGGAGTTAATTTTGTTAAAATTTGAAAGAGATTTTTTGGAATTATAAGTTTCAGTTATATATTAGTCTATAAAATTTAAGTGTTTTTAGAAAGTATGTAAGAGGTTGAATCTATTTATAAATTTAAATACATCATTTGTATGGTACAAAATTCCATTTACATCAAAAATTGTGTTTATCAAATTATAAGAAAAAAAAGGCAAATTTCAAAAAGACTAACAAAATTTTACCATTTATTATTATATAAGAAATTTTTTTATATGTAAGTTGTTTAATTTGTGTAGACTGGGCCTAGAATAAAAAGTGAATAGCAAGTGCTAGTGTTTTGTTAAGACACTGTGGTCTTTTCACTTGTTATTAGCAAAAATCCATCAATGCTAAGGGTTGGTGTGACCTAGGCAGGTTATGATATATATATATATATATATATATATATATATATATATATATATCAATGCTAAGGGTTGGTGCGACCTAGGTAGGTTATGATATATATATATATATATATATATATATATATATATATATATATATATAACCTACCTAGGTCGCACCAACCCTTAGCATATATCATAACCTACCTAGGTCACACTAACCCTTAGCATTGATGTATATCAATGCTAAGGGTTGGTAATGCTAAGGGTTGGTGTGACCTAGGCAGGTTATGATCCTTAGAGGATTGACTCACATTACCTAATAAAAAAAATTTGTTTAATATGAAAATCTAGATCTTCCAAATTTTTTTTAAGGTGTTGAATCCATTTATATATTCAAAAACATAATTTAAACAAATGAAAATTCCAGTCACACCAAAAATTATGCAGGAATGTCGGGCATCCTTGAGTCTTGAAACCCTCACATACCATCAAGGCATGTGCCTAGTCTAACCATGTCAAATTTCGATGCATACATGAACAATTTGAAGAAATTTCAACGTTGGCCCCATTCACTGTTCATTGTGTGACATCGATGGATGGCATTAGTGATGGGCGTGTTGGAAGACGTTCCATGACATTTCAAGAGAGTTTCAACAATGATTCCATAGATGGGAATGATGAATGATGACAATGAGATTGCATGATGAACGTTGATGCAAACATGGACGATCTAAAATATTATGTGAGGACGTCACGCATAAGTCTTGAAACCCTCACATACCGTCAAAGCATGTGTCTATTCTAACCATGTCAAATTTTGACATACAGGAACAATTTGAAGAAATTTCAACGTTGGCCCCATTCACTACTCATCGTGTGGCGTCGATGGATGACATTGGTGATGGTGCTTGGTGGAAGACATTACATGAAATTTCAAGAGAGTGTCGACAAAGATTCCATAGATGGGAATGATGAATGATGACAATGAGACTGCATGATGAAATTTGATGCAAACATGTATGATCTCAAAGTTTATGCAGAGACATCAAGCATCGTTGAGTCTTGAAACCTTACATACTGTCAAGTCACGTGTCTTGTCTAACCATGTCAAATTTCGATGCATACAAGAATAATTTGAAAAAATTTCAATGTTGGCCCCATTCACTACTCATTATGCGACATCAGTGGATGACATTGGTGATCGGTGTGTTGGAAGATGTTCCATGACATTTCAAGAGAGTTCTGATGAAGCCCTAAATTTCCTAACCCCTAAGCTTGCATTGACCTTTAAATCCTTAAGCCCTAATCCCTAAAGTAACCTTAATTCATCAATCCTAGTTAATCACTAATCTCTTAATGCAAAAGCCCTAAATCCCCTAAATGCAGAGACATCAGGCATCATTGAGTCTTGAAACCTTCACATATTGTCAAGTCACGTCTCTAGTCTAACCATGTCAAATTTCGATGCATACAAGAATAATTTGAAAAAAATTCAATGTTGGCCCCATTCACTACTCATTATGCAACATCAATGGATGACATTGGTGATCGGTGTGTTGGAAGATGTTCCATGACATTTCAAGAGAGTTTTGATGAAGCCCTAAATTTCCTAACCCCTAAGCTTGCATTGACCTTTAAATCCTTAAGCCCTAATCCCTAAAGTAACCTTAATTCCTCAATCCTAGTTAATCACTAATCCCTTAATGCAAAAGCCCTAAATACCCTAACCCCTAAGCCATCAACCCTTAAACACTTAAGCCCTAATACCTAATCCCTTAATCCATAAACCCCTATGCCCTAAGCACTTAAACATTAATCCCTTAACCCATAATTCCTACGCCATTAACCATTAAACTACCTAACCCGTAAGCGTCAAATCCCTTAGCTCTTGACCCTTAATCCCTTAAACCCTAACCCCTAATCCCTTAACCCTTAGCTCTTGACCCTTAACCCTTAATCCCTGTACCCCAAATCCCTAAATCCCATAATCCTCAAAGCCCCTATCCACTTAAACCCCAACACCTCAATTAATTAACTATTTAGGCACATCCGACACTAAATCCATCGCTAAAAAGGGAGCTAACCAAGGCACTAATTTAGGCGCTAAAAGGGGAGCTAAATTCAGTGCTATTTCTGACGCTTTTTTCCGGTGATATTAGCACCTAATTTAAAGCCTAAATGTTTTGGTTAGTGCTAATAATGCCAAAAATAATGCCATCCCAATAAATAGCGCCAATTTTTTCAAAAAATTGGAGAAATATACACTAAAACAATTGTTAGAAGCAAAAAAAGGAGCTCATCACAAGGATTTGTTGTATTAAATATTTACACTTACCCCAAAGAACACATAAAGATGTGAGGAGGAATTGATCATTAACTACATGTTCTAAACCACAATGTGGTCTTTTGTCTTGGTATAACCAAGATTGTGAGAAGCTCATCCACCTTTGAAATAGTTTTATCCCCTTAAATGACTTACATCTTTGACCCATGCCATGAAACTTAAACCTAAAACTTGGTGGGAATTAAAACTCACTCAAACCAACTAACCTATATCTCATAGTTCACTTTAATACCCAATAAACATTAATAATTTTTATTTCTATTTTATATTTTGAAAATATTTGGAAATTTAACCAATTGATTTGGATTTCACAAGTGACTTCAATACCTAATTAACATTAATCTTTTTATTTTTATTATATCCTAGGTCACTTCAATACGTCATTAACATTAATCGCTTTTATTTTTATTATATATTTTTGAAAATATTTGAAAATTTAATTAGGAAGTTAAATATAAACTTTGCTATTATTTATCAAATTCTAATAATATTTAAAAATCCAAAGTTAAGTTCAACGCTTGCTTCTGGCATATACACTCCGTCATCGAAAAACTCTGAGTCGTAAAGCGAACGGAATCTACTTTCTTTCTTCTTCTTTGTATATAATTTTTTCTGAAAGGTAAGCAGCATTCGCATCATAAATGTATATACTGTACTTGAATCTCACCCTCATCCTCATCTTCCATGGCTTCTCTTCCGCTCATTAACCATAACAATCTCAGCCTCCTCTGTGCTGTGCAGTCCACCGCAGCCAATACCTTCAAGATCTACAATGACTTTCCCTCTTCCATGGCTCTGGTTTTGCATTCTCGGATCAACTATCAGAGTCTCAATATCCGGTCCATCACACCCAAGAGCTATGGCAAGGTATCACAGCAATTCACAGCGCGAGGGGATACTTGGGATCTGAAGCAAGAGGGCCACCTTAGCTTCGAAGCATGGAGGTTGGGCGTAGAAACAAACACTCTGCCCTCATGGACCGTGGTGCCTCCTGAATTCGTGGAATCCGTGAAAAGCTACATGGTCGGAAGTGAAAGCCAATATGTGAGGGACTTACACATGGTGGCCAAAGAGTCCATGGCTTATGTTAATTCTCTCAGACTCTCAGGCGATGGGAAGGACGCGTGGGTTTTCGATGTGGACGAGACACTGCTCTCCAGCCTGCCCCTTTTCGCAAGCCGACAATATGGGTAAGACGAACTAGCAAACAAATGCTTTTAACCTCTGCAATTTTCCCTCTTTTTTTGGCCTATTGTTTGCAGAGAAGGGGATGAAGGATGCTGCTTTTATAAAGTGGCCAGATTTGGCAGAACCAATTAACAAACGCCTTTCCCCTCTGCTTTATTTCCCCCCAATTTTTTTGGGCCTCCTGTTTGCAGAGGAGAGGGGGTCGACGATGGTGCTTTTATAGAGTGGTCGGATTTGGCAGAGGCCCCACCATTGCCTGGCAGTCGTAGTTTGTACAACCATCTGCTGGGTTTCAAGATCTTTCTATTAACGGCCAGGTACGACTACGAGAGGAATGCCACTGAGAAGAATCTTGCCCTGGCGGGTTATCATTCATGGGAGGCGCTTTTGTTGAGGTGATCACTGCAACTACCGATGCATTTACCAATTTAGTTTCTTTGATGTCTCTTTGTGAGCCTGGAATGTCTGGTTTTGATGGGTAATGCAGGGAAAGAGTTGTGTTCATGAGATTAATGGTCAATATGTGCTGCAGGGAGCCGGAAGATTATGAGAAGAGCGCTGTGGTTTTCAAATCTGAGAGGAGATTGAAGATTGAACAAGACGGGTTTAGGATTTTAGGGAACTCCGGCGATCAGTGGAGCGATCTGACTGGATATGCTATTGGGGACAGAACATTCAAGCTGCCCAATCCCATGTATTACACTGCCTGACTTGAATGTTTGGATTGTTTCCCCGAGGCATGATAGGTGATGATATTTCTTTCAAAAGTATTTTGTAATCCCAAAAATAATTGACCTGGTTCTTGGTATTTCTAAAATTTAGTATCAAAATAAGAATAGGTTTCTTTCCCTCAAAATGATCTTAGATACACATTACTTTGTCCTCAAATCCAATAAAATTCTCTTTCATATACATTGCTTTTCCCTACCACCAATAAAATTCTCTTTCATATACATTACTTTGCCGTAAAACCAATAAAATTCTATTTTATATGCATTGCTTTGTCCTTGGGATAAATTTACCAAAATGCAAATTTGTCACTTTTATTTGGTTTCTCATCACAGGCATGGAAGTTTTTTTTTCAATCTTTGCATTTCACTGTACACGAAGGCTACCTCTGCTCCCTTGGAACTCATTTTCAGTTTCATTGATGGAACTCATTTCCAGTCCCGTTGCACAATGTAAAGACATTTATTTGATTCAGGATTTCAAACATTCAAACACCTTGAATTTGCAGCCAGAAAAAATATCCTGAATTTGATGTAATAATAGTTTTAATTTGATTTTTGATTTTTTGGTTTTTTTTTTAATTACACAAATTTTAGCAATAAATTTTAAGCTTTTTAAAAAATTTTAAGATGTTGAATCCATTTATATATTCAAATACTTAATTTAAATAACACTCAAAATCTAATTACACTAAAAATTGTGTTCATAAACTTCTAAAAAAGAAACAAGTTTCAAAAAGACTAACAAAACTGTACCATTTATGGTTATATAAGAATTTTTTTTATATTTAAGTTATTTAATCTGTGCTCATGGGTAGAATAGACAGTGACAAGGTGTTCTATTAAGACTTTTTGGGGTGAAAAGGTCACCTGTTAGAAACCCCATGGGAAAATAATCCAATCATGCTAAGGGCTGGTGTGACCCAAGCAAGTTATGATCTCCAATTGATTTTGACGACTTAGATGCTCTTGTGACAGACTCATATTACCTAATAGACAAAAAAATTTATTTAATCTGAAAAATCCAAATATTCTAGAAAATTTTTAAGATGTTGAATCCATTTACACATATTTAAAAACATAATTCAAATAACTGAAAATTCCAATCATACCCATAATTATATTATCAAATTCTAAAAATTTACCAGTTTTACCAAAAATAACAAAACTGTACAAAAGAAAAGATTTTATATGTAAAACAATTCTTTAAAGCTGATATATTATTATAAGAAAAGTACAGACATGTATATTATCACATCGATAATAAACCAGGTGTTAGATTACAGGTTAACACACAACAATTCTTTAAAGCTGATATTATTATAAGAAAAGTTTTATGTTTAACCGCAATTTTCTTAAATGTATGTTATTATGTCAATAAGAAACCGGGTGCTAGATTATAGGTTCCTTTAAAATAGTTAGATGATGATTTCGGCCAGGATTTGCCTGAGGGAAAATATGCATTGTAGTATTTCCCGATAAGAAATTGCCTCTTAGATTATAGGTTTTTTTAAATAGGTAGATGACGTGTGAGACATTTGAGTTTATTTTAAATGTAGATTTCTGAAAATCCAGATAAAATTAAGTTCAATTCATTTGTAATTAGATTTTTCATTCTGAAAATAAAACTGCAATTAAGATAAGATAAGTTGTGATTGCAGAACTCATTTTCTATATCCTTCGTTAAGGATTGGCCTTTCTACAGAGCTCATGCCTTCCCTTAGTTGTTGTTACTTAGTCAGATGACTTATGATTAGATGACTTATAGATTTTAGTGGGCATTTACCTGCATTTGCCTCTTTCAGATTACAATCATATACCACTACTGAGTAGCCACCTATACGTGTCTGTTTCACATCCTCTAACCACTTGTTGGTTAGCGTTTCCTCTCAGTTACCCTGTTGTTTCAGATACCACCGCCAAACTGACACTTATGGGCAATGGTGTTGCAATAGTTGTGCTCTGGTGGTTTCTAAAAGAAGTGGAAGGTAAGTTGACCTTGCAGGGGTAGATAGAGTGAGAACATACTGGTTTATTGTGCTGCTCCAAGTGTTTTGGTTGAATGTTATGTACGATGATTAAGTGGTTGCAGGGGTGGATAGAGTGAGAACATACTGGTTTATTGTGCTGCTCCAAGCGTCTTGGTTGAATGTTATGTACTATGATTTAGTGGTTGGCATAATGGGTAGAATGTTATGTAAATTGATTTAGTGGTTCGTATAATGGTTTGTGAATTTTTTTTATTAAGTTTAAAATTTTATTGGCTGCATTTTTGACTCATTGCGATAAAAATAAAAGAGTAGGCTATTCCACTCTCAAGGAGGTTTGGCTCTTGTTAAGTCATAAATTTCTGATTTATCTAGCATTTATAGCTGTTCCATATACTTTCCATATACTCTGTCTGTTATAGTGATTTGATGTTGGTCTCATCTAAATTATTCTAATAAATTACAAGTTCACCATAATAAAAAAAGCTAAAAGAAATATAATTGCCATTATCAAATTAAAAGCCAGAAAATAAAACAAATCATGGATCCATTACTGGATTGCAAATCTTGAAAACGTTTCTGTAAGCCATTTCCCTATGAATGCTCTGAAAGAAATTTGTTGATATGTATGATAATGTATTCCAAGAGTTTAACTGTTTTTAGTTTCTCTTATTTGGTTGGAATTTGTTGACGTTGTAATTTTTTGTTTTTCTAATTGTGTTTTTTGAATGTATAAAAAAAAATGGATGAGTCTATTTAGGTTGAGGAATTTAGGAAATGGATAAGTCTATTTTAGGTTGAGGAATTGCTCGGATTGTTAAAAATAGTAGGAATATGAACAAAAAAATTTCAAAAAATTTAACAGTAGTAGCAGTGTTTGAATCATGATTTTGATGGTGGAAATGGATTCAGCACCATCAAAAACTTTTGAGCACCAAAAATCTTGAAGTTTGACAACCATAATTGGATTTACAAAAATTCTAACAAAATTTTATTAAAATCTTGTCAAAATTTTCATAATTTTCAAAGTAAAAAAACAAACAAATTAAACTAAGACTAAAAAACATTCAGAGATATTTAAATTGTATATAATTTAAAATTTCAATTTTATCAAATCCTTTTACATTTCAATCACTGTTAATAAGAAAAATATCAAAGCATAGAACAATTAAACTGTACTTAATAGATTTGTTTGGATAAAAATGTTATCACGATTAATATGTTCTCTTCGGATTTTCCGTTTCATTATTTTAGGCTTGAGTGGTTATGTTGGTTTAAATTCACGGACCCATGACATCTTCATTGTTTTGGGCTCCTGTGACCTGCTTACATTACCGTCAGAGGCACAAGGAACTGTGAAGGATTTGCTTTCAAGTATGTACATTAAGTAACCATCATTCTATGCTCATAAGTTACTGGTATTTTCCCCCTGTCAATGGATTGATTGACTTTTGGTAGTTGGATTGCCTGATTAATAATGATCAACAAATAACGGTTCAATGAGCCACAATTTTCTGTCTCCGTTTTGAACATGGGTGAAATTCGAATATACAACTAACGCACAATGACATTGGAGCTGGAATCGTAATCAAGTTGATGAATCAATGATAGCTGTTGAAATTTGGATTAAAAATTTCCTCAGTTCAATACACTTATGTGCATACCACTTCCAGCAATTACAGGAAAATCCATAGTTTTTATTTTTAATTTAAAATCTGAAAAATAATTTATATTTACTAAATTTACTTAGTTTTTTTGGAATTTGGACAATAATATTTGCTTAAATTTATTTTTGAATGTATCAATGGATTTAGAACTTTGAGAAATCAGGAGGGTCTTTGGATTGTGCAAAATTTAGTCATCAAACTTGTAATTCCAGTAAATTTCTGCTATATAGTAGGCAAATTTGACCTGAAAATATGTCCAAAGCACCTTCAAAACATATAACAGTTAACAAGCTCTAATGGTTTTGATGTTGAGCACTCCTTTGACTTAAAGCTCACTCTTGTTTATTTCTCATGTTGACGAGATTTGCAAATAGACTTGTTGTTGAATATTTTGGCATATCTCTTACTACTTGTGCTCTATTGATTTTCACCAAACTGTCAAAGTTCAAGTGTCCTAGCCTTTTCTGCCATAACCAACCCTCATTTGTCTGTCCAATGTAGCATATTTCTCCTTGAATTTCATCAAGAATACGTACATTGTTTAGAGTTCTTATCGCTTTTCTCAATAATCTTCCTCGATTAGTCTTCCTTATTTTATAAACTTTAGAATGAAAAGTGAGATCATAACCTTGATTGCACATCTGGCTGACACTTAAAATATTACGTATGAGTTATTCAACATACAAAACATTTTGTGGTTTAGTCGTACCATTGTCAAGGCTTATGGTACACCCAATTCTTGCAAATCCATTGTCTCCAAAAGACACATTTCCTCCTTTTTCTTCTTTTAGAGTAATAAATTTATTTTGATCTTCGTTCATGTGTTTAGAACACTCACTATCATCATACTATTGACTTTGATTGTTTTGAGAATGCATAACCGGTCCACTTTTTTTGTTGGTGATTCTCCCTGTTCTTTCTTCCAAAACCCTTCTCTTGAATTTGTTGGACAATCTGGCTTCATATGTCCAAATTTGTTGCATCTGTAATGCTCTATACTATACTTGGATAATGGAGCAAATGAATTATGATTTCTATAATTGAATCCATCAATATCTCTAATTCCCTTGTCTACACACTTATTCTTAGAGTTTTGGTGAGAACCTCTGTCATAATCATTATAAGCTTTACACTCCCTTTCTTGATATCCAAATTTTTTGCATAAGAAACAATGACCAAGAAAATAGCTTGATACATGGTTATATATATATATGCCATAATGGAATAGTTTTTTTTAGAGTTTATCTACTTGAAATTGATGGTCCTTGTAGGTTTATTGGATTGCTACCTGGACTTCTTGAGAGCATTAACATAGCTTTTTGGTGTAGCGATGTTTCACCCATATAACCATGACCAAACTTATCATATGGCGATCTTTGATGGTTGAGAATCATTAGGGGAATTTTGGGGTAAAAAATGGGTTGCAAAACAAAAAATGTACAAACAAAATTAGCTTTCAAAGAACCAATAGGATTCAAGATGATGATGTCATCCTTAGGGGAAAATATTTTGGAGGGAAACAAAGAACTATTTTTTTTAATTATATTTTCTGCTTATCTCCTTACAAGTTTACTCAAATGTCAAGTGTAGGCACTCGTTGGATGTGGGATTAAATTCTAGATCTAACAAGTACCCACTCTGTGTATTTCTAAGAAGACCCACATCGAAAAAATACCTTCATTTTTATCGATGCGGGTCTTCTCAAAAGTATGCAGAGTCGGTACTCGTTGGATATGGAATTTAATCCCCACATCCAACGGTTGCCTACACTTGACATTTGAGTAAACCTATAAGGAGCTAGGCCAAAAATATAATAAAAAAAAGTAGTTTCTTTTATTTTTCTTTAAATTTCTTAAATATTGTTTTATTATTTTAACTATTATTTTATTATTTCCTTAGGAGGCCTATTTTAGGCGTCAAAATTCCCCTAACGAGTATCCAAGGTTTAAAGAATTTTATACTTATGTTGAGCTTATCTGGCTCTTTCCTTAATGAGACAATTTTTGCTTCAAGCTTTTCATAGTTTTCACTGTTCAACACTTCTTCCACTCTTTTTTTTTTTTTATTTCCTTCGATAGTCTCTTGTTCTTCTCCCTAAGGTTATCAATTTCTTCTAATGCATTGATAATTTGTGCTTCAAGATCCACTATGCCTTGAAAAATTTCTCCTTCTTCTTTTTCTTTTTGCTCCTTTGATTTGTCTATGTTGGATTCCTCATTTGTGGCTAGAAATCAAACCTCTCTTCTATCATCATTAGAATCATGTTCTTATTCTTTAGAATAATCATTATCGTCTTTGGAATAGAGATTTTTCTTTTTCGAAGATTTTCCTTCGAAGACTCTTTTTCTAGGTCCTTCTTCATTGCCACCATCTTCCTTGCAAGGACACTTAGCAAAATTAAAATAGATGAGAGGTAACTTACCTTTGAATTTGGATTTTCTCTTTAGTTTTTTGAATCACCGAGTCATTTTTGTATCAAATTCATCGTTGAATAGTTACCAAACTTTCATTTTCTTGAGTTCTTATATGCTTGAAATGTCGCTTCCTTATGAGGTGAGTTTCTCTTCCTCATTCATATGTAATGATAATTCCGTGAAGCTCGTCCATTTTCAAATTCTCCAAATCCCTTAGTTCCTCTATGGAAGAGACCTTGGCATCAAAACACAGAGGAAGATGCGTAAAAAATTCTTGGAAAAATTGTTGCTTCTTTAACTTTTTCACCAAATCCTTTGAGATAATTAACCACTTCATTTACTCAAAGAAAATATGTAGCAACATCTTCTTCATCATTCATTTTCAGGGTTTCAAATTGTCACTTGAAAGTCTGAAGCTTTTCCTTCTTTACTTTGTCATCTCCTTCATACTTTCTTACAAGCTTGTTCCACATCTCTTTAGTTGATTCACACTGCATAAATTTAACAAATTATGAATTCGACAAGCCAATTAGAATGGAGTTCACAACTTTTGTATTGGAGGCATAAACCTTTCTCCCATCTTGATAAGTTGGAGGAGAGGATGGAACCTTATATCCATCTGTAACAAGCTGCCAAACTTCAACAACAAGAGACCTCATGTTTGTTCTCATTCTTATCTTCCAATAGACACAATTTGTTCCATCAAATAAAGGAATTTTGATTGATGCTTCTCCACTAGCCATGGCCCCCTGTAAGATTTTCTTCTAGATGTTAGACTATTCTTGAAGATGTCTGCTTTGATGTTAATTGTTAGAAATACTAAGAGGGGGGTGAACTGGTATTTCATTACTTTTAGCAAAATTTCACTTGGTTAACCTTGAAAATGAATTCTCATCGCATAATTAGTCATCCACATTTTATGAACAAAAAATTAAAGCACAAGTCAAAAACTTGAAAACAAAAGAGTTGAAAAAAATCTTCAATTTATTATAATCGTTTATGAGGACTCCAATCCTCTATAAGCACCAATTTAAAAATTTAGTAATCGACAACTTCTTAAGGATATGAGGACATGAATCCTCTTGTAAGTAGCAACTCACAAATATAATAGGCTCCCACCTATCAAGGAGATGGGGAAACCAATCTCGAGGGAGCTCCTACTTCCAGCTTGTTTACTTTTTCAGGAATCAATTCTTAGTCAAATAAGTGTCTTCTTGATAGATGCTCCTCCCTCCTTCACACACGATTACTATGAACACTATCTTGAGCTTGGTCTTGAAGACACAAGGACTTAACCTTTAAACTAGGAATGAACTAGATCTTGAAATAATAGAACTTGGCTTTGTAAAATAACATATCTCCCCTCAAATTTCAGCATTCACAAGGACATAACTCAACTTCCTTTTGTACTAGAACTCAACTTTCAAGATAGGCTTATAACTTGGCCTAGAACATGTATGAACTTGGCCCCCAAAATTCTAGTATTCTACCCTTAAACCATACCTCAAACAAAATAGAACCCTTCCCAAGAACAATGCCAAAATCCCTTCAAAATATGTGCCAACACCAGTCCAAAAAAATACTCATCAATTTGACTTCTCTTTAATTTTGGTTCATGAGGTATGAACATCATAATTCCTTCTTCTCTCACTTGCTTAGACATATCCGAGCCGCTTGAGTGAGTAGTAGGAAATGCTCCTTCTTATGTCAATTTATAGAGCATTTGGGGATATAGATTGGTCTGAATTTTCGACTGGCTAGGACGACTTGTCCATTGGATGGGATGACTTGTGCAATTGGAAGAATGTATAATGATATTTAAAAAGTCATTTCTCCTCCACCACGAGGAGTCAGAGGGAGTGTTAGGTAATTGGAGTAAAAATACATTCAAAGATAGGGTATTTGAATGGGACATCAGAAATCCAAAAACAATATTTACATGAGGCTTTAAATATGTGATGCAGGTGCATAGATGGAGCACAAAGGTCAATGAAGATTGGACTAGAGCTTTTCGATGTGATAAGATGGTCACATGATGATGCTGGAAGAGATTTTAAATGTTTTGTAGATATTTTCATTAGGATGAGAGTTTTGTTTTTTTATAATAAGTTGGAGGAAATATTTCCTAATGCAAAAGTAATTCCAGTTTCCCTCATATTGGGAGAAAGGGAAATAGATCATCTCTTTTGACTCTTGGTTTCCCATGTCAACGTTATTTTTAAGGAAATGCGTGTTTGAGAAGAAGAGTAGTGTGTGCATCCAAGGCAGAGAGAAGGAGAAGAAAGGAGAAGCTTCTGCGCGAGGAGAAAGGGGCAGAGTCGAAGAGGCCTGGGTTGCACATGCCCACATTGTATATTTCGACCAGTTTAATGTATGTTGAATGTGATTAATGAGAAACTTGTTTAAATGTCTGTACTTTTTTATTTCTCTATTTGCATACTGTTAATTCGATTTGTTGAGGGCTGCACTTGTTGAGTCAATTTGAATGTGTTGTGATGTGGTGGTTGTGCACCTTAGGAACAAGATTGATTATTTGTTTGAATGTAATCTAGGGTTGAAATTATATATATTCACTTATGCCTATGGGTCAAAGATCGAATGTTATTTATGTGTTGTGACCATTCCAAGATGTTGTATCCTTGTAAGAAATTAGACCATGCTCTATAGTTATTTTCATGTGTGTCAATTTCTGTAATTTGTGGAGTCTCTGAATGCGTTGAATGAATGTGTATGGAATGACCCTTTCATTGGTGTGCTATCCTATAAGTGGGAATATATATCACATATTATATGTGATGATGAACTTTTGGTGAACGATGGTTGAACTCTGCATTGAAGACCATAAGGTATGTTGCGTGTTGGTGGTTTGTACTAGTTTGTGCAACATATGTGTGGTATGTGTTTGTATGATGGTCGATACCCCTTTGTGCGTTAGCCATTCTATTGATTAAAGCTGTTGTTGTCGAATGTGAAGGGTCATCATGTGTGTTAAAAAAAGAGAACCCCTGTTTCCGGTGTGTCACGACCTTTTAATCATGCATTTAGACCATTAGCTGAGGAAGCAATATTGGAGCTTATAGTTTATGCTAGCACTGTTGAGTTTGTAAAAATTCCTAGATCTGACAATCTTAGGAATCCTACAACAAAAATTGAGTGTACTTATCCAATCATGTAAATTTCTTTTACATAATTAATTCATATATGAATTATTGAAGTTACTATTGAAGCAACCTACACTGAATAAAAATATGATTCCGAAACAAGCAAACTGAGCAAGAAATCAATCACATATAGGACACACTTATTTTTGGACACAAGTCTGCGGAAAAACTCAATGCGGGAAAACCAATGGAGCAGATCTGAGGGTTTGTATTATTAAGTTGTAGTAAACCCTGAATACATCTTTGAATACCTCAAGGGTTATTCAGTCACAGGGAGAAATAATGGCATACAGAAAATTGTAAGAATACCTCACTCAATCACTAGATAATCTGGCTGATCCAGACACTGGAGAAGTTGTTGCTATAGGTCACTATGCAACCTTTGCGTAGGCCCTACATCACCTCCTCTAAGCAGTGCATCACTCTAGTTGTGGATCGATCTGACTCCCAGAATCACAGATCTCAGCCTCTCGGTCTCACACCCTGGCTTCTGGCTTCTGGATCACTTCTAACAATGAAATCTTAGAAACCCTCTGAGCCCCTATGCAGCCTCTGCGTCACCTTGACTAGCACTGCGCTGGCTCTGCTGGACGTCTCTCTGCCTCTCTCCACTGATGATACTCCAACTGAGAAAATATCTCTCTCCAGATGTTATCTCTACTCCTCACTGCACTGAATCACTTAGATCTAATATTCGTTCGATCATTGCTCCATCAGAAGAATTCGATCTCAAGATTCACTCCATGTGTGTCTTTCCAAATGACCCTTAAGTCTCCTTTATAGTATTTTCGTTGAGAAATCAACTACTGAGATTAGATCTCCAATCAACGACTAAGATTATAACATGACTTGACCTTTGTTTTCTAGATCATTCTCTCTCTTTTTTATTAATGCCCTTTAATTATTTAATTTCCCTAAGTTACACTTAGGGTCTCCATTAAAATAATCAATTATTTTAATAAAACATGATCTAAGTGGAATTTTCACAAATAATTTATGGGTTCTTTGGAATACCCGTGTCTAAGCCTGTTCACCAAATTTGGGGTTTAGAGCACTTCTGATGCTAACAAAAATCAACACTCCCTCTTAGCGAGGAAGGTGCTCTAACAATATGCCTGTTGCATATTGCTTTGTCCCTGAAGCGTCCTCTGCATTGGTGATGTCCATCAACCATTGCGCTGCTGCTGCCATTGTATTGCTGCCCATGACGCTACCACTGCCACTGTACTGCTACCCATGACACTGTCATTGCCACTGCTGCATCTGTACTACAACTCCCTCTCAAGTGCTACATATGCTATGTTGCTAACACTTCCATTGCTAACACTGCATATGCACTACAACTCAGCTACTGAGAGAAGCAAATGAACTCACCTAAAACTGAACAAGTGTTCAGTGGATGCACCTTGGTGCTGAAGACTCTAGCTGCTGGTAACTACTACGTTGTCCCTCTGATGCACTGTGCTTTTGCTACTCCACACTGCGCAACACTAATCTGCACTACGCTGCAATCTTGTGCACTACGTTGTTACTACTACCCTGCTGCTACTATGCTCTGCGTTGTTCAAAATTTTGCGTTGCTACCTATTGCACTGTCGTCTCCATCACTCCTCAACTCTCACAAAACTCCTCCATCTCGCTACTGCTGATTTTTGGCTCCCGTAGCATGGTACTAATCCACGAGGTGGGCTCCTCAAGGATCTTACCTAACTGAAGTTCAGGGTGAAATACAATTCTATGTCACCCCAATTCTATCCTCGAGAAGCGTGGGTACTCATATCGAACTCATCCTGTTCGATCTTTGTAGCTACAACCTTCGGATCATGCTTCCCATCTTTGTCCTTTTCCTTCAAAGGACACTGTGATGCAAAGTGGCCCATATCAACACATTTGAATCATTTTACCTTCGAGACATATCTCTTATGTCTTTGTTTCCCTTGTTTCCCCTTCAATGCGTGGGTTGCATTATCTTGCTCCTTCAGACTCTTAGATATGCTCCCACTACTGTCGTCAAGCTTACACTTGACTAGATCTCTCCCGAGCTCTTCCTCCTCAAGTGTTGACCACATCCGCTCCCAACTAGGAAGTGTAGCCATGCCAAAAATGCTTTGGACAAAAAATTGCCACTCCTTCATGACTGTGTTAATGGCTAGCCTCACCATAGTTTCCGAAGATGGGGTAGATCCCACGACTGCCAATTGATCTCGAATGTCATGAAGCCTTGTAAGGAATGGAGCATTGCACCACCCCTTCTGCATCTGTACCAAACAGAGCTTCTGCTTCGATTACATCTTCCACTGCTCGGAAGTTCCTTCGTACAACAAGGACAAGGCCCCCCACATCTCCCTGACAGTGTTCTTGACAGCTACATGAGAGACTATGTGATCCTTGACACTATCAAGGATCATCCTTTTGGCCTTTTCCATATCAGACCGGTACTTCTTAATTTGATTCGTATTTGAAGGTAAAACAACCACATTTTCCATGAACGTCTTAGGATCGTATTCATCCAAAAGGAATTGAATCCTTTCCTTCCAAATTACATAGTTGGAGGAACCCTCCAAATGATCCTGATCTCTAAGACCATGAGTTGCCATCTCAGTCGAACAACTGTCAAACTGATTCCTCTTTGTCCCCCTCTATGTAACACTAGGTAGGATTACACACTCCTCCTGGAGCTCATAGATCTGCTGCCTTGATCTACTACTCAGATCGTGGAAAAATGTTGAATTCCCCAGCTAGGAACTCACTAAGGAAGAATTCCCCCTATGTGTTTTTTATTTCTTCTGATGCTTCTCTTCCTAGAAACTATCTGCAGAAAAACTGCGTCCCTCTGGCTCTACATGTAGGCTCTACGCTGCTCCCTCTGCCTTGGAAAAATCTCGAATTGAAAGTCCTACCTCTCTGTTGACTCACTTAGAGAGAAACAACCTCAAAAAATTAGCCCTCCTGGTTAGAAATACATAATCCCCTTGGGGATTTGATCTGCTGCTACTCCAACTATTTGGCCTTCTCTTCAGAGTTAGATCTGCTCATCCTGTTTCACATCAAATGCTCTGATACCATGTGAAAATCCCTGGATCTGAAAATCTTAGGAATCCTATTGCAACAACTGAGTGTACTTCTCCTATTATGTAAATTATGTCTACATAATTAATTCAGATTTGAAGTATTGAAGTAAATACTGAAGCAACCTAGACTGAATAAAAAGATGATTCTGTAACAAGGAATTTGAGAAAGAAATCAATCACACATAGGACAATTATTTTTGGACACAAGTCCCCAGAAAGCCCAATACGGGAAAATCGATGTAGCAGATCTGAGGGTTTGTATTATTAAGCAGTAGAAAATCCTGAATACATCTATGAATACCTCAAGGGTTATTCAATTACATAGAGAAATACTAGCATAAATAAAATTATGAGAATACCTCACTCAATCACTAGACAATCCGGCTGATCCGGACACTGGAGAAGCTGCCCCTGGAGGTCACTACGTAGCCTCTGTGCAATCACTACATAGGCCCTGCTTTGTCAGAAGAATTTGATCTCAAGCTTCATTCCGTGTGTGTCTTTCGAAATGACCCTCAAGTCTTCCTTTATAGTCTTCTTGTTGAGAAATCAACGACTGAGATTAGATCTCCAATCAACATCTAAGATTATAACATGAATTGATATTCATTTTTTAGATCATTCTCACTCTATTTTATTAATTCCCTTTAATTATTTAATTTCCCTAAGTTAGAGTTAGGGTCTCCATTAAAATAATTAATTATTTTAATAAAACATGATATGAGTGGAATTTTCACAAGCCGTTTCTGGGTTCTTTGGAATACCCGTGTCTAAGCCTCTCCACCAAATTTGGTCTCCATTAAAATAATTAATTATTTTAATAAAACATGATATGAGTGGAATTTTCACAAGCCGTTTCTGGGTTCTTTGGAATACCCGTGTCTAAGCCTCTCCACCAAATTTGGGGCTTAGAGCACTTCTGATGCTACAAAAAAACAACATAGTTGATTTACATTAGAAGTCTGCTCATTTTTGCCAACCCTTGTGTGGGTGTTAATGAACCTTTTGTATTTTGGTTCCAAACCCATGGGGGAGTGTTCCCTGTGTTTCTGGAGTGTGAAGGCATAATATTTATAATGAATAGAGCACTATTATAGAAACCCGAGTACCTGGTTTTGGGAACGCTGTCAAAACCCCGTTTTGTGTTTGGTTTTCAGTGGCGCATGTGTTAGTTGTGCAATCCCCATGGAGAAAGGCGTAAAAAAGTTAGTTATTATGCTAAGGAGTGAATCTGAATTGTGGAGAGTCGACCTTTCAGAGGGCAAGTTGTTTCGGCTTCCCAGAATATGAAAAGACATAATTTTTGGGGATCTACAAAAATAATTTGCAACGCCTATAGGATTTTTGAATGTGTTGCGAAATTATTTTGCAGGACCTACAACAAACATTTTCCATGATTACAAGTTTGGGTTTTTGAAGCATGTTTGGCCTGCTCAGTGTATCATTTGATAAGTGAGGTTATAAAAGCATTATAATGTGAGAGAAAGGTCTCTTAGGAAGTTTATCGAAACAAATTCACATTCTTATTGGACTTCACATTTTAAATTAATTCACGAATTTCCAAAATTGGTTTAAAGCAGAGCTATGGGTGTTTGTGTTGGAGTATTCTAGGTTATGGGCAGCTAAGGCAACCCGGCCTATCCCCATCAAGTGGTATCAAAGCTCAACTATGGTTTTGGAGAATATCAGAGCAATGAAAATATTTTAGCTTTACAACTCTTGGAGAAAGATACAAGAAGATCTTGGAGGAAGCGAAGTTTACAATAGGTTGAGGTAAGTTTCTGTTGAATTAATATTTGCTGGGTGTGGGGTTTTTTGCAAAAATAGTGGAGATTTTCAACCCTGAAGTAGAACAAATTGCTCGTTGGAAATGTAGTCAGAATAGTGGAGATTGGATTTTTAGAATAATTGAAAATTAAATGAAGTGATATTGGAGATGCTTGCATATTTGATCCATGTTCACATGGAATTTCCAGGTTTGAAGTTAGCTTGAAGAGAAAATAGTTTGAGGAGGATTAGTTTGAGGATACCCTTTGGAATAAGATTGACAGGGTTGAGAGGATACTTTTATGTATCTTGAGGTAAGCTATGCAGGTTATTAGAAGCATATTTGGATAGGTAGGACAGAACAAAACATCATATTTATTCAAAAGGAAATGGACTATAAACATTTCTATGTGGAAAGAGGAAGTAGCTGTGGAAGACGGATGAAGGGTGAAAATTCAAAATTGGTAATGGAAAAAGGAACCTTACAGTAGTAAGTGAGGTGATTGGAGGGAAGTGAAGAGTTTCTATGTTCTTGAGGAAAAACAAGATTGAATTGGTAGCAACTGTCATAACAAGTAAGCTATGTCAAAGGAGAAGGAGTGGGAAAATATCTTGGATGAAGAAATGGTGACAAACCCTGATAACAAAACTAAAAAAAGTGAGTGGTTGAAGATGCAACAACCACAATCTTTGAAAGTGGAGGAGAAAGAGTGCTCAAGAAGAGGTTCTAATGCAGATAACCTGAGAAGAGAATATACTAGGAGGATGACTTGGTATTGAGTGACAAGAAACAAGCTTGCTATAAGGAAAAGAAGGGCATGTTGCATCTCACAAGCAGACAAGGAGAATTCACAAGAGGAAGAGATGAATATGATAGCAAGGGTTCAGAGGAAAGTAACAAGCACAAGAAGAAAAGTGCTAAAGTAGGTGGACTCAAAAGAATGAGTGATGAAGAATTTGAGAAGGATATGGTTGAGTTAAGAGAAAAATTCAATCATTTGAAACAATTTATACAAGAAATTCAAGATGACCAGAGTTATGAGCAAGAAGATTGGTGTTGAACAAGAAGGTTTGCAACAATGAAGGGATGACAACAATAAGAAGAATTCTACAACAACAGTTGTGTGGAGATTGAACACAGAGGTAATGGTCTTTTGTTTTCAGTTAATTTTGGATTAATTGTTGATTACAAGTAACAATGATGAATGTTGGCGAGGAACCTTGTAGTATAAAGTGAAGGAAGAACAATAGAGTTCTCAAAGAAAAAATGTGAGTAAATTGCATGAAGTAACCATAATAGCATAGAGTGCTCAAATGAGATTCCAAAGGAACAAGTTAGCATAAATACATGGAGAATACTAGGCTTGGAAGATATTAGTATAGTATTTACAACCAGGTTGGTGAAGCTAGTCTTATTGTGGTGGCTTGTGTACAATTTATAGTGAATAGGGAGAAGGTCATAAAAGAAGGAGATTTGTGACTACTAAGAGTCATAGTAAAGGTTTTGAGAGAATCCATAGTAGATCAAGTCAGGATAAAGTTGATAGAGAAGAAGATGAAATCAAATTACAACTAGATATGATGACATGGTTGCTACCGAAAGAGGAGGAAGACTAGGGTTATAGATGGACCCTTTGGAAGAGAGCGGAATAGAATTTGTTGTAGGTGGAGCTAAGACAAAGATTAAATGCTTAGTGGAGGAAAAGCTCAAGGGAGTTGAGTTGTAGCCTTGGAAGAACAACCTAAGTGTGATGAATACATGTGTGAGGATGTTGTAGCCTGAAGATAACAAATTTCAGCCATGGTCTGAGTTAGAAGATGAAATTGAAAAAAGGAAAGAATGAAGGTATAATTGGGACAACCCATGATGTTGAGGAAGTTTTGAGAAATGTATTGAAAAGTTTGACTAGTTTGGAAACAAGTAAAGGTTAGAGTTTACAACAAAAGAATTAGAAGAAGGTACAAGTTGATTAAAGATATGGTAAAATTTTAAGTTTCACTATGCAGGTGGTAGTAGAGGAAGGCAAGGAGATTTGCAGAAAACTACAACAAATAATTCTCGAAGGGTTCCAGAGGAGAGAACCAGGAAGATGTTGAAAGCCCAAACTCAGGAGAAATTTTGGTGAGATATCGTGTAGCAATGTGGAGGCTTATTACTGCATAGGTGTGTTGCAACTCATGAGTTGAAGTTGTTCGAGACTAGATACATATGACTAGGAGGTCATATATTTTTGTACCTCAGGAGTCTGATGCAAACGCATAGATGGAGCAAAAATTTCGATGAAGACTGGGCGAAAGCTTGATAATGTGACAGGATGGTCACATGACGATGCTAAGAGAGATTTTAAATGTTTTGTAGATATTTACATTAGGATGTGAGTTTTATTTTTTTAGAATAAGTTGGAGGAAATAATGCCTAATGTAAATGTAATTTTAGTTTCTCTCATTTTCTAAGAAAGGGAAACAAATCATCTCTTTTGACTCTTGGTTTCCCACATTAGCTTTATTTATAAGGAAATAAGTGTTTGAGAAGAATATTATTATGTGCAACAGAGGTAGAGAGAAGGAGAATAAAGGAGAAGCTCCAGTGCAAGGAGAAAGAGGTAGAGGTGGAGAGGCCTGGGATGCACATGCCCACATTGTATATTCTGGCCATTTTAATGTATGTTGAATGTGATTAATGAGTGGCTTGTTTAAATTCCTTTGTAATTTTTTATTTCTCTATTTGTATATTTTTAATTCGATTTGTTGAGGGATACACTTGTTGAGTCATTTTGAATGTGTTGAGATGTGGTGGTTGTGCGCCTTAGGAACAAGATTGATCCTTTGTTCGAATGTAATCTAGGGTTGAAATTATATATATTCACTTATGTGTATGGGTCAGAGATCGAATGTTTTATATGTGTTGTGGCCATTCTAAAATGTTGTATGCCTGTTAGAAATTAGACCGTGCGTTGTAGTTATTTATGTGTGTCAAATTTTTTTTTTTTTTTTTAATTTGGGGAGTCTTTCAATCCATTGAATGACTATGTATGGAATGACCCTTTCAATGGTGTGTGAACTCCTATAAGTGGGTATACATATCATATATTCGATGTGTTGATGAATTTCTTGAACGACGGTTTAACTCTGTGTTGAAGATTGTCAACTTGACTAAAATGTAAGTTGTATTGCGTGTGGGTGGTTTGTACTAGTTTCTGTAGTGTATGTGTGAATGTGTGGTATGTGTATATATGATGGTTGATACACTTTGTGCATTAACCATTCTATTGATTAAAGCTTCCTTCTATCGAATGTGAAGGTTTTTCATGTGCATTGAACCAGAGCACCCATGTTTCGGGTGTGTCACGACCTTTTAATTGGGGAGTCAAACCATTAGTTGAGAAATAAATCCTGGAGCTTATAGTTTATGCTAGCATTGCTGAGTCAATTTACATTAGAAGTTTGCACATCGTGGCCAACCATTGTGTGGGTGTTAATGACCGTTTTGTATTTTGGTTCAAAACCTGTAGGGGAGCTTTTCCTATGGTTCTAGCGTATGAAGGCATAGTATTTATAATGAATAGAGCGTTGTTATAGAAACCTGACTATATGGTTTTGGGAATGTTGTCAAAAGTCCCTTTTGTGACTAGTTTTTATTGGTGTATGCGTTAGTTTTTCAATCCCCATGGAGAAAGGCATAAGAAAGTCATTTACTATGTTAAGGAGTGATCCACGAATGTGGATAATTGACCTTGCAGAGTGGGAGGTGTTTTGGCTTCGTAGAATATGAAAAGGTAGTTTTTAGGGTGCTACAAAAATATTTCACAATGACTATAGGATTTTTAACTACACTGCGAAATTATTTCATAGTGCCTACAACAATAAATTTTCAGGACTGTGAGTTTAGGTTTTTGAAGCTTGTTTGGCTTGCTCGGTGTACCATTTGGTAAGTGACCCCCATGTGAGTTGGATGAGGTTGGAAAAGGATTAGAAGGTGAGATAAAGGTATCTCATGGATTTTATCTAAAAAATTTCACATTCTTACTGGACTGCACATTTTAAATTAATTCCTGAATTCCCAAAACTGGTTTAAAGCAGAGTTGTGAGTGTTTGTGTTGGAGTATCCTGGGTTATTGGCAGCTCGGGCAACTTGAGATGTCCCCATCAACATGTTATTTGACTATGTAGCATTTTTGTTTCTGCATTTGGACAACCTTTGGCATCAATAACAACCATTTTCAATAGTGTGAGCTTTGAAACAATCTAGAGAACCAAATATCTAGATATCTAGATGACTGTAACATGTCCATTGGAGTACTAAATCAACTATAGACCTGTTATCATATGTGTCCAACTTGTTCAGGATATTGAGATCATATTTTTAGCAAAAGTAAAGACTAAAATATCACTAAAGTATCTGATCTAGGTGGATATTGTTGGCCACCCGCCTATTCCACTTGGCCCCCCAACACTATTTCCTTTCAGTTTCCTAATTTCTAGCACATTTTATTTTTGGTATTTTTTCGCGTTATGATCTTCCAGAGTCGTTTTGAGGCCCTAAATGACATTATTTTGGAAAACATGCAGACCCATATCCTATGGTAGGGTCTATAGTCAAAATTTATTGTCCTCAGATAGATCTTTTTAGCGAGGCATTGTACACACCAAATGGAGATCGTATGCCAAAGTTACAAACTCGGGAAGTTGATTTAACAACTAACCCCAATGGGGCCAAAAAATGTTTTGTGTTTCATCTCCTAAGGTTATGTTTTTGGATGCTTGTGGTTTTCCATTGTTTGTTGATGATAAAAAGGCTTGCAAGCCTCATTATAACATAGTTTAGAAGGCATGTAGCCATCGCATCTCTTCTCAGAGATAAGCTATCATCACCCAAGCTAGTTTATTTCTCTTATGTATGTAATTTGTTTTTCAGTAGTTGTTGTTTTTTAATTGAAGTTATGTTTCATTGTATCTTTGTGTTTTTGTTTGAATCTGTATTTCATTTCATTCCTTCATAAATCTAGATTAGTGGTATCAGAGTGGTCCGCTCTTTCTCTATTTTTCTATGCATGTCCCCAATGAGGTTAGGGTATAAGGTGTTGGGACTTGAACTAGTTGAAGCCTTGCGAGACTGACCTCAATGACCCCAAGGGCCTCCCATGGTGAAATAAAATAAAGATGAGGGAGTAGGAGATCCTTTCAAAATGTTGCTCGAAGAAGCCCTTGAGCGACAAAGGAATGATATGATGGACAAATTTTCCCAGATCCTTCGGTGGATATCACTGGGTGAAGCATCTTCATCAAGCAGTCACTTTGGAGGCGTCACTCCCTTTAAGGTATATGTTAACTTTTACATTCCTATATTTGAAGGCCAAATAGATGCAAAAATTCCCTAGATAGATGGTTAAATATGTTGGAAGGATATTTTTCGGTCCATAATTTTATGATAGGGAAAATATTACTTTTTCTCTCCTCAAAGTTGTCCCCCATGCCAAATATTTGTGGGAAAATCACTATGCACAGAGGGACGAGGAGGAACCCTAAATATTTTTAGATGCACCCTCTTGGAATTCTTTTCGAGAAGTCGTCAAAGAACAATATTACCCTATTAGAAGCTATGAAGATAAGTACATAAAGTGGAAAACACTATGGCAAGGAAGGGACCAACATTTTTTGGAGTTCACAAACATTTTCCATGCCCTACACATAGAAGAAAATATTTTGTATGTATAAAAATTCTTTAAAGATGATAGATGATATATTATTAGAAGAAAAGTTCTATGGACAACAATATTAAATGTATATTTTCACATTTATAAGAAATCACATGTTAGATTACATGTTAGCATATAACAATTTGTTAAAGATTTTTTTTGGTAAGTTAGTTTAATCTATATTAATTCAAAGAGAAACATTGCATAGACAATAGGCTAACTTCGTAAGCTGCGCTTAGCCAATACCAGCCTTCATTGCTTTTAGAGTAGTACAGGTATGGGTCTGCCTCCTAGGAGGAAACCAGCCCCGTAGTAGCTTCAAACTGTCCAAAATTACAGGGTGTGCCTTGACACAGGAAATTTTTTTTTTTCTATAATATGCACTAAAATAACAGAAAACTGAAAAGAGCCGTGCGACCTCGCAGTCATGGTGTTCTAGCATTATCATCGGTAACAGGGTCCTCCTCCTCAATGCAACATCCGTACTCCTGCGCAATGACTTCCTCCTCAGCAGTTGGGAGGCGCAGGGGCTTTGAGGCGGGTGTGTAGAGAATGAGAGAAATCGGGTACTCAACATCTGGTACCCATGTCCAAACACCCTCTGAGTCCGTGATCCATACATCAATGTCTTCCCCCGCTGTCTCTTGTACCAGAAGAGGCTCAAATTTGCGAGGAGGATGCTCCTGGTGCGCTAAGGTGTATTTCCTAGGTCCCCTTCTGCCTTTCTGAGTCTCCTGAGTTGGGGCAATCTCCTCTTGGGTGCGTGCATGGCGCTGTGATGCATCCCTATTGTGGATTCCAGAAGAGGAGCCCTCGAAGGATTCTAAACGATTTCCTTCACCTCTCTGATAACGTCTCGGGAAGGTGCCTCTTTGGCCTCCCTTGATGGTCCTTTGGCGTAGATGTAGAGCCATTGGGGGGGAGGAGAAGCTAAGGGTTAGGGGCCGGGGTAAGCATAGATACTTGCACTTCAGGGGAACTCTCAACAGAGGAGCTGGGAAAGGATGTGTGCGAATGAGAACAGAGCAATAGGGTGCGCAGATGGGGGGGGGGGTGAGGGGGATTACCCCTGAAAGCACACAAATAGAGGGATCTATGAAGGCAAGGAAAATCAGGGGGGAGTGCACAACCTATGGGGTGCGCAGTAGGGTAGGTGCCTGGTAGCCTGGTGCTAGAATGGGGATGCACAGGGGGGCCCGCACCTTTGGTGAAAACTTGATTTAGAGACTGGCGCAACAACAAAATAACTAAGGGGACATGGAGAGATCTGGAAACCGACAAGAGTAGCTTGAGGATAGCACGATGAGGAGGGCCCTCGCCTTTTAAAGACCTGTGGCATAAGCGCAGTTGCTGTGCATTATTATGACACACTAGAAGGTGCAGGTTGCAGCAGTTCTCATGGTGTGGCATGTGATTCAGGTAGGCAGTGGATCAGATGCATCATGGAACTCATGTAAATGATTACAGAGGGGCGGTTTCGCACCAGGTAATAGCTGGTGGTGTAGGTCTTCGTTAGCCCGAGCATGGGAAGAAGCTGTTTCATACGTGTGCATCTTGTCACCCGCATTCGGGGAAAAATTCGTTAAAGTTGATATTGTTATAAGAAAATTTTTATGTATAGAAAATTTCTTAAATGTATATTATTATGTCAATAAGAAAATGAGCTCTAGATTATAGGTTACTTTAAACAGTCAGATGATGTTTTCGGTCAGGATGTGCTAGAGATAAAATATTCATTGTAGTATTTCCTGAAAATAAATATGGTGTGAGATTATAGGTTTCTTTTAAATAGGTAGATGATGTGTGAGTTTATTCAGTCAGAGGATATTTGGTTTGAGTTTATTTTAAGTTTATGTTTTTGAAAATACAGAGGAAAATAAATTTAATTTTTGTAATAAGATTTTTCATTATGAAAAATGAAGTTAAAGTTGTGATTGTAGAATTCATTTTCTATATTCTTTGTGAAGGATTTTCCTTTTCACAAGGATAATGTCCCTTCCTTATTCAGATGACTTATGATTTACCAAATTAGTCATTTTAGTGGGCATTTACTGAGTCTTCAACTTACAATCATATACCACTACTTAGTAGCCACCTATACATGCCTATTTCACATCCTTAAACCACTTGACGGTTAACATTTCATCCTAGTTACCCTATTGTTTCAGATACCACAACCAAACTCCTTTCCATTTCAATGGACACTGATGGGAAATGGTGTTTCAATAATTGTGCTTTGGTTGTTTCTAAAAATGTGGAAGGAAGGTAAGATGAACTTGTAGGGGTAGATAGAGTGAGAAAATCCCGGTTTATTGTGCTTCTCTATGTATTTTGGTAAAATTTTATGTGGGATGATTCAATGGTTTGCATAATGGTATGTTATCCCCTCCACCTGGTTTCAAATCTTACATGCTATATCCTTTGACCCATTGTGATAAGGTTAAAGTATTAGGCTCCCCCATCCTCATGGAGTCTTGACTTTTTCCAAGTCATAAATTTTAGGTGTATCTGGCTTACGAGCTATTTGATACACTATTGGTCTTATAGTGGAATTGATCTTGGCCTCCTCCAAATTACTACAATAAATTACCAATTCACCATGGTAAAAAAAAGAAATAATTTTATCACTGCTCCTCAACGCGAAAGCCAGAATATAAGACCAACCATGGAGCCATTATTTTAGACTGCAAATGTTGGTAACATTTCTGTAAGCCATATGCATGCCTATGAATGCTCTATAATAAATTTGTTGATATTTGTGATAATGTATTGGCACAATTTAATTCTTTTTAGTTTTTCCTATTTTGTTGGAATTTGTTGACATTGTAATTTTTTGTTTTTTAATTGTATTTTCTAAATGTATAAAAAGATTCATTATTTTGAAAAAAGTATGAGACATTTAAATTGTGTAAACTACATAACTCAAAATTTTAATTTTATCAAATTCCTTTTACATTTCAATCACTATTGCTCAAAAAAATATATCTAAAAAATCAAAACATAAAGCAATTAAATTGTACTTAATAGATATGCTTGGATAAAAATGTTATCATTATATTATGATCTCTTCCAATTTTCCTCTAACCTCTTCATTATTTTAGGATTGAGTGTTTATGTTTGTTTAAATTCATGACCCATGACCTCTTCATTGTTTTGGGCTCATTTGACCTGCTTACATTACAATGAGAGGCACATGGAACTGTGAAGGATTTTCTTTCAAGTATGTAAATTAACTAACCATCATTCTATACTTTTAAGTTACTGGTATTTTACCCTTGTCAATGGATTGATGTGTTTTTGGTAGTTGAATTTCCTGGTAAATAATGATCAAATTTTTGGTATTTGGATTTCCTGATTAATAATGATCGAATTTTTGGTAGTTGGATTTCCTGATTAATAATGATCAACAAACAACAACTTCAATGAGCCACAATTTTATCTGTCTGCGTTTCAAAAAGTGGACATTGTACATTGGCGAACATCGAATATACACTAAAGCATAATGACATTGGAGCTAGCATTGTAATCAAGTTGGTAAATAATGAAGTTTGGATTAACAATTTTCTCAGTTCAATAAACTTAGGTGCATACCACTTTCAACAATTATAGGAAAATCCCTTAGGAAAAACCTCTAAGGCTCCTGCATTGTGCAAAATTTAGACATCAAACTCGTAATTCTAGTGAATTTATGCTAGATAGTGGGAAATTTGACCTGCAAATATGTCCAAAACACCTTCAAAACATATAACAGTTAACAAGCTCTAGTGGTTTTTATGTCGATCACTCCTTTGACTTGAAGCCCACTCTTGTCTATTTCCCATGTTAGAGATATTTTCAAATAGAACTTGCTGGTTTCGATATTTTGGGCATATCTCTTACTACTTGTATTCTATTGATTTTCACCAAACTGTGAAAGTTCAAGTGTCTTAGCATTTTTTGCCATAACCAACCCTCATATGTTTGTCCAATTTAGCACATTTCTCCTTGAATTTCATCAAGAATACATATATTTCCTAGAGTACTTATTGCTCTTCCCAATAATCTTACTGAATTAATATTCCTTATTTCACAATATTTACAATGAAAAGTGAGACCATAACCTTGATTGCACATCTATCTGACACTTAAAATATTATGTTTGAGTCATTCAACATATAAAACATTTTGTGGTTTAGTCCTACCATTTTCAGGGCTTATGGTACATATTCTAGTGATTTTTGCAAATCCATTGTCTCCAAAAGAAACATTTCCTCCCTTTTCTTATTTTAGAGTAATAAATTTATTTTGATATTCGTTCATATGTTTAGAACACTCAATATCAACATACCGCTAACTTTGATTGTTTTTAGAATACATAATGAGTATGCATTTTTTTATTAGTGATTCTCCCTTGTTTTTTCTTCCAAAACCCTTCTCTTGACTTCGTAGGATAATCTCGCTCCATATATCCAAATTTGTTTAATTTGTAATGCTCTATACTATACTTGGATAATGGAGCAAATGAATTGTGATTTCTATAATTGAATCCATCAATATCTCTAATTCTCTTGTATACAACCTTATTATTAGAGTTTTGGTGAGAACTTATGTCATAATAATTATAAGCTTTACACTCTCTTTCTTGGTATCCAAATTTTTTTCATAAGAAATAGTGACCAAGAAAAATAACTTGATACATGTATATATATAATTTCCATGCTAGAATAGTTCTTTTGGAGTTGATCTACTTGAGAGAAATTGATGGTCCCTGTCCCTGATTGGACTTCTACCTACATTGTGAATGGACTTCTTGAGAGAATTAACATATCTTTTTAGCATGGCAATGTTTCCATACTCCTCCCGTCCCCTATCCTTGATCTTGCTGAGATTGGAGTGTTTAGGTTTTTCTTCAACTTCCTTAATTAGTGATTTGGTGTTTGCATCTTCTTTGTATGAGGTATCGCCCATATAACCATGACCGATATTGTCATATGGTAATATTTGATGGTTGAGAATCATTAAGAAAATTTTTAGGTAAAAAATGGGCAGCAATACAAAAATGTACTAACAAAATTAACTTTAAGAGAACCAATATGACTTGAGATGATGATGTCATCCTTAGAGGAAATTATTTTGCAGGGAAAAGATGAAAACTATTTTTTTAATTGTATTTTCTGCTTATCTACTTATAGGTTTACTAAATGTCAAGTATAGGAACATATTGGATGTGGAATTAAATTTCACATCCAACAAGTACTCACTTTGCATACTTTTGAGAAGGCATACATCGAAAAAAATTGAAGATACATTAAAAAAGTGTGTTTAACACGTTTTTTTTAATGTATCTTCAATTTTTTCGATGTGGGTCTTATCAAAAGTATGCAGAGTGGGTACTTGTTGGATATGTAATTTAATTCTTCATCCAACAATTACCTACACATGAAATTTGAGTAAACCTATAAGGAGCTAGGCCAAAAATACAATAAAAAAGTAGTTTCCTTTATTTTTCTTTAAAAAATACTAACTCTTGTTTTATTTTTTTCCTTAGGAGGCCCATTTTAGATGTCAAAATTCCCCTAATAAGTATCCAGGGTTTGAAGCATTTTATACTTTTGTTGAGCTTATCTAGCTCTTTCCTTAATGAGACAATTTCTGCTTCAATCTTTTCATAGTTTTCACAGTTCAACACTTCTTCCACTGCTTTTTAAAGATGGTTTCCTTGGAAAGTCTCTTATTCTTGTTTCTAAGGTTATCAATTTCTTCTAATGCACTGATAATTTTTGCTTCAAGATCCACTATGCATTCAAAACTTTCTCCTCCTTTTTTTTTTCTTTTGATTTTTCTATGTTGGATTCCTCATTTGTGGCTAGAAATACAACCCCTATTTTATCATCATCAGAATCATGTTCTCCTTCTTCAGAAAAATCATTATCCTCTTTGGAATAAATATTTTTCATTTTTCAGAGATTTTCCTTTGAAATCTCTTTTTCTAGGTTCTTCTTCATTGTCACCATCTTCCCTGCAAGGACACTTAGAAATTTTTTTTCCTATTTTAACAAAATTAAAACAAATGAGAGTTAACTTACCTTTGAATTTGGATTTTCTCTTTAGTTTTTTAAATAGCCGATTCATTTTTGTATCAGGTTCATCACTGAATAGTCACCAGGGTTGCATTTTCTTGAGTTCTTAGATGCTTTAAATGTCGCTTCCTTATGATATGAGTTTTGCGTCCTCATTCATATGCAATGATATTCCATGAATATCATCCATTTTTAAATTCTCCAAATCTTTTAATTCCTCTATGGCAGAGACCTTAGCATCAAAACACAAAGGAAGAGGCCTAAAAATTTCTTGAACAACTGATGTTTCTTTATCTTCTTCACCAAATACTTTGAGATAATTAACTTACTTCATTCACTTGAAGAAAATACACAACAACATATTCGTCATCATTCATTTTCAAGATTTCAAATTGTCTCTTGAAAGTCTGAAGTTTTTCCTTCTTTACTTTGTCATCTCCTTCATAGTTCCTTACAACCTTGTCCCACATCTTTTTAGTTGATTCACACTGCATAAATTTAACAAATTGTGCATCTGACAAGCCACTTAAAGTGGATTTCATAGCTTTTTCATTTGAGACAAAAGCCTTTTTCCCATCTTGATTAGTTGGAGGAGAGGATGGGACCTTATTTTCATCTGTAATAAATTTCCAAACTTCAACACCAAGAGACCTCATGTTTGTTCTCATTCTTATCTTCCGAGAGACAAAATTTGTTCCATCAAAGAAAGGAATTTTGATTAATGCTTCTTGAATGGCTGTGCCCCTCTATAAGATCTTATTTTAGCTATGATCCGAATGTGATTGAATTAAAGTGCTTAAGTAGTCTGATTAGTTTGTCCTTTTGATTGATTGTTAACTGAAGTATGCTTTAATGAAAGACGACATAAACCTATTATCACTTAGTAATTTGTCCAGGTTCGAGAGAAATAGTCCAAGGTAACCACAAACCAACTTTTAGGTACAAAATCTAGCCAATCTGTACCGAGAGAGGGTTCTCTCTTTAAAACTTATCTTTGTTTTTGAAAGATATTAGGCTAGTTATGAAAGTTTAGGGATTTTGATTGTGTTTGGGTGATGGAATTCAATAACAGAGGGGTAGGACTGAGTATTTTAGGCCATTGGGCTAATGGAGTCAAAGAAGATGGCTTAACTGGATTTGGTTTCTTAACAAAGGATGGTTTTAGAGGGCAAGGTAATCAAATAGGGAACAATTAAAGATCTAAGATGAATGGAATGGAATCAAAATGGATGAAGGGAAATTAAGAATCCTTCAACATATTTCGAAAGAGAGAACATGAATGATTATTAATAAGGAGCAATTAAGAATTCTTTACTAAATAATCAAAATGAATAAACTAGAAAACAGGAGCATTTAAGAATTCACTGTTTAAACTAGTTCAGAAGAAAACATTTAGAATAACAACGATTGAAAACAGATTGCACTTAAGCACTTTCTGACTTATTCCTTTTCGTTTATCATTTAGATATGAAACACAGATGGTATAATAAACAAGTATAAAAACTCTAAAACATAAGAAATAGATGACTTATTGGTCTGTTGTCTGACTCAAGAATCCTGTGAAAAGTCCTTTGCATCAATTCCTTATCCTGCTAGCCATACGAAATTTGTCCAACAACACTTTATTCCAAAATAATCAATGTTATAGCAAAGTCTAATAATCCACCCAAAATACTTCCAAGAGTGAAGTATTTATACAAATTCTAAACTAAAATATCTTGAAAAAATATCAAGATTAGTTCACAAATCTCTCCAACTGTTTTACATAAATAGAACTTAAGTAAAGGACACTCAAACTAATGCATATATTTGGCACTATTTTTTATGGATAGGTGATGACAAAGAGGAGAATTCGAATTTGATCCAACTCTTAGTTGATGATGAGGCATCCAAGTCACTAACTGCTTCCTTTCTTTGTGCATTCTTCTCCAACAATTCTGCAAACTTGGGGTCCAATGATATCTTTGTATTTATCAAGCCATAATAGATATGTAAAAAGTGAAAGAGGTTATTGTGGATTAATATGTTGGTGAGCTAAAACTCTTTCAGTTTCCTAAAATTCCTCTCCAGCTGTGCACAATAGGCTCTGTAAAAATATGTGTAAAACAGAGTTTTACAGAGTATGAAAAATAGCCTGTAAATATGTGCATGTATCTCTGATTCTGAAATCACTGTGCAAAAAGTGAGATATATTTTTGTAGATGGGTCTCTTAGGAAAAAAAACCTCCTTCAGTTTTGTATGATGTATTTTGGATTGGCCACAATATTATCTGCAACATGATGACTTAACTGGAATTTTCTGCAAAAAGTGCTTTCCAACATTGTTGTGTTTTTCATCTTTTCACTTTTTTGTTCTTTTGACTGTTTTACTTTCACTTTAGACAAAATTCAATGTTGGTGAAAGTATTTTCATTTCTTTTTACCATTTTACTGCCTTTGTATTTATTTTTACTATTTACCTTTAACTGCTCTGTAACTACATTTTAACTTTCACTCTGACTTTTACCTGATACACTTTAACCACTGATACTCTTTAACTGTTATGCTCTCTGTTTATTTTCTGTTTATCCTTTTTACCATTACTTACTGTAGTAAATAACCAAAATTCATCCAAGGATATTTTTTACAAAAGGTCCAATATGTATTCACAACATTGTGCTTTTTGTATTCTGGTTCTTGTGGATTTAGAAAGGAATTTGGGTTTTTAGTGGAAAAATGGGAAAAATTACAAGTCTGGGAACTTATGGGGTGAAACAAAGACCGAATTGTACTGTTTTTTAATCTTTTTCTGTGGAATTAAAGTAAAAAGCAAGACTTGCAGGGTTTAACGGAAATTGGATAAATACCTATTTCAGAAAGTGAATAGTGAGGAAACAGGTGCAAGCAATAGCTGACCGGTTCAGCTGAAAATCATTTGGAAAAGTGGCGGTTGGAAATCTTCAACAACTGATTTCGACGTTTTTTGCATGGGAGCACTGGGTGCAGGATAAAATGATGAAAATAACGTGCATTTGTTTATTTTATTCACAAAGTCAAGGTTGGCAGGGGTTTTGTTATTTCGAATGGATGACGTACTGGGGAAATGACAGTTTGTCGTATGCAGAGGGCGGTAAACGGTATGTATCGCACTGCTTTTGGGGATGGGTGGTATTCAGACGGGAGCCAGCGATTCCATACATCTCGTGACGCGTGGCGAGGCATTGTTCGCAAAACCACTCTGTGATCGCACGTTATCGTTCGGTCGTGGAGGGCGATGCAATATGGATGACAACCATTGGATGTGGAGGGGTTGATTAGATGGCTATCGGGGAGGCAAGATGACGGGTGTTTAATAAGGGCGGGCCCAATACAATCAAAGACTATTTAATCATATCGGGAGGAGTATGATTGGTCGGGTAAGTTATTAATTAACCGTGGGGGTTAATTAATCCTTATTCAACGTGGTGGGGAGTCGGGGCTCTTAATTAGTTACAGATTTAACTGATTAATCCTAATTAACACGGTATTATGGTTATATTTTAACCCGGGGAGGGATATGTAATACTTGGGGAATTTTATATAGTTATAGTAATACGGGAATGGGTTGATTTATATAGGGAATTAAATAATATAAGTTAAAGTTAATATGTAAAAATGAATGAAAAAATGCTAAGTATAAAACATTAGGATTATGTATTTAACTTATGCTTGAATGAAAAAGGGTTTTTATGGGATATTGTGTAATTTTCCTAAGTAAAATAGGATTTTACTTAAGAAAAGACTTATAGAAGTAAATAAATGACTTATGGATGGTTTTAAGTACTTAGGCTTTTTTAAATTATTGGGCCAAGGGTTTGGTCCCTCCAAAAGTCAAGGAAATGCCTTGAGCCCCTCTAATTTTCAAATGCCTTAGTACTGAGGGGAAATTAGTGAAATTTTTAGGGAAAAATGAGAAGGGAAGTTAATCATTTGACCTTGTTTTGCTTGAAATTCTTCCAGTGTAATGTCTGCCTTGAATTTGTGATGAAAGTAAGGATTAACACATTTAAAGTCATTATCCATCACATGTAATTCTGCAACATCATCTACATACCCTACCTACTTTAACCTAGCATTTTTTCTTCTTTATTAGGGTGCACTTAGACTGGCAAACCCTTATCACACTTTATTTTCTTTTACATGTAGAAATCTATCTAAGTCTAACCTTATTATATCTAAGGGCTCAGATTAAGCTGTTGAGCTCCTTTTATTTACTCTACCTATCTACTTATCTACCAAGATTAAATTATTTGGTCAGATTTTATTCTCTATCTCTAAAACATAAAATTGAAATATGAACAAGCCAAGCTTAAGCTGTTTGACTGTTCACCAATTGTGGCATAAGTTACAAGTTGCACACAATTTGTTTATTACATAAGAGCAAAAAGTAGTGGCATTTAGACTTGCACACTTTCCTTGGAATCTCTTTTGGTGGGGTTCATTTTATTTTACTTTTTTGGCCATTTTTATTCTTTTCACCCTTTGATTTTTCTTTTAGGGTATACCCTCTTTACATTTTTTAAATTTTTTGATTTTTTTGACAATATGGAAAACCTTTGCAACAAGGAAATGTATGAACATATTACATAGCCCATCAAGTCAATAATGATATATGACACCTAATGGTATAGGAGCATAACAAAACCAACAGCCATAAATGATTAAATAACAACAATAATTAGAGAGAAGAATAAGCAAATAGTTTGATGGCGGAGTTCGTCCCTCCTGGACTACATCTCCGGGTCTGCTTTTAAGTGGGCGTTCATTTTTATTAGGATTGATCTTGAAGAATATTTACACTGAAATGGAACAAAATGACTGTGCTCACAGGCACTTCTAAACCCTGTAAACATAAATTTCTCTTCCTCGCCTTTCCGACGCCTATCTCCGTGCTCAATTCCGACTCATGACGGTCGAGCAATACTGCAAACAAAACTGCCTCCAACCTGCTGAAACTGATCGCCAAAAACACACAATGTCCCTTTGAATGTATTTGTCATGGTTTTATAAGCTACATCAAACCTTCATTTTCCTCATTTAGGAATTGGTTGAAAAAAATTTGTGATTAGGATATTGAATCCTATCTCCATACATGAACCTTGGGATAAGTTGATAAACCTTAGCGCATCATTTAATTCAAAAATCCAAAATAAAACATTAGGAAAAAATCCTTAACCGCAACACTAGCTAACCGGGTGGAAACTTTAATGTGGAACATGTGATCAGGGCGACTGATAGAAAGCACCGATGGTTATGGTTTAGCATCGACGGTCTTGGTCTTACCTTGGCGGTTCCGGTAACAGATATCACATGACATATCTTCCCGACGTGGCTTAAAAACTGGCGGTTTAATACGTGGTTTGACATTTCCGTTGTGGTTGCATTACCTGTCAACTTTTAAACCACAGTCTTTTCAAACTTTGTTCACATGCTTTTACAACACCGATGCGGTCTTGCAACGCGGTTAGGGCTGCAGTGGGTTTAACACTTTAATATAAATTTTATTTGTTTTGTTATTAAAAGCATACCATCCGAACCTTATAAATAAGGTTTATGATTTAAATTTTTATAATATGTTTTTTAATTCCAAAGCGCTTAGGTCCTAGCACTTAGGTCTAAGACTTAGGACTTAGTTTTATGTTTAGGTCTAGTGGTAAGTTTTAAATGTTTAGGACTTTAGAATTAGGTCCTTTACGTTAAATGTTTACCATAGCCTTTAGGTAAGGTCTTTGACATATTTTTTAGGGTTTGACACCTTAGGTCTAGGATTTTAGATCTAGGTTAGCTTTAACCTTAGAAATTTTAAATGATAAGGTATTACACCTTTTGTAGACCTTTTTTCTTAACCCATTACATCACCATTTTAACCCAAAAATTCACCTTCTCATCCACATGACAACCATAACATTGAAGGACCAAAATTGGCGAAACTGCGTATATGAAGACTGAACTGGTCATCGAACTGCTGAAGTTGACTGGACCTTTCTGCTGAACTGTACTGATCAAGATCCTCCTGGATCAATCCTCTCCAATTAAAAAGCTTTTGGACCACACAATATTGATTTTAAACTGACAATAAGTGAGAATACAAATCTCTCACTTTCATCTTGACTTTGATGACATATAACCATACTTGATCGTCGACCTGAAACTGATGCTTATCATGGCACAATTTGAACCTGACTTGACTCAATGCTTGTCGTGGTGTAGAAGAATGTAAGGCTTGATTGTAAGCTTGATGCACATAAGTTAAAAATTCATCCCACAACTTAGGATTTTTATTGTTGTTACCTCGAAGAATATGTATCCTAGTTCTGTTCACCATTTCTGTCTGTCCTTGAACCAAATCCATGCTGCCCCATGGTTGCAGAGGAACTGGAAGTGGCATGTGCAAACAAATATTTAGATTGCATGGCTTGCTTATTGAACACATTACACATCCCTTTATGTACTTCTCAATTGTTTCATACATATGAGGCCAGTAACAATACTTTTTACTTTGTGCCATAGTCTTGCTTAAGCTGAAATATCTTGCAATTCAAGAAAAATGAACTTCCCGAATAACCTGCACTCTTTCTATCTGAGCATTATGAGTTAGCAATTAAAAAGTGTCTTCGAAATCATTATCAGTACTAAATTTTTCTACATAATTTTCATAAATCAATGAACTTTTATGCAATACTATTGAAGCATTCAAAGACATCATATCAACTACTTTACTTATTACACTTTCCTTGTCCTTTATTACTAAGTGATTTTGCTGAAGAAATCCCATCCAACTGTAGTGAGATTGTTGCAACTTAGTATATGAATGAAAGTATTGAAGCAGCTGATAATATATGTGAATCACTGATTCCATTGCATATCTTTTAACATCTGTTTTAACTTCATATGGATGTTGATGATTTATCAATGCTGTGAAAATTTTCTGCTTAAATGAATCAACTTTAAAATCGACACTTATTCCCCATATCCCGTTTTGCTTTTGAGCCAGCATTATGGGCAAATTATATGGAGTTAATCTGTCGCATGAATTCCATCCCTGAAATTTGTTGCTTTATTTCTTTACACTCTACAACTGACTTGTGACACATTCCATTATTAGGGGCATCAAACATCAATTGCATCTCATGTGATATTTCCTTTTTATGAAGTAGATGTTTTGGTTCTTTAACTATATCCTGAAATGAATCTACCTTTTTAACCAAATTACCTTCATACTGAATTTCACAACTTGAACAAGTATCAATAAGATCCTTATGTTGCTCTTTTATCGACATGAGTATGTATCTCTTACTTGAAATTATTAAGTGCTTCATCTGATTAGAATTAATTAAATTCAAGTGATCTTTTATTTTATGTGCCCGAACAATGTATTTAATCCCATCTTTCCTGAGATGATACACATGCTCTGTTCTATAAAATAATGCATCACGGTCATAGAGATAAGGGCTACCTAAGACAATTCCACAAATGTCTAACGATATCACATCTAGCTCCACTTCATCGATATAGTTATCTGTGATTGCAAATTTTAACCGACACTGTTTGGTAACATGAATTTGACTTTGTTCCTTTAACCACCTTAAAGGATATAGATTTGGATGATTATGTGTTTTCAAACCCAATTGTTTAACCAATGACTCATAAATCAAATTTGTGTGATCCCGTATTGAACAATGTTACCCTTATACGAAATAACTCGATTCTTTTATCTTCATTCTATTGTTTTATGTTTGAAGAAGCAGAAGTACTAGCATAAAAATTTTTACCTGTTGTAACCATAGCAGTGATTTTACCTTCATCACCTGAATTGGATCCCAAGTCCAAGCCTTGCTGGATTGCTATTTCCGCCTTCTTTTCACCCTTCTTCGACTTCAGTTCCGGATGAAGTTTCCAACACCTAGCTTCATCATGGCTGATCCTTTGGCAATGTGTACACGTAGGTCTCTCATCTTCCTTCTAAGCTGTAGCAGTCTTCTTTCCCTTTGACTTGCCCTTATTTTTGCTGTCTTCAGTTTCCATCTACCTGGATATCTTTGGTGTAAAATTTAATGGTCTACCACCTGACTCGACATGAATAGCTTGAACACAAACTTCATCAAAATCATTAGGATTGAACATTAACAATGTATGCTGCAAATATGAATGAAAAATGCCAATATATTTCAACAAAGTTTATTTTCTCTCCAAAGAAATACCTAATGCTAATGCTTTCTTTCTGAATTCCTGTGTGAAATCTTGAATATTTTATCTCTTACCTTGTCGCAAGCTCTTCCAATCAATTACATCTTACTGTGTGTGACCCAACGGATATAATTGTTTCTTTAGAGCTTTAATAAACTTATTCCATGAGGTGATAACTTTTCCTTTACGCTTTAAATCTATCCGTGTCTTACTTTCCCACCAGATCAAAGCAGTTTCCCCCATTCTAAGAGTAGCTAATTGGATCTTTGTCTTATCATCAGTAATATCTTGAATACGAAAATAGACTTATAATTGTTTTACCAAATTATCTAGTTTCTCAGGGTTTATTTCTCCATCGTACATAGGTAATTCGAACTTAACATCAAGTTTCAATATTGGACTCTTAGGTTTCTTTTATTTTTCTGATTTAGAACTAGAAGTAGAAGAGGAAGAAGAAGATGATGGAGATGAAGGAGGAGACGAAGATTTATCTGCCTTACCTTTACCCTTTTCCTTATTTGATGCCTTCAATGATGAGGCTGCATCTCTCATCTTCTTGTCTTCATATAATTCTACCAACATTTGCTGCATGTTTAGAAACATCTGCTCGATTTGATTCTCATCCATGTGTTTCTTTTCAGTAGCTTCAGGAGTCTTAACGGTCTCAGTCCTTGTCATCGTTGATTGATGATCGAATTTCCACCTTCCGATCTCTGGATCGAATTCCTCAAGCTTGCCTTTTCCACGTCGCAATCCCAACCTGGTTAACATCCACTGACAAACAAACTACAAAGCACAACCTGCTCTGATACCAAAAATGATCCGAATGTGATCTAATTAAAGTGCTTAAGCAGTCTGATTAGTTTTTCCTTTATACTTATTGTTAACTGAAGTATGCTTTAATGAAAGACGACATAAACCAAAAACAATAAATGATTAAATAACAACAATAATCAGAGAGAATAAGAAGCAAATAGTTTGATGACGGAGTTCATCCCTCATGGACTACATTTCCAGGTCCACTTTTAAGTGGGCATCCATTTTTATTAGGATTGATCTTGAAGAATATTTACACTAAAATGGAACATAATTACTATGCTCGAAGGCACTTATGAACCCTATAAATATAAATTAATCTTCCTCTCCTTTCCGATGCCTATCTCCGTGCTCAATTCCGACTCTCGACGGTCGAGCAATGCTGCAAACAAAAATGCCTCCAACCTGCTGAAACTGATCTCCAAAAACACACAATGTCCCTTTGAATGTATTTTTCATGGTTTTATAAGCTGCATCAAACCTTCATTTTCCTCATTTAGGAATTGGTTAAACAAAATTCGTGATCAGGATATCGAATCCTATCTCCATACATGAATAGGCTAGGGATAAGTTGATAAACCTTAGCGCATCATTTAATTCAAAAACCCAAAATAAAACATTGGGTTAAAATCCTTAACCGTAGCGCTAGCTAACTAGGCAGAAAATTTATTGTGGAGCATGTGATCAGGGTGGTAGATAGAAAGCATCGGCGTTTACAGTTTAGCACTGGCGGTCTTGGTCTTACCCCGACGGTTCCGGTAACAGATGTCACATGACATATCTTCCTGACGTGGCTTAACAACTAGCATTTTAATACGTGGTTTGACATTTCCGCTGTGGTTGCATTACTTGTCAACTTTTAAACCACAGTCTTTTCAAACTTTATTCACATGCTTTTACAACACCGATGCGGTCTTGCAGTGCGGTTAGGGCTGCAGTGGGTTTAACACTTTAATATAAAGTTTATTTGTTTTTTTATTAAAAGCATACCATCCGAACCTTATAAATAAGGTTTATGATTTAAATTTTTATAATATGTTTTTTAATTCCAAAGCGCTTAGGTCCTAGCACTTAGGTCTAAGACTTAGGACTTAGTTTTATGTTTAGGTCTAGTGGTAAGTTTTAAATGTTTAGGACTTTCGAATTAGGTCCTTTACATGAAATGTTTACCATAGCCTTTAGGTAAGGTCTTTGACATATGTTTTAGGGTTTGACACCTTAGGTCTAGACATTTAGGCTTAGGTCTAGGATTTTAGATCTAGGTTAGCTTTAACCTTAGACCTTTTACATGATAAGATATTACACCTCTTGTAGACCTTTTTTCTTAACCCATTACATCACCATTTTAACCCAAAAGTTCACCTTCTCATCCACATGACAACCATAACATTGAAGGACCAAAATTGGTGAAACTGCGTGTATGAAGACTGAACTGGTCATCGAACTGCTGAAGTTGACTAGACCTTTCTGCTGAATTGTACTAATCAAGATCCTCCTAGATCAATCCTCTCCACTTAAAAATATTTTGGACCACAAAATATTGATTTTAAACTGACAATAAGTGAGAATACAGTTCTCTCACTTTCATCTTGACTTTGATGACATACAACCATACTTTATCATCGACCTGAAACTGATGCTTATCATGGCACAATTTGAACCTAACTTGACTCAATGCTTGTCGTGGCACATAAGAATGTAAGGCTTGATTGTAAGCTTGATGCACATAAGTTAAAAATTCATCCCACAACTTAGGATGTTTATTGATGTTACCTCGAAGAATATGTATCTTGGTTCTGTTCACCATTTCTATCTGTCCTTGAACCAAATCCATGCTGCCCCATGGTTGCAAAGGAACTGGAAGTGGCATGTGCAAACCAATATTTTAATTGCATGGCTTGATTTTTGAACACATTACACATCCCTTTATGTACTTCTCAATTGTTTGATACATATGAGGCCAGTAACAATACTTTTGACTTTGTGCCATAGTCTTTCTTACACCGAAATGTCCTGCAATTCGAGAAAAATGAACTTCCTGAATAACCTGCACTCTTTCTATCTGAGGATTATGAGTCAGCGATTCAAAAGTGTCTTTGAAATCATTATTAGTACTATATTGTTCTACATAACTTTCATAAACCAATGAAATTTTATGCAGTACTACTGAAGCATTCAAAGACAACGTATCAACTACTTTACTTATTACACTTTCCTTGTCCTTTATTACTAAGTGATTTTGCTGAAGAAATCCCATCCAATTGTAGTGAGATTGTTGCAACTTAGTATATGACTGGAAGTATTGAAGCAACTGATAATCTATGTGAATCACTGATTCCATTGCATATCCTTTAATATCTGTTTTAACTTCATATGGATATTGATGATTTATCAATACTGTGAAAATTTTCTTCTTAAATGAATCAACTTTAAAATCGACACTTATTCCCCATATCCCGTTTTACTTCTGAGCCAAAATTATGGGTGAATTGTATGGAGTTAATCTGTGTCGCATGAATTCCATCCCTGGAATTTGTTGCTTTATTTATTTACACTCTACAACTGACTTGTGACACATTCCATTATTAGGGGCATCAAACATCAACTGCATCTCATGTGATATTTCCTTTTTATGAAGTAGAGGTTTTGGTTCTTTAACTAGATCTTGAAATGAATCTACCTTTTTAACTAAATTACCTTCATACTGAATTTCACAACCTGAACAAGTATCAATAAGATCCTTATGTTGCTCTTTTATCCACATGAGTATGTATCTCTTACTTTAACTTATTAAGTGCTTCATCTGGTTAGCATTAATTAAATTCAAGTGATATTTGATTTTATGTGCCCGAACGATGTATTTAATCCCATCTTTCTTGAAATGATACACATGCTGTGTTATTTAAAATACTACATCGTGATCATAGAGATAATGGCTACCTAAGACAATTCCACAAATGTCTAATGGTATCACATCTAGCTCCACTTCATCGATATAGTTATCCGTGATTGCAAATTTTAACCGACACTGTTTGGTAACATTAATTTGACTTTGTTCCTTTAACCACCCTAAAGGATATGGCTTTGGATGATTATGTGTTTTCAAACCCAATTGTTTAACGAATGACTCAGAAATCAAATTTTCCTGTGATCCCGTATCGAACAATGTATCTATCTTAGTATGATTTGAAGTTACCCTTATATGAAATAACTCGATTCTTTTATCTTTATTCTGTTGTTTGATGTTTGAAGAAGCAGAAGTAATAGCATCAGAAATTTTACCTGTTGTAACCATAGCAGTGATTTTACCTTCATCACCTGAATCAGATCCCAAGTCCAAGCCTTGCTGGATTGCTGTTTCTGCCTTCTTTTCACCCTTCTTCGATTGAAACTTATTCGGCTTCAGTTCTGGATGAAGTTTCCAACACCTAGCTTCATCATGGTCGATCCTTTGGCAATGTGTACATGTAGGTCTCTCATCTTCCTTTTGAGTTGTGGCAGTCTTCTTTCCCTATGACTTGCCCTTCTTTTTACTGTCTTCAGTTTCCATCTGCTTGGATATCTTTGGTGTAAACTTTAATGGTCTACCACCTGACTCGACATGAATAGCTTGAACACAAACTTCATCAAAATCATTAGGATTGAACATTAACAATGTATGTTGCAAATATGAATGCAAACTACCAATATATTTCAACAAAGTTTCTTTTGTGTTCAAAGAAATACCTAGTGCTAATGTTTTCTTTCTGAATTCCTATGTGAACTCTTGAACAGTCTGTCCCTTACCTTGTCGCAAGCGCTTCCAATCAATTACAGCTTGTTGTGTGTGACCCAACGGATAGAATTGTTTCTTTAGAGCTTTAATAAACTTATTCCATGTGGTGATAAATTTTCCTTTACGCTTTAAATCTATCTGTGTCTTACTTTCCCATGAGATCAAAGCAGTACCCCCCATTCTAAGAGTAGCTAATTTGATATTTGTCCTATCATCAGTAATATCTTGAATACGACAATAGACTTCTAATTGTTTTACCCAATCATCTAGTTTCTCAGGGTTTATTTCTCCATCGCACACAGGTAATTCGAACTTAACATCAAGTTTCAATAATGGAATCTTAGGTTTCTTTTCTTTTTCTGATTCAGAACTAGAAGTAGAAGAGGAAGAAGAAGATAATGGAGATGAAGAAGGAGAAGTAGATTTATCTACCTTGCCTTTACCCTTTTCCTTCTTTGATGCCTTCGACAATGAGGCTGCATCTCTCATCTTATTATTTTCATATAATTCTGCCAACATTTACTATATGTTTAGAAACATCTGCTGGATTTGATTCTCATCCATGCGTTTCTTTTCAGTAGCTTCAGGAGTCTCAACAGTCTCAGTCCCTGTCATCGTTTATTGATGATCAACTTTCCGCCTTTCGATCTCTGGATCGAATTCCTCAAGCTCGCCTTTCCATGTTGCAATCCCAACCTAGTTAACATCCACTAACAAACAAAGTACAAAGCATAACTTTCTCTGATACCAAAAATGATCTGAATGTGATCGAATTAAAGTTCTTAAGCAGTTTGATTAGTTTTTCCTTTAGATTGATTGTTAACTGAAGTATGCTTTAATGAAATATGACATAAAGCAGTAGAAATACATGATTAAATAATAGCAATAATCAAAGAGAAGAATAAGCAAACAGTTTAATGACAAAGTTTGTCCCTCCTGGACTACATCTCCAGGTCCGCTTTTAGGTGGGAATCCGTTTTTATTAGGATTGATCTTCACTGAAATGGAACAAAATGAATGTGCTCGCAGGCACTTCTGAACCCTGTAAATAGAAATTACTCTTCCTCGCCTTTCTGACGCCTGTCTCCATGCTCAATTCCGACTCCTGAAGATCGAGCAATGCTGCAAACAAAACTGCCTCCAATCTGCTGAAACTGATCTCCAAAAACACACAATGTCCCTTTGAATGTATTTGACATGGTTTTGTAAGCTGCATCGAACCTTCATTTTCCTCATTTAGGAATTGGTTGAAAAAAATTCGTGATTAGGATATCGAATCCTATCTCCATACATGAACCTAGGGATAAGTTGATAAACCTTAGCGCATCAGTTAATTCAAAAACCCAAAATAAAACATTAGGATAAAATCCTTAACCGCAGTGCTAGCTAACCGGGCATAAAATTTAATGTGGAACATGTGATCAAGGTGGCAGATAGAAAGCACCGGCAGTTACGGTTTAGCACCGGCGGTCTTCATCTTACCCCTGTGGTTCCGATAATAGATGTCACATGACATATCTTCCCGACGCGGCTTAACAACTAGTGGTTTAATATGTGGTTTGACATTTTCGCTGCGGTTGCATTACCTGTCAACTTTTAAGCCACTGTCTTTTCAAACTTTGTTCACATGCTTTTACAGCTCTGACACGATCTTTCAGCGCGGTTAGGGCCGCAGTGGGTTTAAAACTTTAATATAAATTTTATTTGTTTTGTTATTAAAAACATACCATCCGAACCTTATAAATAAGGTTTATGACTTAAATTTTTATAATATGTTTTTTAATTCCAAAGCGCTTAGGTCTAAGACTTAGGACTTAGTTTTATGTTTACATCTAGTGGTAAGTTTTAAATGTTTAGGACTTTAGAATTAGGTCCTTTACATGAAATGTTTACCATAGCCTTTAGGTAAGGTCTTTGACATATGTTTTAGGGTTTGACACCTTAGGTCTAGAAATTTAGGCTTAGGTCTAGGATTTTAGATCTAGGTTAGCTTTAACCTTAGACCTTTTACATGATAAGGTATTACACATTTTGTAGACCTTTTTTCTTAACCCATTACATCACCATTTTAACCCAAAAATTCACCTTCTCATCCACATGGCAACCATAACATTGAAGGACCAAAACTGGAAAAAATGCGTGTATGAAGATTGAACTGGTCATCAAACTGCTGAAGTTGACTGGACCTTTCTGCTGAACTGTACTGATCAAGATCCTCCTGGATCAAGCTGTTAGACTATTCTTAAAGAATTTTTATTTGATGGAAATTGTTAGAAATACGAAGTGGGGATGGGGGGAGGGTGTGAATCAATATTTCATTACTTTTAGAAATTTTCCACTTAGTTATCCTTGAAAATTAATTCTCATCACATAATCATTCATCCACATTGTATGAAGAAAAAAATTAAAGTGCAAGTCAACAAATTGAAGACAAAATAGTTGAAAATAATCTTAGATTTATTATCATATTTTGTGAGGAATCCATGTTGGCACGATGACAAGTTTGTTTGTTGGCATTGATGTCAACCTATTTATGGTGGCTCTCATGATGCATATGTTTGATGGTCAGCTAGAGATAAGTTATCAGTTAGGTGTTGACTTGTTGCAGAGGTTGTTGGCCCTTATGATGATTCCCTTGATGACGTAGAGGAGTTGTTGGAGGTTTGTGTTGGCTTGAGAGGTCCTGACCTAAGTTCAGATTTTTTTGTGGAACCAAAAAAACCCTCAACATCACCTGAAGCAGTATGGGGGAGTGTTGGAAGCAGGTTTCCGCACCTTGAGGGAGCGTAGGATGTGGATCTTATCTCTTCTTAATATATCTAATGGTTACTTCCTTGTGCAATGACTTCCTTAACCCAATTCAGATCTAACACAAGAAACCCTTAAATTTAATACTATCATGGGCAATACAAACAGTTATCCTTATTCAGATCTACTCAACAGAAACAGGAATAACCCTTTAGAAACTACAAAGATCTATCCTTTAACATAGATGATAACCAATCATGCAATACTTGCACGAATACATGAATCTATTATCATATGTGTAACTTCAAATAAATGCGCATTCATTAACAACAACAAATATATAAGTAAATCAATGCATTAACACATAAATATAAAAATCACACAAGTAGGTTGAACTTCACCAAAAACTCTTCTCTTTATTGATAGATATTCAAATAGTACAATAGTCTTCAATTGTACACACAACAATAGGGTCCTTGCACATAAATCAGGACTAAGTATCTACACACACAACTAGTAGGAGTCTATCCAACCCAGACTAACAAAAAATTTCCCAAAATTAGATCACATTCACATAAGATAGTTCATTGACATGATAAGATGATCTATAACTTGAATTGATTCATACATATTTATAAGACTATACGTGCAAATATCATGGTCTCAATCCGTGGTTTGAGCCTTATATATTCCCTTTAACCCGTTACAATGATAGAGGAACTTTTACCCACCCCAAAGTTCCTTGACTTTTCTGCGCGCAATGTGTTTTAACAAAACTTATCCAAAATTTTACCCAAAACTTGACCCTAGGGGACCCTAACCCAACAAGCCCCCAACACAATCTAGTGACTCATCCTCGAGTTACTGTGGTCGAGCTTCCTACTTCTTGGCCCGTAGCGCCTAGATGGAGTCCTTGAGTAGCTGGATGATCTCAGTGCTTTATGCCACGGTGCTCCGAGCTTCTCCAACAATATTTTATGTAGTAGGTACTTTTGTTGCTAGGCTGATGCTTCAATATGTCTGTTGGAGCCCCTTTAGTGAACTATCAATAGTTTGCGATATCTGTAACGCTTCCTTGGCCCACGATTGCATTCTGGCTTCTAGTAGCTTCTCCCTTCGGCACAACGTATCAATATTGGTCTGAATTGAAATTCCTTCCTGTAGGCGGGCTAATCTCTGAGCTGGTACCAGGGTTGGTGCAATGACCCAGATGTTGTTGAACTTCTTCTCCTTTGCGCATAAATCCATCCTCTACTACTGAAGCATGGGGTCATCCTGGACAGAGGTCTAGATGTCCATGGAATCCTTGAAAAGAGTGATGCATGCTTCCACAGTTGTCGTGATACTTCCAGTGGATTCCTAGACGACAACGACACACTGTGCTCTGACCTCTAGGGGTGTCTCTGGCTGAAAATTTGTTTGTAAACCTGCTATCTTTTGCTCTAACTCAGCGCGCATAGTGGCTATCTCTAACCTTGAGGCTTTAAGTGTGGCTACCAAACTTTCCAACTTTGTAGTGGCTGCTGCAATTGTAGGTAGTGTCAAGTCAGGGATCTCAGAGCACAAATGACTGATGAGGGACTCTAATTGTGCGTGCTATCTCTTTGCGACATTCCTAGCTTCTTCGGCTAACTGTTGTTCCTTATGTAATGTCTCGGCCCGCTTCTGTGCATCATAAGTGATCTTCAATGCCTTGTACTCCCTGTACTATAGCTCATATGTAATCATTGTATGGATGGAATATAGCTTGCCACTGGGAAAGACAACTAAGTGAATTCAAACCTTATGCCCTACATGAATGGACAGGTGCAGCACTAGATTATCAAGGTGAAGTGCTACGCCCAAAACTTGAGAAAACCATCTCTCAGAAGTAGATGGGTGCCGAATGGTCAATGAGCTTTCTTGTCCCGTGCTCGTTTGGACCACACTCACTTGTAATCTCAATGGATTGAGTCCTTGCTGCACATCCTCAAGGACCAATTTGTATTGTGACTCCATGTTGCTCCATACATCTTCAGTTACTGCCTTGACTGTGTTGCCAATTTCATCCAAATCTTTATCTATGAGGGTAAATGGCTCAATCCCGGTCTTAGATGATTTTATCTTTGGGCGCGGACCCGACGGGTAGTAAAGTCCTCTCTTGGTGCCTTGATGTGTGTCTGTCGAGGGTGCGTCTGCACTGTCTCCTTCACGGTCCTCCATCTCTGCATCACTTGGAACATCCACTGTATCTGAGGGTGGGTTCTTTGTTTCTATCGTTGTGGTTGTGTCTTGCATATCCTTGTTCTGATCTTTCTTCTGATCATTCTTCATGCGTGGATTAGATGTAGGTGGCTTGAGCGGGGCATAGGAGGTCGCACCAACATCTGTCACTGCAGTCAACCAAACAGGGGGCCATCCTATTGTTATCTACGCAAGATCTTCTTTTGTCACCAGGTATGGAAAATAATACCATAATCCTGCCATGTCCACCTTTGAGTGAATGTAGACATTGTAGAATGTCGCCTTGAAATATGCGATATGCATGTACAAATCGTACAAGGTTGGCGACATGTGCGGTTTAAACTAAACCATATGATACAACTCTATTTTGAAAAGAAGCCAAATTTTTTATTCTTTGTCATCCTCGCTAGAATATTTGTTTCCCATAGCGATGTATAGTGCACAAATTCACATAATTCTAGCTCAATATCTGGCAGTTGAGATTATGCCAGTGGCCTCCTTCCAATCAGTGCAACCAGCAACACCAGCTAGGCATAGTGAAATTTTTTTCCATCTTCTTGCACTTCTTTGACGTTCTCTAAGAACTCCTAGAAGAGGTATTTAGCCCCGTTATACCAAATCCATTTTACACATTGCGCAACCAATGCAATAACTGATGCTGGTACTTCCTTGGCACGACACTTCCTCATCATTTTTCAAGCTAGGATCAAGGTGCCAAACTTTATCGTGGGGTCATTTTTCTCACTGAATAAGAACCCCCAAGTGTTTCTATTTACCCCATATTTCTTATTTACATCCTTCGCGACCTTCTTCTCTTGAACCTTTCTTCCAAAGGTCGTTGTATGGTCTTCTACTTGATAGGGAAAATTAGTAATGCGATGAATGAGGGCTTCATTGATGGGAATGGGCATTCCCAACTAGAGGAAATTGTCGTGCACCAATTCCATCAACTAGCGCACACATATATCATTAATAGGGATGTGCCCAAAGTGTGGGATCGTTAAAAGGTTTACTAGCCCCTACTGCTTGAATTTAAAATATCCTCCTTCATAGGGCACCGAATCCAAATATTCAGATGGTGTAAGCTTTGGAAACTTTTCACTGTCCCCCAAGTCCCAATACTTCATCTTCAGCGTGGGGATATTCATGAACATTTCACCCTCAAAAGGCACATTATCAGGAAGCAAGGGTGTGTTGATGTGTGACTTGATCTTATCTAGCTCCTTGGTCACCTCAACTGTTGGTTTGCATGGCGCCATGTACTTGGGAAGCCGCGAGATTGGTTCAACCTCCTCAACAACATATTTTTCCACTATTTTTGGTTCTTTGGCCATCAAACTCTTCTGACACTCTATGCATGTGGGCTTTGGATTTGGATTTTTCTTTCGAGGGGACTCTCTAGTCCCCGATGTCTATCCCTTCTTCTGATTTGGTGGTTGTGGAGTCTCAACAACTTGCGACGTAGAGGGATTAGGTTCTGTGGCAGTCATAGCTCCGGGAATTAAGTGACCTAACCCTCATTTTCCCAGCATTTCTTCAAATGTTTCAAAATGATTAGACATAAAAATCAATAGAGGTCTCGAGACCAAAAAATTTGATATTCTCAGGACACTCAGGATGCAAGAGGATTGAATGCAGACCTACATGTTGTATTTATAGCGATGGCACGGTCCAAACTAAATTATGTTTGTTGGGGAAACTTCATAAATGCTAAAAAATTTCCAAATATGGCATAATATCCTCCATAAATGCAAGTTATCCTCTCCTCCAAATGATCACCAAGATGTATTGTCTAGATTTACTATTCCAACGACTAGTTTCTGGCTAGTCTACGATGGCAACATCCTCCTAGTGCAGTCTTTGTGTTAGCTTCATAGATACTTTTCTTTCATCAAAATTCTTCATGAAAAATATTTTTTACAACTTCTGATATAATTCTTTAGAGTCCTGCACCCCCTTCCAACTGTCCAAGGTGCTAAGACATTCCTTCGACCATATAGTCATTGAGCGCGTGCAGGGACATGTTCATTCCTGTAAGGTTTTAAACGACTGCCATTCACATATCTAGGAAGTAATTATCCAGTCAATGTATCCAACCGAACCGAACCTCCTTCAGTTATTTCCTTGATAATATAAGGCCTGAGCCAGTACGTTTTGAACTTCCGTGGGAATCGTGAAAACTTACTGTTATACAACAAGACCAATTCTTCCTTAAAAGAATTCTGTTTGATATGCCAGTCATGCCAAGCCTTTTCGCATGCTTTCTTTACTTGTTGATAAAAAAAAGAAAAGGAATATATCTTCTTCCAACACAACCAACTGTGACAACTGTTGGGCACCGGATTTGTATAATTTTCTCTCCCATTTTCGCCCACCTTTCTATCTCTTTGTGTCATTATTATTCTTAAACACATGAGGTAAACCTCTTTCTCTTACTTTACATGGGATATTTGATTAATGAAGTAATAGTCCAAGATGTTTTACCTTTTTTCAAATGTTAACTCCGATATTTTTATAGATTCGACAAAAGCGAGAAGGTTATAGCTGTTTGTCGTGGAGAGGCTCCTAATTCCCTGTGTTGCCTTCACTTGCTGCTACAACGCAACAGACTCTGTTTCACCCCAGCAACATGTCAAGATTTTTCATGGTTTCCTTTTGGAAATTAGGTTGTTGTTGCAACGAATTGTATAATTGTAGATATGTAGTTGTTAGAGGAAATCTGCGATTTCCTGAACAATTGTATAAAGAGGGCCTGCGGGCTATGAATCAGGGTTAAGCCTAGCACATACATATTTTGTAATAGTATATTCTGCAATTAATTGAATTCACAACACTCTGCTGTCTCACCTATCATTTTTGAGTTCACCACAGCCTTGATCAGAGAGTTGGGCCCACTCTTCTGATCAGGTTGTTGACCGCACTTTGTCAACTATCCCATAGCAGTACACCCCCATTTTTTCAAATGGGATTCTTCATGTTCGATGTGGTTGCACCATTTAGATTCCATCATCAGTCATTAGTCGACAGTTTTTCAAATGATGTAAACCCATTCTACATGTTATGATGTAAATGATCTAAGTAAGACCGTCAATGTATGTAACAACCTAGGTAAGCCTAGTATGTTGTTAATGATCTCTATCCTAGGAGGTTTTTTGTCTCACTGATTCATGAAAGTGATCGGCAAAGTTTTTCCCTCCAGCCTCACCCTAAAGCTAGGGTGGATTTTATCATCAGCATACTAAGTGAGTCCTAGTGTTCTATCGAGTCCTTGTAAAAGTAGTTTCAACTACTTGGTCTACTAGATCATGTTCTGAGTCGTAGAATTGGGTATTTATTTGAGGGTCTATACGAATGGGTTTTCCCCCTTTATGTATGTAAATGTATTATCTCATGTAAAAGAGGGTTGGAAAAATAATTATAATCCCCTCTCAGTCAATTAATTAAATTTTCTGGTCAATTAATTAATAAAATCTTAAACTAGAAATTTAATTAATTTGGGGTCCTAAGTTAGGATTAAATCTTTAAAAGCAAAATTTGTGGGTCCTTGGAAAATGATTTTGAAAACCCCAGGCCAAGGGAATATTGAGAATTTTAAGAAATTTTGGACCGTTGGGCCTTGGTGGTTAAGTCAAAGTCAAAATTTTGGGGTAATTAACTCAAAAATAATATTTTTGAGTTAATTAAAATTGAATTATATGATAAATTCGTTTTTTCCCCAAAATTTTAATTTCAACGCTCTGGATTAAAAGATAATTAAATCTTTTGGACGGTTGAGATTATTTTGACGAGGATCATCCAAACTAGCCGTTAGAGATCTTGTCCTATAAATTTAGAGGTCTTTCTCATTCTTGAGTCATCCGATCTCAGGATCGTGCACTTGTTCTTAGAAGCTCTTGTAAATTTTTGAGGAATAAAACATAAAGACTTTGGGGTTACAAATCTGGATGTTCCTTCTCAGATCTATGTGGTGAATTGTCTCTAAACTCTGCTACTTTGTTTCTTGTATTTTATGGTTGATGGCCTTCATGGATTAATCTGCATACAGGTATCTTGTGCAGTTTTCTGGGTTTATAGAATAACATTCTAATTTTTTTTGCAAAGGTCTCATGTTGTTTTCTTAAATATCTATCAATCTAAGATTCATATCTAAGTGTACAGGGAAATTTTTTTTAAGATTGGGCGTCTGGGGAAGTCTTCAGTTGGACCAGCCGACTCTTAATAAACATAAATCTGATAAGCTCTTTATTTGTTAAATTTCCAGGTCTATCTTACGATATTTGTGATTTTGCAGGGTTTCAAAGGCTTGTGCCTCTCATTTAAAAATTTTAATTTCTAAGATGTGCTAAAAGGTTTCAAATCTGGCTATGAGGGCTTTCTAAATTGTAAATTAACCTTGTAAATTTGTATGTATTTTTCGCTCTGTCGAGTTTTCTGCAGGATTGCAGGAGGTTTATCAGAAAATTTTAGATCTGGGCATAATTTCAAAAGAAAATTCTCTCTGGTGCATTTAATGAGCATAAAAAAACTAGATTTTTCCAGGAGAAAATTTGAGTTTACTGTGTACTGGGTTTATTTTAAATCTTTTCCCTCGCTCCAGCTCTTCACGCCGTCCAAACTTTATCATCGCTGCTCCCATTTTTCCTCTGCGTTAGGCTTTCTGTGCCTTTTTTCTCCATCGATCCTCTACTCTACGTTTCAATTTCTCTGCTCTCAAATTGACCTCCATTTACTCTACAGAAACTCTTCCGTCTAGCCTTCACTCCATTTTCGCTGTCGGCCTCCTTTCTTTATTCAGCTGCCATCCTCATCGCTGTCGTGCGAGCTTCCCATCGAATGCAACCTGCAGAACATACAAGCAACAAACGCATACATAAATTGAAACTTGTGTTCTACTCCTCACATCGACGTCTGTCTCTCCTCACGTGGTCTTTTTCGTCCCACCTGCGAAACCTGCCGTCCAACCTGCAATTCAAACAAAGTCAAAATGACAAACACACATTAAAATGCCATTCACGTTTATGCGATCAAACGTCGGTTAGATTCTTTATGAAGTTTAATTTCGATTTTTCTTCACAGTGTAAGTTCGATTTTAGGTTTTAAATCTTTTATTTGAAATTCGATAAATATTTGCGTCGTTTTTTTTTTAATAGATTTCATTTCCTTTTTTTTAATTCAAGTTTAGTCGTAGGTCGTACTATTTGTTAGATTTTTGTTTTAACTTTTTTTTAATTGTTTGTTTTAAATTTGATTTAGTCTAACCTTAGTTTTTAGATATTTAATTTAGCCTTAGTTTAACTTAGTTTTAATTTAGTTTAATTTTAATTTTAGTTTTAGTTAGTTTAGATGTTAGATTTAGATTAACTTTAGATTTTAATTTAGTTTCATCTTTGTTTAAATTTTGATTTAGGGATTTTAGATAAAAAAATAAAAGATGAAAAATAAAAAAAATAAAAAATTCCAAAAATTCTTAAAAAAAATAGAAAATACGAAAAATTATAAAAATTTCAAATTTTCTATAGTCAAATGCGCTAAAATTTTTCTATCTAAAATTTGACTGTGGATCATTTTAATTTTCGAACTGGGTTATATTGGAACATCTTAATTTTGGAAATCTTTTAAGCATCTGGCATTCTCATGTTAATGTTATTCATGGTTGTGGCATTTTCAATTAAATATCATTGTGATCAATCATGTTTTAATAAGCAGCAGTTAATCGTCACTTACTTGTTTGTAATCACATAACGGGATTCTGTTTGAATCCATAAGGCACTGGTTTTAAATGTGAAATCTAATTTAGATCTGTGGAATCTCGCTCATTCTATCAAGTATTTGATGTTTTAGCTGTGTCTCCTAGATTTATCATCCTCATTTGTAATAGGGTCTACCTCCCTTAGCTTGCAAGGAGACAGCTTAAATAGAGAGATTGGGGATAAAGGTGACAACCCCCAATTTGAGCCGTTGTCGCGGTGCCTGGAAAATCTGTGCGACAACATTTTTTGGCGCCGTTGCCGGGGATAGAGTTTTTCTGTCCTTGGTCTTAACGACATTTTCTAATCTTCTGATCTTTCATCGCCATTCATTAGCCTGTCGCAAGGGATCACATTTTATGGCGTTCTTTCATCTCTTCATCATATAATCTTTTCATATTTAGCACCTGGAAATTTCGGTTGGCTTCTTGTTTGGGTGGCGACTCCACTTATTCATCTTTTTATTCCTAAACAAGAATCCCCCCTGATATCTATCTGCTATCTCTCGATTATTTCTTTCTATTTTCAGAATTAGTTTCATGTTCAAGTGGCGACTCCAAATTCTTTCATTTCTTACAAGAGTTCTTGCTAAGAAGTTCGCTTCTTGAGGACCTTTTGACTATTCTTGAACACAGATCTATTTCTTAAATTTTAGGCAGGTCATCACGGGTGACACTTTTCATGACATGCTGGAAGAGGTCACTTCAAAATTGCGTTTTTTCTGAGGTGGTGATCCAGGCACTGCTCTATTACATCTAAGGACAGTCAACCTTTTTATACATAAATATTGTCGTCCTTCACAATATAATCATGAAGATGTCAAGATACGTGTCTTTGGCTATTCTTTAAAAGGTGATGCTATCAATTGGTTTCGAAATTGTCCCGAGGAGTATTGTTTACAAGACATCATCAATGCTTTTAGAGATAAATATATAGAACAAGATGACTCAGATAGTGAAATTGATCTTGTAGAGAACTCAACTATCAGCAGGAGATTTCCAGAAAATTCTCAGGATGAATCCACTTGTACCATGATAGCACAAACCCATGATAGTGGTGAAACAGAAACAAGCTGTCAAACTAGTGTTGATAACGATAAGAATCTTGTTAACGAATTGATTCAGATGGTTAAGGAAATACAACTAAATCAAGCTCAGGTAATCAAGAATATGGAGGCCAACCAGGCTCAAATCATTAAGAATATGGAACTTAATCAAGAAAAAATAATAGCGGATCACGCCAGGGAAATTGGTTCTATGCAGAACAGGAAATAAATGTCATGGAAAACATGTTAAAAATGATGAAAGTTAATCACTCTAATCAGATGTATCTTCAACACAATTTGTCAACAGATCATAAGACTTCTTGTCTGCTAAAGCCATTTCCATCTCATCACATGGAGGTCACTTTTCCCATTAAGGAAGAGTTAACTATGGCTACAAAGGATGTCGAGAAAGACCAAGCTTATGTGTCACCATTGACAGAGTATGTCCATAATAAGATTGGTTGCGCTCCAGGTTCATCAAAGGTTTTGTACAAGGAATTTCAAGATAAGGACAAGAAATATATAGTAGTCTCATTGCTGACATCACAACCCACTCAGACGAAGAGAAAGAAGAAGAAAGGAAGAAGTAAGCGGTTTGATTCGTCTGATGGTCGAAAGCAGCTTGACATTCAGATAAGACAAAGTCCCACAATTAGCAAGATTGGGCATGGCACATCTGAAAAGCAACCCACAGACTTGCCTGAAAGTAGGCAAATGCTCAGCATACACTATATTGAGCACATCTGATGCCACAGGGCATCCTCTGTATTGTATCTCTAACCTTACACCTTGTTATTTCAGCATTTCATTTTGTAGTTAGAGTAGATTTACTTTTCATGTTAAGTAGAATAATAAATAAAAGAGGAGTTTCTATTTTTCATGAGCTTAATGTTATATGATGATGTTGGGATGGACGCTACTTATGTAATCTTGTGTGTTGCTTGGATGCAAATTCTGGATTCTCACATTACTTCAATGAAGCAACGTGTCCCCAAGTAGAGCCAGATGTTGACCGCACTTTGTCAACTACCTCATAGCAGTACACCCCCATTTTTTCAAATGGGATTATTCATGTTCGACGTGGTTGCGCCATTCAGATTCCATCATCAGTCATCAGTCGACAGTTTTGCAAATGATGTAAACCCATTCTGCATGTTATGATGTAAATGATCTAAGTAAGACCGTCAATGTATGTAACAACCTAGGTAAGCCTAGTATGTTGTTAATGATCTCTATCCTAGGAGGTTTTTTGTCTCACTGATTCACGAAAGTGATCGGCAAAGTTTTTCCCTCCAGCCTCACCCAAAAGCTAGGGTGGATTTCATCATCAGCATACTAAGTGAGTCCTAGTGTTCTATCGAGTCCTTGTAAAAGTAGTTTCAACTACTTGGTCTACTAGATCATGTTTTGAGTCACAGAATTGGGTATTTATTTGAGGGTCTATACGAATGGGTTTTCCCCCTTTATGTATGTAAATGTATTATCTCATGTAAAAGAGGGTTGGAAAAATAATTATAATCCCCTCTCAGTCAATTAATTAAATTTTCTGGTCAATTAATTAATAAAATCTTAAACCAGAAATTTAATTAATTTGGGGTCCTAAGTTAGGATTAAATCTTTAAAGGAAAAACTTGTGGGTCCTTGGAAAATGATTTTGAAAGCCCCAGGCCAAGGGAATATTGAGAATTTTAAGAAATTTTGGACCGTTGGGCCTTGGTGGTTAAGTCAAAGTCAAAATTTCGGGGTAATTAACTCAAAAATAATATTTTTGAGTTAATTAAAATTGAATTAAATGATAAATTCGTTTTTTCCCCAAAATTTTAATTTCAACGTTCCGGATTAAAAGATAATTAAATCTTTTGGACGGTTGAGATTATTTTGACGAGGATCATCCAAACTAGCCGTTAGAGATCTTGTCCTATAAATTTAGAGGTCTTTCTCATTCTTGAGTCATCCGATCTCAGGATCGTGCACTTGCTCTTAGAAGCTCTTGTAAAATTTTGAGGAATAAAGCATAAAGACTTTGGGGTTACAAATCTGGATGTTCCTTCTCAGATCTATGTGGTGAATTGTCTCTAAACTCTGCTACTTTGTTTCTTGTATTTTATGGTTGATGGCCTTCATGGATTAATCTGCATACAGGTATCTTGTGCAGTTTTCTGAGTTTATAAAATAACATTCTGATTTTTTTTGCAAAGGTCTCATGTTGTTTTCTTAAATTTCTATCGATCTAAGATTCAGATCTAAGTGTGCAGGGAATTTTTTTTAAAGATTGGGCGTCTGGGGAAGTCTTCAGTTGGACCAGCCAACTCTCAATAAACATAAATCTGATAAGCTCTTTATTTGTTAAATTTCCAGGTCTATCTTACGATATTTGTGATTTTGCAGGGTTTCAAAGGCTTGTGCCTCTCATTTAAAAATTTTAATTTCTAAGATGTGCTAAAAGGTTTCAAATCTGGCTATGAGGGCTTTCTAAATTGTAAATTAACCTTGTAAATTTGGATGTAGTTTTCGTTCTGTCGAGTTTTCTGCAGGATTGCAGGAGGTTTATCAGAAAATTTTAGATCTGGGCATAATTTCAAAAGAAAATTCTCTCTGGTGCATTTAATGAGCATAAAAAAACTGGATTTTTCCAGGAGAAAATTTGAGTTTACTGTGTACTGGGTTTATTTTAAATCTTTGCCCTCGCTCCAGCTCTTCACGCCGTCCAAACTTTATCATCGCTGCTCCCATTTTTCCTCTGCGTTAGGCTTTCTGTGCCTTTTTTCTCCATCGATCCTCTACTCTACGTTTCAATTTCTTTGCTCTCAAATCGACCTCCATTTACTCTACATCAACTCTTCCGTCCAGCCTTCACTCCATTTTCACTGTCGGCCTCCCTTCTTTATTCGGCTGCCGTCCTCATCGCTGTCATGCGAGCTTCCCATCGAATGCAACCTGTAGAACATACAAGCAAAAAACACATACATAAATTGAAACCCGTGTTCTACTCCTCACATCGACTTCCGTCTCTCCTCACGTGGTCTTTTCCGTCCCACCTGCGAAGCCTGCCGTCCAACCTGCAATTCAAACAAAGTCAAAATGACAAACGCACATTAAAATGCCATTCACGTTTATGCGTTCAAACCTCGGTTAGATTCTTTATGAAGTTTAATTTCGATTTTTCTTCATAGTGTATGTTCGATTTTAGGTTTTAAATCTTTTATTTGAAATTCGATAAATATTTGCATCGTTTTTTTTTTTTTTTAAATAGATTTCGTTTCCTTTTTTTTAATTCAAGTTTAGTCATAGGTCGTACTATTTGTTAGATTTTTGTTTTAATTTTTTTTTAATTGTTTGTTTTAAATTTGATTTAGTCTAACCTTAGTTTTTAGATATTTAATTTAGCCTTAGTTTAACTTAGTTTTAATTTAGTTTAATTTTAATTTTAGTTTTAGTTAGTTTAGATGTTAGATTTAGATTAACTTTAGATTTTAATTTAGTCTCATCTTTGTTTAAATTTTGATTTAGGGATTTTAGATTTAAAAAAAAAAAAAAAATAGAAAATACGAAAAAATTATGAAAATTTCAAATTTTCTATAGTCAAATGTGCTAAAATTTTTCTATCTAAACTTTGACTGTGGATCATTTTAATTTTTGAACTGGGTTATATTGGAACATCTTAATTTTGGAAATCTTTTAAGCATCTGGAATTCTCATGTTAATGTTATTCATGGTTGTGGAATTTTCAATTAAATATCATTGTGATCAATCATGTTTTAATAAGCAACAGTTAATCGTCACTTACTTGTTTGTAATCGCATAACGGGATTCTGTTTGACTCCATAAGGCACTGGTTTTAAATGTGAAATCTAATTTAGATCTGTGGAATCTCGCTCATTCTATAAAGTATTTGATGTTTTAGCTGTGTCTCCTAGATTTATCATCCTCATTTGTAATAGGGTCTACCTCCCTTAGCTTGCAAGGAGACAACTTAAATAGAGAGATTGGGCATAAAGGTGACAACCCCCAATCTGAGCCGTTGTCGCGGTGCCTGGACAATCTGTGCAACAACACAGGTGTTGCATTACCTTTCTTTCCATTGATTTCATGTTTTTGTTTGATTTTGATACTACTGTTCCAGTGTAATATTTCAATTGCTCTGAATGTATTTTTAAATTCTGAAATCTATTTTAATAGCTGTTACAATAGTATGCGTGTTTATGGATTTAAGCCTGTGATCTACAGCAGGTCATGTGATTGCTCCTGCATATACTGTGCCATTAGTCTTGAAATAAATAACACCCTCGGGTTGATAATTTATGTGGAAAAAGGGTTTGAATATTGTTCACATCCGGACACCAACATTTTGGCGCCATTAATGGGGAAGGCTAACAGGTGCAATAACATCTACAATTGATCTAGGGGTCGATATCTCGTCTTGGGGAGGGAATTTATTGCCCTACCTCGAGTCCTAAGCGTAGTGCTCTGTGTGTTCTTGTCCTTCTTTTTATTGTTTTCTTTAGAATTGATCTCTCGTATTGGGGAGGGCATTTTACCACCCTGCCCTAAGTCCTCGACATAGTTTTCAACTTTCTGCTTTTTGATTCTTTTCTGAAAGGGCCGCATTCTCATCCTAAGGAGGGTATTTGATTACCCTACTTTAGGTCCTGAAATTTTATTTTCTTCTTTTAGTTTATTGTCTATTTGAACCTACTTTCTCCTCCCGGGGAGGAAGAAATCTGTCTTACTCCGGTTCCGGAGTGATTTTTCTACTTTGATGAACTCTCTTCACAAATTTTATGAACAAGGATTTGAATAAGAGGTCAGAGGAAGACCCCCAAAGAAAGGAAAGGATCTGGGAAGGAAGACATATATTCAGGAGATTATTGAAAAATCTAAATCTGAGGCATCATATCACGTTGCTGTCAGGGTAAGGGTTCAGGCAAAGTCCGAAGGGCAGTCTGTGGAGCAACCAGTGCCATCCACAGTACCAGACGGAATTCTTTTGATGACAAAAGAAATAATAAATAGGGTACCAGTGGAGGAGACATCCTTTCCTTCAACAGAAGGGGAAGAAATATCAAGTAGAGGGTCAGAAGAACTAAGCAATTTTAATTGGGAAGAAGAACCTCCAAAAGTGTTTTCATCACCACGAGACCAAGGGAGTGTTGTAAAATCTCCTGCAGTCGAATTAAGAAATTCCAATTTGGAGAGATAATTCCTCAGATATTTTGTGTCACCAAGGGATCAGCAGAGTGCGATGAAACTTCCTACAGTTGAATCACTCCAAGTACCAGCTGCAGAACTAGTTGAAATCCCAAGTGAGTATTGGAGGGTATTTATGGCACCTATAAGTTCTTCTATTGATTTTCCAATAAGAAATGTTGCAGGTGATGCACCGATGAGATACATCCCTTTAACAACTCTGCCTAATTTCCATGGGCTTTCTTTTGAAGACCCTGATATGTTCCTCTTCGAATTTGACATTTTTTTTCGAGGACATGATTATATTTCAGATGCTCAGAAATCAAAAACATTTCCTGCTACCTTAAAAGGGACAACCCTGAGATGGTTCATGGGTTTAAGAGGGAGTACGTTTACCTCATGGGAGGGGATGAAAGAAGACTTCTTGGAGAAATACCAAGATTACTATAAATCCCGTGACATTAAGGAGGAAATATTTAATTTTGCACAGAAAGAGGACGAAAACATGGAAGACTGTGTGGAATGATTCAAATACATATTACAAAGATCAGGCCATAGTGAATTGGATAAGGACATTCCAAAGATCATTCTTCTTCGAACACTTAGGGAATATTCCCTACAACTTCTGAACATAGTAGGAAAGGGGGAAATTTCAAAATAAGACTTCGACACTATATGTGACTATTGCATTAAGTGTTCACGGGGGGCTGCAAGGAGTGGACAAGGAATTCGGTCATCAAAGACTTACGGTGGAGGGGTTACAAAGGAAAAAATTGGAAACCTACTGCACAACCTAAGGACGGATATCTTGAGCACATTATCCACCCAGATGGACACTCTATAAGCAAAACAGAAACAAATGGAGTTGGAAAAGACTATGGCTATATTCTACCCACAATACAGAAAAAAAACATCCTTTGAAGGAATGCCCATTAAACACAGTGGAATCCTGCGCAATCTGTGAACGGACTCATGTGACCAGCTCATGTCGTTCCTTGCTCAGATTGAAGGCAGTTTTTCAAGGGGCAAGTGAAGAAAATGTGGTAGACCAGTTGTACTTCATGGGGCAGAAAAAGCCATGGCAACCTCGACCACCAGCTATGAATCTAGGAATGTTTCAGGACCCATCTCAGTATTTTAATAATTTTAATATGGGTCCCCAATCTACACCTTTTTCAGCTATGTGGTCTCAATATTAGTATCCCCCTTGGAAACAATGGGTTCCCCAGGCCAATTCGAACCCTTCATGGAATTAGAATTGGTGTGGAACCTCTCTTACTGGCTAGTTTCCTCAATCTATGCCTCAACAACAACTTTATTTACCCTCCAATGTACCTTTAGGAAAACTAGCCCTTAGACCCTAGCTTCCTATCCAGCCCAATCCAAATCCTAATAATAAAGGGGTCCAAAAAATAGATACTCTTAACCTTCGATATTATATCATTTCTACCACAGGAGGTAATGAGATAAACCTACGATCTGGGCAGGTAGTAAATGCTCCCACTTCACCTATTATTATAGAGCAGATTGATAGTGAATATACGGAACTAGAACAGAGGACAGTTGGGGATAAATCAGACCAAAACATAATGAACCAGACACCTCCCCAATCTATTCCTAATCAAGGTCATTTAATTTCTCCTCCATATCCTAAAAGACTGACCTTGAATAAACCAAACTCTCAAGCAGAGTTTGATTTCCTAGGGGAATTGTAAAATCTCTTTGTTAAAATACCTCTGCTACAGGCTATGATGGATGTACCTATATATGAGAAAACTCTCAAAGAGTACTGCTCTAAGAAACCAGGGAAGAAACCTAAGGATCCATTAACCATTCATGTGATGGGAAGATTATCTGACATCATGTTAGGAAATATCATGCCTGTAAAATATGGAGACCCAGGAAACCTGATTCTCATAGTACAGATTAATGGGGTTGAAATCCCAAATGTACTGGTAGATTTGGGAGCTACCATCAAAATTATCACCTCTGAAACAATGAAAACATTAGGTCTTGGAGACATTAAACCAACCCCTACTATTCTCGAACTAGCAGATAGGTCTACAATTAAACCGGTAGGGAAATTGGAAGATGTTATTATTTAAATAGATTCATGGCATTATCCTGTGGACCTCCTTGTATTACAGACTCGATCTTCAATTGGTGGTCATCCATTTATCCTGGGAAGACCTTGGCTCGCAACTGCAGACGCCTACATAGGGTGCCGATCTGGGCATATGATCATATCAAATGGGGTAGTTACAAAGAATCTTACCCTTTACCCTCTCGCAAAACCTAGACCATCTGAAAAATGATTAACTAGTCAGAAACCTCTACCAATAGAAGAGCCTGAACCTAAAAATGAAGAATTTAGACCAATCCTTACTATTGGGCAGGCCCTTCAATTTAAAATAGAAACTGAGGACGATGCCATTAATGCTTTTATTAATGATTCCAGTTCCGTTTCCAATTCAACTCATCAAATTTTAGAATCTACTATGAGCTGTGAAACACAAGAAAACATTGAACCAGAAGATGAAATTGAAGACATCCCTATAACCTCATCCCATGATAGAATTCCAATTGAGATTGAACCAGGGAAAACACTTAATATCAACCCAAATCTATTTGAATCCCAGACAAAACAACTTTTGAAAGTCCTTTAAGATCATCAAGAAGCTTTTTCCTGGGATTATACCAACATGGAGGGCATCCCTGCTAACTTATTTAGTCATCATATTTATATTAAGTAAGATTACCGCCCTGTAAGACAACCCCAATGGAGATCAGATTCTGCTCTCAAGAACATTGTTAAAGAAGAATTACAAAAATTATTGGATGTAGGATTAATTTACCCCATCTCAGATAGCCAATGGGTATCTCCACTAGTGATTGTTCCCAAAAATAATGGTAAATGGAAGATTTGTGTAGATTACACGGAGCTAAATAAGGCAACTCAAAAAGGCCATTTCCATTTTCCATTCATTCAACAAGTCCTAGATACCTTGGCTGGGAAGAATTTCTTTTCCTTCCTAGATGGATTCAATGGATATAAATAGATCCAGATAGCCATGGAAGACCAGGATAAAACAAATTTCACATGCCCATGGGGAACCTTTGAATACAGGGTCCTCTCATTTGGCCTGTGTAAGCTCCTGCTACCTTCCAGAGGGAAATTCTAGTAATCTTTTTTGATTTTTTCGATGATAGCGTTGAAATCTATATGGATGATTTTACTCCATATGGAAATTCATTTGAGGAAGGGTTGGAAAATATGGAGAAAGTACTCAAAAGATGTAAGTAGACCCATGTACCTTTGAGTACAGTGAAATGCCATATGATGAGGGAAGAAGGGATAGTATTGGGACATTTTCTCTCAGCTGTCGAAATTCGAGTTGATCCAGCCAAAGTAGAGGTGATATTAAACTTCTCGGTACCAAAAACACCCACACATGTACGTAGCTTCATTGGTTGTGTTGGTTATTACAGACGCTTTATAGAAAATTTTGCTAAAATAACACATCCACTTTTTCAATTGATAACAAAAGATGCATAATTCTTGTGGACTGAAGATAGTGAGACAAATTTCACGAAAATTAAGGGGCTGGTTTGTAATGCTCTAATCCTCTGAGGAACTGATTGGGCATTATCGTTTCACATACATGTTGATGCTTCTCAGACAACAGTAGGAGTTTTTTTAAGACAACAGGTAGACAAAATACTGTATGCAATTTATTACGTCAACAAGGATTTAATTCCTGTTGAAATGAATTACACGGTGACGGAAAAATAATTCCTGGCTATCATTTATGTTGTCAACAAGTTATGACACTACATCACCGGGTATCCTACTTTTGTACATACTGATCACGCATCAATCGGGTATTTGATGAATAAACCTATCACTCTTGGCCGTGTTACAAGATGGTTGCTATTGCTTCAAGAATTTGATATCACAATAGTAGATAAACCAGGAAAAGATAATGTAGTTGCTGATTTCCTATCTAGAATGGATAACAATGACGAATGCACACCTATAGAAGATATTTTTCCCGATGAACATATTTTTTCAGTTTCTACTTGTTGAAGTTTGCAACAAGAAACAGTGAAGGAGGCATCCTGAAACATCATCCTTGATCCTAGTTGGAAAATAATCACCTAACCTAGGTGGGGCCCACACAGGCTATTTTTAGGTGTATGTCTATTTTTAGACATGGTGAGCATATTCTATATGTAGCAGGAGGCTATTTGTAGATGGTTGGTCAAATGTGAAAAATAGATGAGATTCTATTTTTAGAATATTGGGCGAAGTCCATTTATAGATCGTTGATCTAAAAATAGATGCATGTCGATTATTATTAGCTCTTGATAATAATCAGACTCTAAACATCAACTTATTCTATTGGAGCACTTAATTTCAGTATAAAAATTTGTCAAATCAGTGGGCTGAAGGAATTACACAATTCCTAAGGGTTTACTGGAGTTCATGCATGGAGGACTCAGTTAGAACTGAAGTGGCAAAGTTATGACAGAGTTGGAAGAGTAGTTCATAGAGTTGTATTCAGTTTAACTCAGTTAGATTTAGTTGAGCTAGTTGTATCTAATCTAACTGAATGATACACTAGTGAGAGTGGAGTGAATTAATTAGTTAATTAATTCACAAATAATAACTCATTAATCAACTGAACAATACAACAGTTAACTATAGTGCATGTTAGATCCAGTGGAGACCCAATGCAGAGATAGGTGAAAGGGTGAGATAGACTATCCGTTGTGACCATAGTGATGCATGAATTTCATCTACATATACATTGGAGTTGCCAATGATAATCACGTAGTCAAGGAGAGTGGGATTGCATCGAATTGGTCTTTGTAATCAGCTTGGATTGCGTAGTGGAGGCATGCTAGCAGGAGGGTTGAGATTGGTGCATGGATTTGCAAATTTCTTCTATTTTAGTGTGTGAAGATTGTATTGTAATGAGAGCTTGATGTACTAAGATTTGTATGAGATTTTTACATGATCTCCATGATACATAATATATGATAGTTGGGGTTTTCATCTTCAGGCTTTCCCGTTAAACAATTGTGTTATGTGCAATTTTTTTTATGCTTCACATGTGTTTGCAATTAATTTTCCACAAAATATTAATAGTGGAATGATTCTTTATGTTGCAAGAAGTTAAATATTGTGAGATTAGGGGAATCAAGGACATATTCATGCTTAATGTATATAATTTCTACATGGTATTAGAGTTGTGTTATAGATTTTCTACATGGAATGAGAGAAGGAATTTTTGGGCACGCGAGTTTGCAGAGAATATATGAAATTTTTGGTGAAATATTTTCAGAAAAAAATAGCATATTTGGATTCCTTGCGAAAAAATACCCAAATTGAAAAAGAAAATCAGTCGAATCGGAGCTCGGATGAGGGAGATATCGTCGATTTAAAATCAGCTCTTTTGTTAGAAAATTTCGCGACAGCGGGACAATTGCAATGTGCGCGAGCCAAGAATCTACATGCACTAAGGTACAAGATGCATGCAAAGCTTTGAGGAGCAAAGAAGAGGTTAGTGACTTGGTGGTTGAGAGGGAGCCTCTCAACATGCAGCCTGAGAAGCAGTCTCAGAAGGTTGTGGAGCAGCCACAACTGGAGATGCAGAAGAATATTTATAGATTTTATGTAGATGGGATTTCTACAGAGCTTCCTACTATTGGGAAGTGCGAGAAAGCCATGCAATTGAAGCTTGAGAGGGAGCAGGATTTTCATGCAAGTAAGAGTGAACCTCAGGATGTGGAGCAGCCACAAGATGAGTATCATGGAGTGGGATCAACCACTCATGCAGAGAAATTTCGTGCCAGATGGGCAGAGGGAGTGCATGCAGCTATATCACCAGGTGAGAGGTGGGGCGACATGCATGAGTAATCCCCAGAAGATATTTCTGGGCAGGATTCATTGAGATGGTGTGGATCTCATGAATTGAACCTGGCTACGAGGTGCCCATAGAGCAACAGTAGCATGATCAGTTAGATTGATGTAGTGAGATCAAAGTGACAGTGTCAGATACTAGAGCACGGTTCAGAGTTGAAAGCAAGTGCAGAGTGCATGGGTGCAGAGTTCAACAATTCATTGGTTCCTAAAGATATGTGCAGTAGCTAAGCAGAAGTCGAAGACTTTGATGATAGATGCATTAGACTGATTGAGTTGTTTGGAGCCTTTCAGTTTCGAAAGTGTTGCAGCAAGAGTTGCAGGGAAAATGCATGTCGCATGCAAAGACAATCCTTTCTTGTTGAGATGGAGTGTTGAAGTTTGCAACAAGAAAAAATGAAGGAGGCATCCTGAAACATCATACTTGATCCTAGTTGGAAAATAATCACCTAAACTAGGTGGGGTGGGGCCCACACAGGCTATTTTTAGGTGTATGTTTATTTTTAGACATGGTGAGCATATTCTATATGTAGCAAGAGGCTATTTGTAGATGGTTGGTCAAATGTGAAAAATAGATGAGATTCTATTTTTAGAATATTGGGCGAAGTCTATTTATAGATCCTTGATCTAAAAATAGATGCATGTCGATTATTATTAGCTCTTAATAATAATCAGACTCTAAACATCAACTTATTCTCTTGGAGCACTTAATTTCAGTATCCAGATTTGTCAAATCAGTGGGTTGAAGGAATTACACAATTCCTAAGGTTTTACTAGTGTTCATGCATGGAGGAATCAATTAGAACTGAAGTGGCAAAGTTATGACAGAGTTGGAAAAGTAGTTCATGGAGTTGTATTTAGTTTAACTCAGTTAGACTCAGTTGAGCTAGTTGTATCTAATCTAATTGAATGATACACTAGTGAGGGTGGAGTGAATCAATGTTGCACGACTCGCACTCGTATAAGACTCGTCCGACCATTGACTCGTCGAATCGTATAAGACTCGAGAACGACCCGTATAAAACTCATATAAGACTCGTCAAAATGCAAAAAAAAAAAAAATGGTAAATTTTAAGCAGAAAAAGAAACTAATGATAATTCAAGTCCTTATAAGTTATAAAAACCACAATATATGCAATAATTCATTACAACATATTATATCTATAAAAGTACAACATAGCATATTAGATTTTTGTCAGCAAAACATTTAGATACTGAATAAGAAAAGGAATCATGATTCCATAATTAAAATAAAAAATGTCAGCAAGTTCAAAATTCAAATACATATGTCATAAATGATAAATGATTGTCTCATAACAATCTTGAGTCTCATCATTCATGGACGACCACGCCTATAATAAGCCCTCGTGGAGCTCATGGTAGCATCGAAAGGCTGAAGCAATTGTGAGGCAGGTGTATTGGGAGTCTCCATTTGAGATGGCAAACTAGAGAGATCCTCAGTCTCTTCATCAAGCCAACTCAAATCAAGGGGCTCCTCCTTCACAACCCAATCAGACTCTAAATCAATAGTATCCAATAAAATTGGATTTGTATCCTTTGGTTGCACTTTTTTTGTGAGCATTCGAAGGTTGTAGTAAATGAAAACCAACTTCTCCAACCTCTCATGCTCCAACTTGTTTCTCTTTTTGCTGTGGATGTGCTCAAAAACTGACCAATTGCGCTCACAAGAAGAAGCACTACAGGGTTGAATTAGAACTCTGATGGAAAATTCTTGTAATTGTGGTGCCTTAGAGCCACAATCTATCCACCAATGAGATGTAAAAAAATAACAACAAAGATTATCAGTTTGCAATGCCAAACATATAAAAGAGAACTAGTAAAATTACAAGATAAGTTCTAACAACTTTCACTTACAAGGCATTTTCTTGTCCTTGAGACATTGGCTTGAGCTGAATCCAAACATGCCAGATGCTTCCTTGTACATATCTCGTTGTAGGTTGATTTTGTCTTGAATATCTACATCCGGGAACATCTTCTCAATGCATATCATGACACCTCTCATCACCTTGGGATCTCTTTGAATGTTAGACCCATCATTATAGAATAAGCTCGGATTGAGATATGCTCCTGCTGCATGCAATGGTGAATGTAGTTGTTTGTTCCACCTGGAATCAATAATTTTCCATATAGGGAGATATTTAGATTCATCTCCCTTATAGAAAGTCTTGATGGCCTCTTTGGCCCTATCCATGCCCTCATAAATATATCTCATTGGAGGTTTCTCTCCATCCATCAATCTCAAGACTTTCACAAGGGGCTCAGTGAAGCTGACAATCTCAGTGACTTTGTCCCACAAAATATCACCAAAGACAGATGCTTTCATAGATAATCCTTCTAGTTTTGTGCTATCTTTCCAAAATACCCATTGTTGACTACAAAACATTCTTTGCAAAGCTTGGTACTCATACAAAAGGCTTTGGAGGGAAAGAAATTTTGTAGCAAACCGTGTGACAGCTGGGCGACTAAGCTCACCCTATGTGAATTCCCTCATAAGGTTCAACACCCAAGCATGATTATAAATATACTTGGTAATTTGCTTGCATTCTTGCACAACATCTTGCACCCACTCCAACTTCCCAATATCCTCTAGTATCAAGTCTATGCAATGGGCAGCGCATGGAGTCCAAAAAATCGTGGGATATTTGGCACAAAGCAACCTTCCAAATGCTACATAATTTTCTGCATTGTCCGTGATTACTTGGACAAAATTTGCAACCCCAACTTCCTCCACCACATCAGCCAACAATGTAAAAATAAAATGTGCATATTTTACATTTGCAGATGCATCAATGGATTTTAGGAACATGGTTCCTTTAGGGCAAGCTACAACAAAATTTATTATTGTTCTACCCATCTGATCTGTCCACCCATCAGACATAATTGTACAACCTGTATTTTTCCATGAGCTTTTAATGGTCTCCAATTGTTCCTTGACACACTCCAACTCCTCATCTAGCTCTTTCCCGCTAAGTGCATTATAAGATGGGGTTTTGTATCCAGGGCCAGCACTTGCAATGGCATCCACCATGGGCTAATAAAAATATGACTTTGCATAGTTGAATGAAACACTGTTATGGTACCAAAACCTCCTCATTGCCATATCTTCCTCCTTCCTCTTCTTTTCATTAAAACTATCCAAGGTTGGTTGAGATCCTGGAGTTGTACGAGGAGTGAAGAAAGAAGAAGTTACACTCCTGTTTGCTACAACACTTGAAGAGGAGTTACCAATACCTGGACTTTCAATCTGTGTTTCACTCTGAGATGAAGATCTACCTATCCCAACAATCTCATCCTTTCTTCTTTCCCTCTTAGAAGTTTCTTTTTTAATGGCTTCCAAAGCAGCTGCCATTTCAGTAGTGACTTCATCAGGGCAATTTTGACAACATCCCACCCCACTCCCAGGAATTCTAGCTAGGTGGTATTTTAGCCTGTTTATTCCTGTATGCATTGTGGCATTGCAATAATTTCACTTCACATGGTGGTCATTACCGGCAATGATTCGTTGATCATGTGCCCATGCCAGATCACGAGACTTTCTATACCCCTTTGGTGGCATGGTGACGAAATCTGGAAGAAAAAAATTAAATTTTTAAAATCTAATTGATATTTTTTAATTTGTTTTTTTTTTGGTTATTAATTTTTTTTGGCCCTATGGCTGAGTTTCTCAGCCACACAGGGCCGCTGTGTGGCTGAGAAACTCAGCCACAGGGCTTGCAGGCTCAGGAGGCAGACTGTAGGCCCTGTGGCTGAGTTTCTCAGCCACACAATGACCCTGTTTGGTTGAGAAAATCAGCCACATGACTTGCACGCTGAGGAGGCAACCCGCAGGCCCTTGTGGCTGAGTTTCTCAACCACACAGGGCCGTTGTGTGGCTGAGAAAATCAGCTACAAGGCCAAAAAAATTTGCAAATTGCAAGTGAACAAAAGATAAAATAAAATTGAATTGATTAGTTACCTGTGTTGAAACTCTGTCTGTGCTATGACTCTGCCTGTGCTGAAACTCCGCCTGTGTTGTGACTCTGCTTGTGCTGAAACTCCACTTGTGCTGTGACTTTGCCTGTGCTGAAACTCCGCCTGTGCTATGACTCTGCCTGTGCTGAAACTTCGCCTGTGCTGTGACTCTGCCTGTGTTGAAACTCCGCCTGTGTTGTGACTATGCTTGTGCTGAAACTCTGCCTGTGTTGTGACTCTGCCTGTGCTGAAACTCCGCCTGTGCTGTGACTCTGCCTGTGCTGAAATTCCGCCTACGCTGAAACTCCGCCTGTGCTGTGACTTTGCCTTGCTATTACTATGTGTTGCTACTCCTCCAGTGCTCACTTCACTAGTGCTGCTACTCCGAAAGGGAGAGAGGTTCTTATAAAACATTTCCTTCCCTCCAAATTCCCTTTCCCTCCACCTCATTTCCAAAAAAAATAGAAAAATAAAAATAAAATTGAGAAAAATCCAAAAAAAATTCTTTTTGTTGTGGGACGGGTCTTATAGGGGTCCGATACGGGTGCTATGAAAAACCCGCGGGTCTTATGCGAGTAGGCGGGTTTAATGCGAGTTTGCGCAGGTAAGGGTAGAGAGCACGGGTTCTATGCGAGTGACCCGGCTCACTATATAACCCTTTAAGACTTGCGGGTACCCGCGGGTCTTATACGAGTGGTGCTTCATTGGAGTGAATTAATTCACAAATAATAACTCATTAATCAATTGAACAATACAGCAGTTAACTACAATGCATGTCAGATCCAGTGGAGACCTAGTGCAGATATAGGTGAAAGGGTGAGATAGACTATCTGTTGTGACCATAGTGATGCATGAATTGCATCTACATATACATTGGAGTTGCAAATGATAATCACGCAGTCAAAGAGAGTGGGATTGCATCGAATTGGTCTTTGTAATCAGCTTGGATTGCGTAGTGGAGGTAGGTTAGCAGGAGGGCTGAGATTGGTGCATGGATTTGCAGATTTCTTCTATGTTAGTGTGTGATGATTGTATTGTACTGAGAGCTTGATGTACTAAGATTTGTATGAGATTGTTACATGATATCCATGATAAATAATATATGATAGTTGGGGTTTTGAGCTTTAGGATCTCCCATTAAACAACTGTGTTATGTGCAATTGTTTTTATGCTTCACATGTGTTTGCAATTAATTTTCTGCAAAATATTAACAGTGGAATGATTCTATATTTTGCAAGAAGTTAAATATTGTGAGATCAGGGGAATCTAGGACATATGCATGCTTAATCTATATAATTTCTACACTACTAAACCTCTGTGGTATGCCGATATTGCTAACTATCTTGCTACAAGGAAAGTGCCTCCTCATTTTTCATACAGGGAACAACGGAAAATTATTCATCACAGTGCCCGATGTTCTTGGATGACAGGGTACCTTTTTCATATAGGAGTTGATAAGCATATTCGGTACTGTGTATCTGAGGATGATATTTACGAAGTATTGAAGGCTGCCCATAATTGCCCTTGTGGAGGGCATTTTGCAGACAAAAGAACATGCCATAAGGTGCTGCAAATGGGATATTACTGGCCTTCTATGTTTCAGGATGCACATAATTATGTTAGGAGGTGTGATAGTTGCCAATGTATGGTACAACTCGGTTGAGCTGATGAAATTCCTTTGTAGGCATAGGTAGTCCTCGAACCTTTTGAGAAATGGGCTATTGAATTCGTTGGACCCTTTAACCCACCCTCCCGGAAAAATGTCCACATCTTGGTCTGTACTGATTACATGACTAAGTGGGTAGAAGCCAAAGCTGTTGCGAAAGCAACAGAGTATGTCGTCTCAGATTTTCTATTCAAACAAATTTTTTCTCATTGCGGTACTCCAAGAGAGATTGTTTCAGATGGAGGAGCACAATTCACATCACACATGATAGCAAAGCTTATGCAGAAATATGGGGTCAAGCATAAGGTGACGTCTCCATACCACCCCTAGGAAAATGGACAAGTGGAAAGCACAAACAAGACATTGGAAAATATCTTGACAAAAACTGTGGCATACCATCGTCAGGATTAGGCTCAGAAGCTCCTTGAAGCTCTCTGGGCATACAGAACAACATGGCAGAATACAACTGGGTTTTCACCATTCGAGTTGGTTTATGGGAAATCCCTATTTTTTCCAATAGAATATTAAATCAATATGCTTAGAACAACTCTTGAAGTTGGTTTGGATCTGTCAGATGCCCAAAAACAATGACTGGCTCAGCTCAATGAACTAGATGAAATCCACTCAATGGCTCTCCAGAGAACTACTGCTATTCAACAACAGAGAATGAAATGGAACGATAAGTTTATTAAGAATAAAGTGTTTCAGAGGGGATATTAGGCACTACTCTATGACTCCCGCTTTAAGGATTTTAAGGGAAAGCTTTGCACTTGCTGGATGGGACCTTACGAGGTGGACGCTATATTTGATAATGGAATAGTCAGGCTAGTCACAATTGATGATACATGTGCTTCATTCATAGCCAATGGACATTGCTTGAGATTATACCATCACCCAACCTCTAAGGATGTTTTCATCAAACACCTCTCTGAGAAATCTGGTTTGAAGGTTATCAGCGCAGAGAAATCTTCCTTTGCATCCTTGCCCTTAAAAATAAAATAAAATAATAATAATAATAATAAAAGAATAAAGAATTATATTGTTACTATTTATCTTGTTGTCTTTTTGCAGAAGTTACTACTAAGGAGTAAAAATTAAAGAAATTTTTTCCTAAGTATCGGTTGATACTACTCATGGTGTTGTTACTCAGTTGCTGCTACTCATGATGTTGTTACACGGTTGCTACTACTCATGGTGCTATTACTCGGTTGCTGCTACTCATGATGCTATTACAAGGTTGCTGTTACACATGATGCTGTTACTCGGTTGCTACTACTCATGGTGTTGTTACTCGGTTGCTGCTACTCGATGCTGTTACTCCTTGATTGACGTTGTTACACCGGATGCTGTTACTCACACTGTTGTTACTCCAGATGCTGTTACTTGCACCACTGTTACTCCGGATGCTGCTACTCGCACTACTGCTACTCCAGATGCTGTTACTCTAGATGCTGCTACTCGTACTAATGTTACTCCAACCGCATCATTACTGTGCCATCATCCTACCAACCGTCACTTCGTCCAGGTAGGCTGCCAGGTAAGCCTCCACGTGAATTTTATTGATTTAATTATATATCCCATGTGAATACTTTAATGCCGCGGATGACAAAATTTAAGTTGGGGGGGGGGTGCTGTCATAATTTAATGACGACGTAATGATGATTCTGTAAGCCATTATTATAAATATGTGTGTGGTACACCCTACGATTCTTATCAATACTCCGTATAATCATTAAAATTGTATTGGGATCCGTAACATGTCCTTTCCACTCCATATGAAATAGTTTCTATTTTATTCACCGCACGAACCATACTTTTTTATGATTTTTCTCAGTTTTTGAGAATTACCATCCATATTTACCGTTACCACCTTTGATTTTCAACATGTTGTTTTTCCAAATTTGGTATCCACCATTTCACCCTATGGTCTGTTGTTCCAAGAAGTGTTGTTACGAGTCCCCACAGTATGGGTGGACTGGCTATGAGGCATGAGCCTCAAAATAGAGCTTCGGTCCACAGTAATCCAGAGGTATGGAAAATCTCTGTCAATGCAGGGTGGGATACCTGCTTCGACAGATTGCAGGGGTTTCACAGGGGAATCACAATGGAGTTTGTACTTAATTTGGATGATAATCACTCGTGGGTCAGAGGACTGGAAGTTTCTATCACAGAAGAGGTAATTTTAGAAGTTAGCGGGCTGAGACAGCAAGGGCAGCAATCGTTTGCTCGGAGATTTTCTCTCTCGGAGTTTCCCGAATTATTCTTGCAGGCAGGGGAAAGTGTCATTTAATTTGGTAGAGGATATGAGCGCAAGACTGTGCCATATCCTTGGAACAAAGTCACAGGTTTTGTAATGAAATACATAGCTTGCGAAGGCGGGGCCACAACTCTGTTTAAATATCATTTTAAAATTCTAATGCACCTTCAATTTCCATAGGCTTAGGTGCTTGCCTTAAACAAGTCCTTATTCCTATTGAAACAGTTGCAGCACATGGCACAGTTTGCTCGGCGTTCGCGTTGGATGCCGGAAGTGCTCTCTAATCATGGATTGGTGTGTTTACTGGTCATGCATGAAATAAATAGATTTTGGGTCTCCTGGGTGGAACTCTGTGGATCCTCAAAAGAAGAGATAACAACCGTTATTGCTGCCAGAGAAGAGGAACTAGTCTCTTCGGCTGGTTTAGCAAAAGAAGAACATTTGGATAAAATTTATCAAGAGGAACCCGAAGAAATGGAAATGGAGGTTGATCAGGAGGAACTCGAAGAAGTGGAAATGGAGGTTGATTAGGAAGAACCTGAAGAAATGGGAATAGAGGAGATAATTGGAGGCACAGTCGAGGCTGCCACACAAGAACCAACCTCACTTGAGGAGCCCACAGATGAAGGAATTATGGATATCGTGTGTGAAGTCGAGACTGTCATATAGTCGTCGAATTTTTTCAATAAAGAATAGGAAAGTGAAATGGAAGACAGCGGGATGGAAAGTGATGTTGTTTTGCAAGAAACAACATCACTTGCCCGAGCAGATATGGATATTGAAACAATTGGGGGTGTTACAAAAGAACCACCCCCGATTCAGCTAGCACAGGGAAAGAGAAAAGAAATTCATGAGGAACAGGACGATAGAGAAGGAATAAAACCTGAGGTTTCTACTGTCCCACAAGAACTAGTATCGACCTCAGAAGAAGAAGTAATGCACAAAGGACAGGAGGACAGAAGGGAAAAAATCCTTGGAATCGACGTTGTGCCACAAGAACCAGCGTCGACCCCAACTGAAGTTAAAATGCATGAAAATGAGGCTCAAGCTAGAAACATGCATGATGAAGCCATTCCCTACTCTTCGTTCCAGTCCATGATGCCGAGAGGGTTGAGGGGATTCTGCTCACCCCAACAATTAATGAAGGAAACAACTATTACACCAGTGCTTAAATTTGTTGACCTAGGAGAGGACATGGCCAATATCGACCCAGTCATTGTTGAATCTCTGTTGGAGCACTCAAAGGCTCGCAAAGAAGATGGAGTTCCTGTGGAAACATCATAACACAGAGTGGTAGATGGAAATGCTGACCAGACGACAAGAGTCCCTGAAGTAGATATAGAGGAAGAATCCCCTGAAGATAGGGAGCCCAACCATAAAGGCTTAACAAAAGAATCAGTTGATAATAACGGCAACATTCCGCTGCCTCCCGAGCCTATCATAGGCCCAGAAACATAATTTATTGTCAAACAAGAATGGATTGAAAAGTGTGAGAAAATAAGATCACCTCTCAAGAAGAGGTATCAGCTGCAATTCAGTGAAACCATGAGACTGAAGAGGGAGGTTCGGGAGTTGAAAATACAAGTTTCCCGGTTGAAAAATAAGGTAAAATCATACAAATGGAGGGCAGTAAAGCCAAAAATTGAGGTCTCCTCCGCAGCTACATAGACTGGTCCGATCGAAGAGTTGTTTGAAAGCTGAGAATTTTTCTTGGCCACTGAGATCTAGAAGTGGCATTCTGCTGTGAGTGACCATAGGAAAGAAACAATTCAGGTTCGAGAATAGGCTGCTGGGATTGTCACAAGATACATAGACTAGTTAGATAAGGTGCAGCTGAAGCAAGCTAAACAAAAGGCCATAATAGAAGAATTGGAAGAACAAGTGCAGCTACTGCAATCAAATAAGGATAAAATGTTCTCCCTGGCACAACAGATTAAGTGGAGAAAGGCCTGTGATATGTTTGAAGAGAACCAAGTCGGAAGGTCGCTAATGATGAGAAAGGAGCATGTCCAGTCATCAAACATTTATAACAAGCATTACACATTTCTACAGATTGAGGGTTGTAGAGAACACATGTGGGCAACCCAGAAATGGTGTGTTGACCTATGTGTCAGACATATTACAATGTTCCATAGGGAAGCATTGGACAGTTGTCAGAGAAGGTGGATTTTTTCATCCTCAATCGTCAGAGGACGAGAACCATTTGGGGCACCTAAATTTGCATGGGCTCTAGAGAAGATGCCACGTTTTGTAGCATGAATTCAGATTTGTGGGGTCAGATGGATGGGGCTGAGGTTTCAGTTTCCTCTTATTTGGTTGCCAGTCGAGAAATATACTCCTGCATACAACGTTGATCCAAATTGGTGGAAGGATGTTGTTTTGACAGAAGGTTATAAACCTCGTGGGACAGAAATGGCTGAAGAATATGATCTCACACAGCTTCATGCCAGTCACAGTCAATCCAACCCAGATATGAGGAGATGATGAGCTGCATGAGGACATGCAGATAGACCAGTTGGGGGGAGATGTTGGGTACCGGATTTGTATACTTTTCTCTCCCATTTTTTCCCACCTTTATATCTCTTTGTGCCATTATTATTCTTAAACACACAAGGTAAACCCCTTTCTCTTACTTTACATGGGATATTTGATTAATGAAGTAATAGTCCACGAGGTTTTACCTTTTTGAAAATGTTAACTCCGATATTTTTACAGATTCAGAAAAAGAGGGAAGGTTACAACTGTGAGTCATGGAGTGACTCCTAATTCCCAGCATTTCCTTCACTTGCTGCTACAACACAACAAACTCTATTTCACCCCAGTGACATGTCAGGATTTTTCATGGTTTCCTTTTGGAAATTAGGTTTTTTTTGCAAAGAATTGTATAATTGTAGGTATGCAGTTGTTAGAGGAAATCTATGATTTCCTGAACAGTTGTATAAAGAGGGCCTGTGGGTTGTGAATCGGGGTTAAGCCCAGAACATACAGATTTTGTAATAGTATATTCTGCAATTAATTGAATGCACAACACTCTACTATTTCACCTGTAATTTGTGAGTTCTCCGCAGCCCTAATCAGAGATTTGGGCCCACTCTTCTGATCAGGTGCTGCATTATCTTTATTTCCATTGATTTCATGTTTTGGTTTGATTCTGTTACTGCTATTCCAGTGTAATATTTCAATTGCTGTGAATGTATTTTTAAATTATGAAATCTATTTTAATTGTTGTTACAATAGTCTGCGTGTTTATGGATTTAAGCTTGTGATCTACAATAGGTCATGTGATTTCTCCTACGTATACTGTGTCGTTAGTCTTGAAATAACTAATGCCCTCGGGTTGATAATTTATGTGGAAAAAGGGTTTGAATATTGTTCACATCCAGACACCAACAACAACCTTTCTTCCATAATTTCTTGATTAACCATGTTGGTTATTGCAACAATGCGCACACTAGGAATAATGTATTCCATCGGCATAACAACCTCCTATCCATAGACCAACCTGAAAGGATTTTGTCCTGTTAGCTTCTTGCATGTGGTCCTATATGCTCATAGAACAATATGTATGTGCACATCCCTATCATTACGGTTAACATTGCATATCTTCGTGAATGCATTCTCCAGGATCTTATTGAAGGCCTCTACCATCCCATTCTCCTGTGGATGATATGGTGTTCTCTTTTGATGGTGTATCTTGAATTCAATAGTCAATGCTTGAATCGTCTCATTCAGAAAATGTGTACCTTGGTCGCTCATCAAAATTTTAGGGAAATCAAACCTTGCTAAGATATTTTCAAAGATGAAGTATGCAACCTTCTCTGCGCTGCAATCCTTCATAGGTTGAGCTTCTACCCATCTAGTCAAATAGTATGTTGCAGTGATGATATAGCGCAGTCCAATCTTCTTCCCTAGAGGGTCGATCAACCCTACAAAGTCGATTGCCCATTTTTCAAAGGCCTACAAAGTCACTTGGGGCTGTAATGGCATTTCATCTCTGCGCGAGGGCCTCCCAGTCCTCTTAAATACATCACAAGCATGACAATACTCCTTTAAATTGGTGTGCACTGTGGGCCATGACAACCCAACTTTCAAGATGTTCTGCGTAGTGGGTTTTCCATAGTAATGACCTTCGACAACACCTCCATGTGATTCTGTTAGTATACTGTGCCTTTAGAATTCGGGAACATATCTTCTCAGAACTTCATCGACTCCTAGCTTGTATAATTGGCTTGCAATCAAGGTAGAATTTGCTACGTGTGAAACCAACTCTTTCTTTTGCTTAATTGTATACTCCGCAGTTGTACTTCCAGTGGTTAGAAAATGAATAATATCGGCAAAATGTTCATCAAGTATCTTAATAGAAAACAATTGCGCATCTGGTAATCCTTCCTCCAAATTAGCTGGTTCCTCCCCATTTTTAATGCACGATAAATGATTTGGTCCGACATTCAGTCTCCCTAGCTTCACAATCACTTCAAAATCATATTCTTGGAATAATAACAGCCATCTACAGATCTTGCCCCCCAACACAGGCTTGTTCACCAAGTACTTCAAAGAAGAATGCTCAATGAACATCTTTAAGTGACCTCCAAGAAAATAGTGACGGAACTTCTACATTGCATATACCATAGCTAACCCTTCTTGCTCTATTGTGGAATAATTGCGCTCAGCACTCGACAACTTCCGACTTTCAAATGCAATCAGATGATCAATATATCCATCTCCTAGTTGTGCTAACACAACTCCTAGTGTGATACAAGAAGAATCAAAATGTACATGGAATTATTTTGACCAATCTGGGAATACCAAGATAGATTAGAGGAAATTTAAGCCTAAAAGTGGCCTCCCAAGAAAAAATAATAAAATAATAGTTAAAATAATAAAATAAGAGTTATGAATTTTGGAGGGAAAAGAAGAAAACTACCTTTTTAATTGTATTTTTTTCTTAACTCCTTATAGGCTTACTCAAATTTTAAGTGAAGACACTTGTTGGATGCGGAATTAAATTCCACATCAAATGAGTGCCCATCGTGAATACTTTCAAGAAGACTAACATTGAGAAAAAGTGAAGATACATTAGAAAAGCGCATTCAACACATTTTTTTAATTTATCTTCATTTTTTCTTAGTGTTGGTGTTCTAAAAAGTATGCATAATGGGTACTCATTTAATGTGGAAGTTAATTCTGCATCCAACGGGTGTCTACACTTGAAATTTGAGTAAACCTATAAGGAGATAAGTCAAAAATACAATAAATAAATAATTTTTCTTCTTTTCCCTCCAAAATATTTACATGTACCTCTTTTTAAATTTAAAGTATTTTGATTGGTTTACATATTATGACATGGAAAGTACATGAAAATTTCATGGGAAATTTTACGCTAAAATTTCCTCTAATGGGAACAATTACCATTTTCTCCTTAAGCATCTCCAAACTCTTCTGGTAGTCCTAATCCCAATAGAAAGTTGCATTTTTTTTCAACAGTTTCGCCATGGGTGTAGTGATCATCGCATATGTCCGAATAAGCTTCTGATAATAGCCTGTCTGTCCCAATATTGAGCGCAGTTGCTGTTACACCATTTTTTGGTCATCTAACCTATTATCATTAGATGGACCCAAGTACACCATGTAAGACCAATTTTACACTAAGTAAAATTGCCTTCACTATGTTAAAACAGGAAACCCCAAAAGGAAATATTAAACAAACCTATATTTGTTTGATTTTCCTCATGGAATAATTAATTAAACCATAATTTAATTATTATTCCCAGTCATATTTAACCCAAAATCAAAGAAATTAATTAGATAAACCTTTATTTATCTTATTATTTTCTAGGAATAATTATTTAAACCTTATTTAGATAATATTCCTTGTTAAATATGACCAAATCACCCACAAATAATTAAATAAATCATTATTTATTTAATTATCTTTCAACCCATTTCCTTTAAATAATTAAAACTGTTTATTTACTTGATTATCTTCTAATCGCTTCCTTAAAAAGATATACAATCATATTTATTTATTTTTTAAAATTAAGGGATTTGAGATCAAGTCACATCTTTTCCCTCCCAACAACAGAATAAAATATCTCATAAAAAGTGGACCCAGATCTGCTAACCTGCTGCACCCAAGATCTGTGTAGAACACCCAATATTTTGTTATTAATAGGAGGGTTTTTTCCTACCATTCTTCACCTTTGTTGCCTATTGGGACACTGATCTATACACTTGGTCACTTTTCACACTATCGTCAGAGCTCCCTTGAGTCCTGTATCTTTGTGGTGGGTTTTCTACACCAACAAGAGAGAGAAATCTAACTGGAGTGGCCGAGGAATTCTAAGAACCCATCCGCCACCGAGAGAATCGTATATCACTTCTTTTTCCTCCCAAAAGTGCCCAATTAATATGTACCAAAAATTGTTCTTGTCTGTCTGCTGGTATATGGAGCAAACCCTTGTTTTTTTCCGCTAATGTCTTTCCATGCAGGATTTGTCTTTTGCAGTTTTTCATGTCTAACTAACCAGATTCAAGATACTATGCCTTGTTCTCTTTAATAAAAGTTAGGGCTAGTTACAGAGTTAAAGGGTCCTTTTCTTTACACTTTCCACAAAATATCCATACTGTCACTAAAATTGAAGGGGTTTTTACTCTTGCCACCTGCCATTTTTCATATTCCCCATATCCAATGGCTTCGCACCCCAGGGTTTTCTATGTTTATTTTTCCTTATTTTTTTATGTTGTTTTTTTCCCCACATAAAACCCTGGGGCATACCTCTAACCTCCATGTCAAAATTGTTTACATGAAAAATACACTGTACCGCAACCCGAGACGTCAACTTTTCTCTCGAAAATCTCGGTATAAATCCGGCACGGGGGTCGCACCTTGGCTCGATAACCCCGCGCGACTCGGACCTCCGTCGCACCTCCTTTTCCGCCCTTTCGTGACCTCGTACCTGTGTGCCGGTGTCGAACCTCGACCTCGGCTAATCTTTTCGTTGATTTTTCCAAGATTTTTCTCGGGGCCCCTGCCCGCTCGTCAGGTTTTCCACCTCCTCGTTTTCGTGCCCCCGCTTCGACCTAGTTTTGACCGTTTTAGCTCACCCAAGTGAACCTCCAGCCCCCAGGGCTTCGCACCTCCACCTTGTTTGAAGAGTTTTTAGTCAAGCCGGGGCTCGTTTTTCCTCGAGTTTCAACTCCCCCTTGTCTCGCATCTCACAGCCTCCTTTCGCATCCTCGAATCAACCTCTTTTCCTTTCAAATCACCTCTTTTTGTGGACCTCTTTAGGACCTCCTCCATTCTCGTGTCGAGTTTCCTTTTTTCTCAAACACCTTGCCTCCTCGTCTCTGCTATGATCCGCACCTCTTTCACCGCCCTTATCCTTGATCCCCGTCTTTTGACCTTAGATCTTTCCGGGCTCTTTTTCGTGTGTTTTTGCTTAGATTTTTTTCCTTTAGTTGAGTTTTTAGAGACCCGCCTTTTTCGGCCAGATGCGCAAGTAACCTAGCCTTTCCGTTATTTCCATTATACATCGTTCTCCTCGTAGGTTTATTTTTCGCCACGCATCACATCTTTTTTCTTGCTCTCAAAACTTTGGTGTTGTTTAAAAATTAAAAAAATTAACGACGCCACACACCGACCCTATGAAGAAGCGCCCGGCCACACCGGGGCCGGAAGGACTCTGGCAACCGTTCATTGCACCTTTTCTACCCTTGACCTCACTTGATTCTCGTCCCTTCGCCCCCGTCGGCTCTCTTCTTCCCCGTCGTCATTGCGCCCCAAGGCGCCTTTCCCCGAGACTTCTTGGCCTTCACCCTCGCCCGGGGCCGGACCGACCTCGCTCCGACCGCCCGCCGCGAGCCGCTCCCTCCTCCCAATCGCACCGACCCTCTCCCGATTCATCGGGTTCCTTTCTCCCGGGGTTCTCGTCACCCCCGTCCGCGTCTCGGTCCATGCCCAACGCCGTGTGCTCCGTGCCCCACGCGTTCTGACCCCACCACCCGAACCGCCACAGAACTGCTCAGCCGCGCGTCCTCGTCGCCATACATCGTGTGCCCCGCCCTCCCGACGAACGCTGATCAATGACCCTATCCGACACGATGTTATTGGCCTCGCTATGCCAACCAAGCTCCCTCCGACATCCCTAAGTTCGAAGGCTCTCGTCAGAGAAGATCCAACCAATCATGTCCGATCTTTCCACATGTGGTGTTCCTCCAATTCCATTACCAATGACTCCATCCGTCTTCGTTTGTTCCAACGCACGCTTACCTACGAAGCTTCTCTAAATGGTATGTTGAACAAGCCACCTCTTCCTCACCACCTTTTATACCCTTGCCTGCCTTTTACATTCTTTATTTCCTACCCTTCGATACGACATCGGTGCCGCAGCTCTACCATTCAAGAAACTCTCGACCCGCCTTTCCGCCCATGTTCGGTGGAATGGGCGACGAAGACCCAAGCTATGTCGAGCTCCCCCTTCGAAGATCGAGCGAGATGGACCGGTTCCTTTCGCACCTCTAGCTCCTACTTCTCCAAAGATGTCGCCTCTCCACTCTTCTCAAACTCACAGGGCGGCACCTCCAAATACCTTGAACAGACCCGATCTACGTCATCCGTTATGTTTATACCCGTTCTTCCTACCTCCTGTGCCTTGCCAAGGCGAACGCTAGGGGGCATCTCTATTCCGCCGACGCGCATCGTTGGAGCCCTTTCCCATCCGCACGCCAAATCTTCGACACATATCTCTCGAAAGTAGGGCCAAGACCCTAGCACTCTTTCTCTCCTAGCGGCGGGTCCGGTGGATACCACATGCCTCCTCCTTTTTTGCTCAACCTCCCGTTTACCCCTAAATGTTTCCAAACCCCACCATTACCCTTATCCACACTCGGTGCGCTGCACTTTCCTCCAAAGACACGCGTTCCATCTCTCTTGCTTCCTCAAACCGCAACAACACTTACAACTCCCCTCCAGGGTGGCAGATTACACGCGAGGAGCATGACTAATCCCCCTTCTCAAAGAAGGCGAGAGGCAAATCAAAACCAATCTGCCCCTCGGTACCGTGGACCCAATCTCGGTGTGGACCCTAAGACCGCTAACCGCCATTAGTACCACTTGCCACGGACAAAGCCGCTTTCGCACAAATAAGCTCACTGTAGCCGCGGTGTTTATGGTCATTACACCCACGATTGTCCCCCTCTTACCCTAGATGTGGTAGATGTTCTGAACCAAGCTACACCGCGCTGACAACACGCCTCCCCTCATGCTCCTCCCCAATGCGGCCACTACCCAACCGGTCGTGTTTATCGATCCTTTCCCCGCCATGATTCATGGCCACCCAACCGCCCGAGCGCCCAAGTCGCCACTTCCCTTTCCGGTTCCCTCCGATTACCGTATCCTTATGATGAATTCGATCCCAACCCGACCGTCGACCTTCACCTTCAAATCCCGGGTTCCCCGCCGCACTCCCGCGAGCCTCCCCGCCGCCCCTCCCCGAGCCTCCCGTGTTCCCGCGCAGCCTCTCTTTCGACATCCGCGGGCCCTCACATATCCCTCAACCCAAGGTCGAGGTCCATACCAAGATTCCTAAGGGACCCTACGTCGAAACGCTACTTCCGTCGAGCCGCTCATTCGCATAGCATAGCAGATGATTCGCGCAACTTCCCCGCGGCCATTTCCACAATGGAACTCCTCCGGGGCCGTGCTCCTTCCCAAAAGAAGCTGCTCTACTATCCGCCGTGGGCGCCGAGATCCCGCCGATGACCAAATGATTGTTTTAACGCCACTCAATTGGACCATCCCCCTCTTCCCCGCTTTCCTTCGCCTTCTTCCAAATCCCGGGCCAAAATCCGGTAACGTGCCAACATTTCACTTGCATAATTGATGAGGGGGCATCCACCCGTGTGATGTCCACTTTGCCAGCAACTCTATCCCCCGAGCCGTCTCTTTCACGATCACCTCGAGCGTGGGACAACCATGCCTCCCCGTACCCCATTGGCCTTTTCCGTAATTGTTCTATCACCCTCGCCAAGAAGATCTGCTTACGTTGACGTCGAAGTCATAGACGCCCGCCAGACTACAACATTCTATTGGGGCGAAGCTACACCCATGTTATGTCCGTCGTCCCATCCGCGGTTTTCCGCAAGATGTCTTTCCCCCATAATGGAAAGATAGTCACCATCGACTCGCCTGACATATCATGAGCCAAAATTCCCGCACCTCACCCAAGACGACCATCTCTTCGTAGCCAACAAGCGAACCGTCGATTCCTTGACCAAAGGGTTCTCCTTGCTTACAAAGATTCCTCCTCGCTGGAACGTTCTCAATCTCCCTCCTCCTCCTCCCATCACCGATCCCACCATCGACGTCAGCATGATGCACCGGCCCCCGGCCGCCCGCAAGCGGCCCCTCGCCCTCGGCCAGGCCGCAAACCTCCTCCTCGCCCTCCGCAGCCCGCTCCCTAGCCCTTTCATCTCAGCCCGGCGGGCCCCGACCTCCCTCCTTCGGCTCCTCATGTACCGGTATCCCCGAACCCCCTTATCCTCCTCGACCTGCCTCCCCCTGTGCCCAACCATCTTGGAGCCGTCCCCCCCAGTCATTTCCCGGCCGGCGCATACCTTTCCCCGGCTCGTGAGTATATTCTCGTCCCCGTCATGGCCACACCCCCTCTCTCCAACCGACCTTGGGCATACCGGCTTGGTACTCTTCGACTTCACCGCCACCCCTCCCCCGGTCACCCCAACCCTATGTGGTTTTTGGACACCTGCTCAACCGGTCCCCCTCACTTCCTCCGTTTCCACCGTGCCTCAAAGACCTCCACAGACCCTTCTCTGCCGTGATGTACCTTTTAAAGAAAGGGGCAAAAGCCCGCAAGGGGGCACCCAAAGACAAGCACCACCACGACCGACCCGGCTCCCTCCTCTCGCCCGCAAAGCCTTGTGCCTTATGTGATGTCACCTACCATGCCACCCATGCTTATCCCGAGTTGCCCCGTATTTAGCCCATGGTTAAAGTCGCGTTCCCGAGCTCCGCGTCCCCGAAGCCTCCATTCCTTCTTCGTCCGTAACCAAGAACCCCACACGCACCAACAAACCCCCGTGCTTTGTGCGCGTTCATGGCCACACCCCACCATTGTCCTCACCCTCGACATTATCGCGCCCTTAGAGGTGGTCTCGAGAGTATGAGGTTGAACAAAAATCAATCCGCCTTCTCCCATCCCCCGCGCGTATGCTTCGGTGCTTCCTACCGAGGACTCCCCACTCCCATCGACATTCATGTTCGGGCGCGACCGAGCTCACTTTAACCATTCTTCACTCATCCCCTCCCTCGCGTATTTGGAGCCCAGCGCATCCTCCCCCGTTGTGTCCCCTAACCACCCCCTTTTCTACCCATACACAAGATCACTCCACCCTGCCTCCTCGTCGACTCCTCGCAGCCCCGAGTCCTCACCATACTCCCGATAGCCCTCATATACCACCCTAGTCGAGAGTATGTGAGTCATAGTCATCCCGCTCCTCGCACCCTCCCGCCTGCCACCCGATGTTTTTCTATGCACTCACGCCGCCGTCATTGCCTCTCTCCCTCATTTGTTATCTTCAGACACCATTCCGCCAGACCCCCCGTCCACACCCTTGCCACGCCGATGGTGCAAGTCGTTACTTCCCGGAATCTAGCCTCGGAAGCTTGGGCCATCTTTACCCCCTTGCATACCCTCATTTTTCTAATGGGGTCTGCATTGGTAATGCCACCAATAATCAGGCCGAATATGATGCAGTACATGGCCTCTTAGCCGATGCCCTCTCTCATCACATCCTCCATCTGCGCGTTTGTTTAGATTCTATGTTTCTTGTCTTACAACTCAATGGTGTCTATTGTGTGCAAAACCCTATCCTGTTTAGATGATATTTACGAGTGAAACTTTTGATACGTGAATTTAGCTTCATTAATTTCAACCATGTACCTAGAAGTCAAAATCACTACGTAGATATAATTGCAAACCATGTTCTAGACTGGAATTTATCACACACAAGAAAATAACATTTCAAATCATCAACATAATGCATAAGAATAATATATATCATATAACATGTTTTTAGAGTCCATCTACTCTAAAACATATGACATGCCCATAGCATGTTACAAAATAGACAACTCAAAAACTTGGGAGCACCACTTGCCCCTACATACACACTGGGGGGCACCACCTGCCCTACATATAATCACTTTCTGGAGGATCCCAAGCCAATGGCTCTACTCCCGCAGCTCGTAGATCACGCACAGTCTGACCAGCCATCACCATGTGCCACATGATACCTCACCACTCCGAGGTTAGCCCAATACATAGCTCTATGTACTGGTCGTCTAAGTCCTGCCAACCTCGCTCTGAAACACCAGTCAACAACCCCTCACATCTACGACGAATGTCCTCCAATAGAGCGGTCATATCCTCGTTCTGTGCCATTCTCGATCCACTAGCACCTGTAGTTCCTGCTACTACAGGTCATCCCATATATCCGGCCAGTTTCACTAGAGCTACATCTGCATACCAAAAGTAGGAGGATGAGTACCATAAATAATATTCACAAAATTTAACATGCACATAACAGATTAGTTACTTGTCACTTATCATCAGGCCCCCATACTCGACCAGGCGAAAGCGGCAAGTTCGGATCTCCCCAATAACTCATCCCACTATAGGGATAGTCATCTATGTACAATGGCATCTGATCCCAATGGGCGAAGAACTCTGGTCGAAACACCTGTCCGATCGCCCCTCCTCCTCCTCTGCACAGTAGTCACCTCCACCGACGCATCCTGGGTGCTCTCGGACCCCCATCCGGTAGCTATACACAAGGTCACAAGGTCGGGATCTTCTCAAAAAATAAGGAGCACAATACTGTCCCATAAGCACAATCATGGTTCACTTGCCACTTACAAAGCAACAGCTTTCGTTTCAACGACACCAACATCATCTGAGCCCACCCATAGTAGGTCCCACTCAACACACTTTCTACAATCATCATCTGCCCTCCAGTGATGTGATGAAGCGCCTAGCTACCTAAGATCCGCAACACTGTTGCCGCCACTGCATGGGTCTCCAACCTCTCTAGATCCCCAATCGATATCCGAGTCCCTTTGACTCGGACACCTGGTCGACAATGTTGCTCTACGAACTCCATGATGTTACGCCTTTGCGGTAACACTGCCTGTGTATTTCCCACCATCCCTAATGTTGGGAGACCAGTCAGGAAATACAGATCCTGGACTGTCAGCTCAATCCTGTGCCCCTGCACTATAAAGACCTCATGATCTGGATCCAAATAACTGACAATTTGGGCCAACAAGGGCTCCCCAGCTCTCATCGGAGGGTTCTCCACAAATTTCAGCACCCCAAACCTAGCCAATGCATGACGGACACCCTGATCTGCTTGGATTTCCAACCGTAATGTACCCAGGTCTCTCACTCTCCACTTGATCTATATATCTACCATATATGCACAAAACCATCATCTTTTTCAGTCTACAGATAGCCAAAATTGTATTCAATTACACAAAACCTGAATCTCAGCTCACAATAGCACTAAAAACTCCTCCCTCTAACAGGTCACACTTTTTGGCCAAATCCTAGGACAGGTCGCACTTTTCAGGCCCAAACCTGCTTCCTAGGTTACAGTTTTTTCCCCAAAAAGTGCGACCCGACCGTAAATATGAGGTAGGAGATGTTCCTGAGATTTGGGACCCTAATCTGAACTTTTAATCCATCAAAAATAAAGAGTAGGATTAGGCCTCTTATCTGCAACTGACGGATCTCGATTCCAATGGTCGGTTTGTTCGCTACGATCGCCACAAGATTTAGGGCTTTCTCTCCTCTCCACATTCACCACAGCTACACAAGCAAATGAATGTATTTGGAGGGAAAATGCCTTATTAGAAGAGAAACCCCTGCTTTTTCTTTCGTCCGTTGCGACCAAACCGTAGCCCTGTTTGACACACCGTCTGCACTGTTGGAAAGCTCTCACCGAGCACTCAAATGGTTATCTATTAGTTTTTTCATTTTTTGATACTTCACTAGGACACATTTTGTCCATGAAGGGTCTATGCACCTCTCCTCCAAATCGAATTTCCTCACTTACAACACTTGTACTTGGGGCACCACTTTGCCTCCTTACTTGTCCTTGTTCGTGTTGATTTTCGTCATGAGATACCCTATTGTACTCTTGTTTTTATGGTCCCCCATTGGACCTTTACTGTGTGGCAGCACCATTGAGTCACCCTTGTTTAGAGCATCCGAGTTGAGTCATCATCGTATTCATGAAGTCTATCTCGAGTCCCTTTGTATCCCACTATAGTCCTCCATCCTTCATTACTTGGTCTCTCTCTCGTCTTGCACATTATGGCCTTTAGTCCCATTGTCCCTTCTCCCTCATGATATTGTGTCAGTCACTACCAATTCATTCATGCCCTTTATGCTCTAACAAGGGAAGTCATCCATCCGCTACTCAGTATCCCCCATTTTATCATCATCATTAGTGTCCGTCTATTAGTCGCTCTACTATTTTCTCTCGTGCCTTAGTTGGGGATCCCTTATTGCCTCACCTATGGTGGACCTCCTTCTGTTGGCATCAACTCATTCAATCCAGAAGACAGGTCTAGAGGGTGATGTACCTTGGTTCCATCTCCTTTTAGCATGATCGAGATCCGTATACTTGATGGTCCAGTGATGCAGCAATAGCTTTTGGTGATTCCCGGGTGTGTGTGAGATGTCTCAACCCTCATGAGGGGGTGGCCCTGCAGGTAGCCCCCCACATGCCCGGATGACCTCCTCATTTCAGCCTTTGATGCAACTCCTTATATTTGATGATTTCAACCTTAGCCGCTTGCAGCGCCTTTTTGATTTGCATGTATCAGTTGGATTTTGCGAGAGTATTCTATCCTCCTGGCAAGAGAGTATTGGATGATTGGAGCACATTATCATATATTGGCTTGAGGCCAAACTATCTACTAGAGCCTATAGCATAGTTAATCTTCCTATACTGCATTATTTTCAAGTGAGAAGTTGCGGGATCTTTTGGCAGACAATTGGGAGAGAGATATCTAGTGTTGGGAATATTCCCTCACTATGGTGATCCATGGATTTCTGATGTATTCCATGTCATATTCAAATCTGATCTGAATACTCCTACATCTGCTTCAGAAATTCTAAATAGATCTGTAGATCTACTGCATAGAATCTCAGATCTACTCCATGTACTTCATTTTCTGCTGAAAATCCCAAGGGGATATGAAAGAGGAGCCTCTCTAGTGTACAGATCTGATATGGATCTAAATTTTTGTACAAATATTTTCTCTAGATCTTATATGTAATCATCAGCAGTTTGCAGCCTAATAAAATAATGTTTTCAAGGCAGTTTCAGTAATTCATGTGGTTGCAACACCTCTTTTGAGGGAATTTCTTCTGTATATGTCTTGTATTTTCAGATATGCATCTCATGGGCTTCATTATACATATATTTTTCTGCTGTAAATAATTTTGAAGGATATTTTATTGGCCTCCTACTCTTGCTCTATATAAACTATGTTATTTTCTGAGCAGTCTTGTTGTAGTCCCTTATTGGGCATTTTCTAGCCATACTAGGTGTGGGGAGATCTGTTTAACGCACCTAGAAATATTTTTTCTTGATCCCCTCTTGGATTTTGGTCTTAGATTGTCATATCTAAGGGATAAAAGTGTTGGTTTCTATTTCTGTAGCATCCATTCCTAGAAAATGTGTTTTCCAGTCAGGCCTTGCTGACAGTTCTTGTTAGGTTCCCTATAATTAGCAAGATTGGCAAAAGTCCAACTACAGAGGTAACATCAAATCGCTTTGGGATTCAAGGATCTAGACCTCCTAAATCCAGAGAGGGATCTATCTATAAATGAGTTTAAAGATGTGATCTTTAAAGCCTGAAATCTGGTATTAGGCTAGTTATGAAGAGCATGAGTTTTGTTTTGTTTTTTTTGGTTGGGAAAAGACATGATGAAGGTGAAGGCAGTTCAAAATGAAGGGTGAAGATGTCTGCAAGTGAAGGAATGATTTGGCTGATAGAAAAAGTGCAAGTGTGGAGAATGTGGAGATATTTTTAACCCATTGGGCTATGGAGTCATAGGAGGATTTTAATTGGACAACAAGGTTCAAGAAGGATCCATGGGGAAAGTCACTTATGTCAAAGGATCTCTTAAGGTGATTTATGGAGTGAAACAGATAGGAAGTGGAGAACAAAAAAAAATGAAGAGCAATGCACAGTCTAAGATCAAGTAAGTGCTTTTAAACTATATTGCTTTCAACATGTTCTTAGAGAGACAAAACATAAAATAATTATGTGATCAGGTAAGTACTTTTAAACTAGCCTGCATTGAAGTACTTTGAGTTTAGAGAAACAAAATATAAAAGCATTCTGAGATCAGGTAAGTGCTTTTAAACTAGCCTGCTTTGAAGTACTTTCAGTAAAAAAACATTCAAAAATAGTTAGAACAACTTAAGATCAGGTGAGTACTTTGAAACCAACCTGCTTTCAACATATTCTAAAGGAAAACACTGATGATCATCATAATGAGAAATCTAGATCAGGCAAGTGCTTTGAATCCAACCTGATTTAATATACTCAGTATTAACAAGAGAAAAACATAGAAAATAAAGCTTTCAGTAAGAGTAGGGTACTACTGAGAGTAAGTCCTAGCTTTATGTTTGTTGTTCCTTATCAGAGAAAATGAACAGAGTGAAACCTTAAAGAAAATAACAATTGACAGTGAGGAACACATCACCATTGACTCAAATCAGGATCCCATAAATCAGCAACTTGTATTTGATGTTCAAACTAGTTACAATCAGCAAGCCTGGAGGGTCTCTACAACTTCAAACTTCTCATATCAGCTTATTTATCTTCAAATTTCACACAGTGCATCAGTAGCTTCAGAAAACCATTTCATGATTTCAGATGTCTAGAGACCAACATTTTCTTATGTTCTACAGAGGTATTTATAGAGAAATGAGGAAGTGGGAGGATTTCCCAAGAATCAAATATCATTAATTATGTAATAATTTCTAACTCTGCTCCATAACATCTGTTCCTGCCTTTCAAGGCATAATGATCAAAATATGTGCTTCTAGAATGTTCTTAATCTTCTAAAATGGTTCTGCCAACAATTAGAGATAAGATTCTTTGATTTGTAGTAATTTTTCAGCTGTCTTCAGGTAAACACCTCTTGTTCAGGTAATGACTAAGCTTCCTTTGATTTCTATGAGGTTGCAGGTGTCTTAAGGAGTTGGAGAGGGTTCAATTGGCCTCGGCTGATGGTGGTGGAAGCTTTCTCGGCTTGATAGATGTCTTTGTCTTTCCTTAAACACCTTTAATCTACTTGAGAACTACGTTTTAGGAATTCAAGCTCCTTTTTCTGGTGTGTTCTGTCTTCGACATTGATACTCTTTGATCAGTGCTCGATTAACTGTGTTTTCTGGTGTGCAGGGATGTACAGGGGTCGAATGGCATCAATGCCTCATGAATTCATTGATAAAATGTGAATTTAAAACCCTGCAAGTGATTTTGTGGTGAATCGAAGGCGGGAGGATCGTCACCCTCGACCTGTAAATTTTTCTTCAGCATGGCGGAAAAAACCATTTAAACCCTGTAAAATACGAAAAACTATTAAAAAATCGTGCATATATAGGCTGACTGCTTCAAAACGCATGTGGAGGGATCATTGTCGTTGGATGGCATCATCCAACGGTCGAGATTGATCGTGAGGAGTGAATGGCAAGGCGGAAAATAAATTCAAATCAGAGCCATCGATTGCGCAGAGATCGACCTTCGGGAGCACAGGTGGAAAGTCAAAACGGAGAGATCGGGCGATGAAATTTGGGCCGTCGATCTGCAGATCAGATCGATGGCGGAGATGCTATTACCGCTGCGCCATACCCTGAGTTATCGCGTGTGCATCTCTAGCGAGCGACCACCATCCGATGAGCGGCCTCAGATCGGACGGTGCACGTCAATATCGCGATGGGTCCACATCCGATGTTTAACGCGCGATGGACAGCGGTTTGGTGAACAGTGCCCAGGCCACGCGTCAATCGATGAGTGGAATCGCTGTCGATCGGGAGAAAACCAAACTGCGCTTGAAAGTGGTGCGATGGATACTGCCGATTTCTGAACAGTAGCCGTGGCGCGGGGACCACCGACGGATGAAAACGGACCGTCGGATTTGCAGGTCAAATCAACGACTACGATGCGATCGGGCGGTGAAAAAGAGTGGGGACCACGGGCACGATGGGATTGCGAAGACCATCGGATGGCTGGAAAATCAATGGTTAGAAATGTTCCCTAAAACCAAACGCGCTAAGCGCTTTTCGGGCTAGCGCCTAGTTTCGGCACCCGGGTCACATGGGAAAAAGGTCAAGGGAGCTAGCCGAAGGGGGCTAAGACCCATATATGTCCAAATGTGGGTTTTTTAACCTTTTTCAATGCAATTTGAGGTCAGAAATGGGCAACGATAGAGGAAAAAAAAGGGAAAAAAGGCTAAACAAGGGGTATGTGTAGGATTTATAGGGGATTTTGGGAGGATTTAGAGGGTAAGAGGGGAAGGGGATTTTGCAGTAGTCTTTCTCATGGAATTTTAGCAGAATTTCTGAGTTCTGACGGGAAACAACAGTGAAGACTTGGATAGAGGAGATGATGTTTAGCGGAGGCTTCAAGAGATAATATTTCTACAATGAAACTATTCCTTGAAGGCTAAACAATGTTTTTGCCACCTTTTGATAGAACAAATTTTATAGGTGGCCAACAGTGGCTCCACTTGGGGATGGTGCCTTCTTGAAGGCATAGAGAACTTCAAACCTGCATTCTCTGGGAGGCTGATTCAGTGCTTCATCCATTGGGATGCCTTCTTTGCTTGGATGCTCTTCTTTTTCCTGAAAAAATATTAGCAGCTATGGAAAACAATGGATCTTCATCAACAAGATTTCTACCTACCCAATCCTACTGATCTAACATTTTTTCTTCATTTTAGAGTGCACTTGAACTGGAAAACTCTTTACAACATTTTATTTCTTTTGTAAACAGGAAATCTAATCTATTTCTACTCCTTATTTCTCCATGGACTCAGATTAAACAGTTGAGTCCATATTATTCTCTACCTAATCTACTATCTGTTGGGATTAAACTGTCCAAAAAATTTTATTCTCTAAATTCTACAACCGAAATTTAAAAACAGTCAAGTCAAGATTAAGCAGTTTGACTTGCTGTGATCTATGGCATAAAAAACAAGTTGCACATAGATATTTATTTTGCAGAAAAAATTAAATAAAAAATGGAAGGCTTAATATTTGACTTTGCGAAGCACTTCCTTCACCTTTCTACAACTCTGATTGCCTCTTGATTGAGTTGTTCTTTCTTTTTCTCTGGTTAAGATTTTGAGCTGATTAGAACCAGATTTACCTCTGTTTTGACTTAGAATAAAACAGAGTTTGGAGTCAATTCTTGCTTGGAAACTTAGGTTCAAGTTTTGAGCAAGTTTGAACCTTTAATTTCTGACCTAATTTATCTACTGATAAGCCAAGTTTAAACAGTTTGGAAAATCAAATTCACTATCCCATCAGCAGTAAATTTAAAACTAATTAGTCAAGATTAGGTTGTTTGACTAACTAGGAGTTTTTTTTTCAGGAGTCGCATTTGAGCTTACACATTTTCAGATTTGTTTATCTTTTTGGTATGGAGCTATACCTTTATTTTTTTATTATTTTTTTTTACAATCTGCCCTCTTTTCCCTTATTTTTTATTGTTTTGTATATATTTATTTCCTTTGTGAAACTTGAACAAAGCAATGGTATTTACAATGGAAATGAAAGTTTTTTTTTTTTTTAAATAGAACCTCAGCAGTAGTAATGCTTAACGACCCTTCCATTGACAGGACCCCCAAAGAGATCTGTGCCATCTAACTCTTGCAGAAAAAAGGCATTTGGACCAATCGTGGATTGAATAATGTAAGGACCTTGCCATAAACAGTCAAATTTGCCATGTTTACCGTTATTCTCTCTTCTGGAGTCCCACTTGGGTACCTTGTCTCCAATGTTGAAATCAGAAGCCTTTTTTCTCTTGTCAAACAATTTCTTTATGTTCTCTTGCACCTTCTAAGCTCTATTGTAAACCTCTTCCATTATCTACTAGAGATGTATTGTCTGATTGATCCTCCTTATCATGTTTTCCTCTTCTGACTGTATTTCTTGGACTAACTTTATCACTGGTACACCTAGGCTGGTAGGAAACACTGCATCTACTCCATAAACAAGCTGGTATGGGGACATTCCAATGGACTTCTTTGTGGTCAACCTGTCTGCCCATAAATCATGCACCAACTTGTTATGCCATGATTTTTTATTCTCTTCAAGTAGCTTCTTGATGATGGTCGCCAAACTTTTATTTGATGATTCAACTAACCCATTACTTTGAGGGTAATAAGCAGTAGAATGACCAAGTATAATTTGATACCTGTGACAAAAATCAATCATCTTTTTGGAACCAAAAGCAGCAACATTATTAGTAATAATCTTCTTGGGGCAACCGAATCTAGACAAGATATAGTCTTCAAGAAATTTTATAATGACAGAATCTATGGCATTCCTAGAAGGGATGGCCTCTATCCACTTTGTGAAGTAGTCAGTGGCTGTGAGAATCCATTTGTGTTGGGAAGATGAAGCAGGATGGATTTCTCCTATGAAATCTAGGCCCTATTGTTGAAATGGAGCTTCAAAAATGATATGTTGTAATGGTAAAGGAAGGAGTTTTCTTTTGCCCTCAAAAACTTGGCATTTGTGGCAAGCTACTATCATTTTATGGACATCTTGGAAGAGGGTGGGCCAGTAATAGCCAGCTCTAAGGATTTTATTGGCTGTGGTTTTCCAGTAGAGATGACCTCCACATTCTCCTTCATGGAATTCATGCTTGATCCTCTCTGCATCAACTTCAGGAAAAAATTTAAGCAATAAACCATTACTATTTTTCTAATATAAACATTCATTCAAAATGCAATAATTCCTAGCTTTCAACATTAAAAACCTTGCCTTTGTTTTTTATAAATCAGGAGGAGCATTAAGATTTGTAAGTACATACAAGATATCAGTGTACCAAGGTGAGCTTTGAAACTGCTCTTCCACAATGGGAGCACGTAATTCTTCCCGTTCATCCAAGGCATCTACCATGTTGATGTCAAGGGCTTGTAGATTAGATTCAACCATTAATTGAGCTAAGCCCTAACCTTTAATGAGTTTGGTGGGTTTGATTTCCAAATCATACTCTAGTATTGCTGCAATCCATTTGCCCCTCTTTCCATCTGGGTCTTGTGACAAGATGTCTTTTACCACTATGTTAGGCACATAAGCAATGATGTGAGAATGTAGAATATACACCCTGAAGTCCTTTAAGGCCTTTACCAAAGCATAGGTCTATTTTTCCATTATGTTATATTTCAAGGGTGCATCCCTTAAAGCCTTACTGAAAAAAGCAATAGGTTGTTCCTGCCCCTCTAGGTTTTTCTGCAATAGGACAACAACTACATTATGCTCTAAGGCAAAGGAAAAAATAAGAAAATCCTTTGAAAGGTCAGGGCTGATCAGGACAGGTGCCCAGGTGAGTGCATGTTTTACCAATTCGAAGGATCTTTTGGCTTCTACAGTCCATTTCACTCCTACTTCTTTCTTGAGCATATTAGTCATGTTTCTAAGGAGCTCTGCTAAGTTGGGAATAAACCTCCTCAAGAAGTTAATTTTTCCAATAAAGGACTCTAATTATTTTATGTTCCTTGGTTGGCTAATCTTTAGTATTCCCTCAACTCTCTTTGGATCTATTTTAATCCCTTTTTCTGATATGATATGGCCAAGGAGTTTACCTGCTTGTAGGCCAAACACTGTCTTTTTGGGATTTAAATATAATCCAAACCTTCTGCACATTTCAAGGACCTTTCTTAGATGTTTCAAGTGCTCTTTATCAGATTTGGAATAAACGGTTATGTCATCAAGGTAAATTACAATGAAGTGCCCTATCTCCTCCGAAAATGCAATGTCCATGGCCCTTTGGAAAGTGGCCCCAGCATTCATTAACCCAAAAGGAATTTTCACATACATGAAAGTGCCCCAAGGAGTGGTGAAAGTTGTCTTAAGTTGGTCTTCTGGGAGTACTAAAACTTGGTTATACCCTGAAAAACCATCTAACAGAGAAATCCTCTTTGAACCAACTACCCTTTGTAGAATGTGTTCCATTTTAGGTAAAGGGTAATTTTCCTTTAGGGAGGCTCTGTTAAGGTTTCTGAAATCAATGCACAATCTGATTTCTCTTGTATTTTTCCTCACAGCTACATGGTTAGAAACCCAATCTGAAAACCTCACAAGCACTATGATTCCTTCCTCATACATTTTCTTGATTTCCTTTTCTACTAGAGGCAGTTGTATTGGATTAATTCAACACAGTTTTTGCCTAAAGGGTTTTTGGTTTTCTTTAAATGGGATCTTGTGCTGGATTATTTGTGTATCATAGGCTTTTAAGTCTTCATAGCTCCAGGAAAACACATCAACACACTCTTTAAATAAGTCAATGAATTTCTTTTTCATGTCTTTTGCTAAGGAGCCAGCTAATTTAATCATTTTAGGTTGATCTTTGGTGCCTATGTTTCATTCCTCGACATTAGACTCAGTGTATTCTACCATGGGTTTCTTTGCTACGTCGTTAAAATCAAACAGGTCTTCTATTGGTGCTAACCCCCAAGGTACGTTCTTGTCCTTTGACAACAACATCTCAATGTCTTCGTTTTCTGTGTCCTTGTACTCTTCAGTACGAGTTCCAAGTTTTTTAGTTAACATGTCAATTTTTACGGAACCGGATAGTTTATCTCCTTCAGGGGACTCTTTGTTGAGGCAATTTTAGTCAGATTTAGAAAGTGAATCAGATAACTCAAAATCGTTCCTGCCAAGCAGGAAATCCTCTATCTGCTTGTCGCCCTCAAAGACCTGCCAATATTTTTCATTATCTGTCACTACATGTCTATATTTTGTTTGAATGATGATCTGTTTATCACTAGGTGATTTTTGACATGAACTAGCAGCGCAGGCGAGCCCGTTTGCAATTATTTTTTGACTTCTTGGGACAAACACGAGCTCATATCTTGTAAACATGTTTAGGAAATCTATGGCATTATTTCGGTATACCCTTAGTCTAGGATGCTTAAGGGCATACTCTCCGTTTAGTTTTTTGATGACTAATTCTGAGTCTCCCTGAACAATTATCTTCTTGGCTCCTAGTTCTTTCAATAGATGCAATCCTAGGATGAGAGCCTCATACTCTGCGATGTTATAGGTGCATTTGAAATCTAGCTTGAAAGCATGGCATTCAGAGTAATTATTCTCAGTGTCGACCAACCATACCCCAGCTCCTGCACTCTTTTTATTGCAAGACCCTTCAAAGTTCATGACCCATAAGGGATTGTTTGTAGGGTTAACATCGTTTTCATCCCTATTGCATTTTTCATCATTATGTTCTATTCTGGGATCTGCAACATGTTGTGCTGGGTCTTGTTCTTCAGGATTTTCATGGAGTTGAGTGTAAGGGGTAGTCTGTTGTTTGCCATCTTGGCTTTGTTCACTCTGGTTCATTGTTTCAACACACTGTTCAAAATTTTCTCTCTCGTTTTCTTCCATATCTAGAAATTCCATCATTTCTAGATTAGGGGCCTCTGACTGGTCATCTGAGTCACTATGTTCTAGCGCTGACTGCTTTGTGGATTCATTATTGTAAAAGATAAACGAATCCAGGTCAGTATGGACAGAGTAAATGGGAGAAATTTTAGGATTTTTTGAGCTACTAACCATGAATTTGATGTGTGACTCTCTGTATAGTCTTCTAAGCTGGCTAAAGACAGGAATAGTGGCATATGTTCCATCCATCTGTATGGTACCTTGCAGCTTGGCACCCCATGAACTTGATAGCAATATGCCATACTTAGGAGGCACATCATCCACCACAACATCCATCACCATGCACTTGGTTGGGATTTGGGTCAAACTCGCACAAAGGTCTTTGATTAGACCCAGACACTTCACTCTATTGGAATCAAAATAATATAAATCCTTGTAAGGTCTGGTTATTTCTATTCCTAGCCTTTCCATTATCACGTTTGGCATAAGGTTGTGAGAGGCTCCAGAGTCATGCATAGCATTATGCAGGATCTTGTCATGAACATTTAAACTCACATAAAAGGGGGGAACAGGTCCCTCTTGATATATACCTTCAATCTTAGGACCAAAAATGAGCTCTGGCTGGTCATCATTAAGATTGACTGTATCATTATTGTCCTCAATATTTAAAGCCTTCAAAATTTGGGTCCTATATACACTTTGGGCAGCTAACTCAGTCAGGGGAACAGAGATTCTGATCTTTGAAATTTCCTGCTCAAGGCTGAAAGGAATTTGGCTCTTTGAAGGACTTGTCTCAGCCTTACTAGCTGCCAGTCTATCAACAACATCAGCTTGCTGATTTTTTCTATTAGTATTTGACAAAATGGTCTTAACAGGAGTACTAACTGAAGTGGTAGTACTACTAATGTCTTCACTCTATTTTTCATTGTTTTGAGTGCCCTTCTCTCTACTTTTATCAGAATTTACAGTCACTGTTTTATCCATTTGTTTGACAATTTTAGGCTTGGTTGTAGTGCTGTTTTGTGAAGATTTGTCAGAGGTTTTGGTGTTGAGAGTTTGTTGACTGGTTTTGCTTCTAAGGTCATATTCTTTTTTGGACTCTATGATGACATTTTCCATGTCTTGAAAATAACTTTCATCATCATCTCTTTTTTCATCATAAGGGGTATAAAGAACTTGTTTTCTATCATAATGAATCTCAAAGTCATCATTATCTACTCCCAGCATGTTGATATCATCTTCCTCTATTATCTCATATGTTTCCTCAACCTCACTTATATATTTTTGACGAAAAGGAGGAGTGATCAGTTGATCATCTTCCCTAGGTCTGTTTGGAGGTTGGTTCCTTCTAAAATTCTGATTTTGGTTCTGGTTTTTGTTTTGAGGAAAAGTTTGGTTTTGACTTGCTTGTGCTCTCTCAAGGATGCTCATTTTATTCATCATCTCCTCCATCATTTTTTCCATCTTTGAGTTGGAAGTACAAGGTGCATTTTCCTCTCTAAAGGATACTCTCTTTTCAATTTTCATTCTTGCTCTCTTCTCCATCAAGTTGACTTCCACAGAAAGAGCACCCTTTTGCATATCTTCAAGAGTTGCAAAAAATCTCTCTCTCAGCTGATAGGCCATCTCGGGGTCAAGCCCTTCAGGAAACTTGTTTAAAGTTGAGCCCTGTGGAGGTTTTAGTTCTGGGGAAAGTGCACTATACACACTATTGAATCTAGTGCAATAAGCTTGCACACTTTCCCCAACGTCTCTATGGAGGTTCTTGTAGTCAGAAAGGACTTGGAGAGGGTTTTTCTTCACTTCCCATTTGTTTAAGAATGTTTGATGGAAGGCTTGGAGATCATTAATACTATGGGGGGTTAAACCTTTAAACCATTTTCTTGCTTCTCCCCCTAAGCTCTAAGAAAATAATCTAAGCTTGACAGAATCATTATCAATTTCATTTCTGTCAAAGTAGTCATTGAAATTATCCACATGTTGTGATGCAGTTGTAGCATTGCTAGCATCATATAATGGAATTTTAGACTGATAGTCCTGTGGAAGATTGACTAATGGTACAGGAAGAACTAAGGGAGCATACCATGCTGCCATGATATGTGGTGGGGGTGGATTCACAGGAAGGAAAGTGGGCTGAAGTGGGGTGGTTTGAACAATGGATGTAGGATGAACACAAATGGATGGACCAGGAATATATTGATGAGCTGATCTTGGATGAGAGACACCTGAGTTGTGAAGAAAATGTGAATCAGGAGGTGTTATTTCTTTGCTACCAGGATGTTCACTTGTTTCAGGAGATGAAAGTGAAGACTCAGAATTTGACGGACCTAAGTCACTAAGAGACCTAGTTCTAAATGAATTTACTAAGTCAGATTGTGATTGTGGTAGAGCTGAAATATTTTTAGGGACTGAATTAGCTCTCAAGGGTGATCTGAAAATAGTTGAGATTTTAATCCTAGGAGACCTCCTAAGGATACTTTCTGGGTTATCAATTATCTCAGGTGGACCAGGGTCAGGATAGGCTCTAATGTGAATCTTTCTAGGAGCCAGTATGTTGTGGTTTTTAGACCTAACTAAACAAGAAAAGTCTAACCATATATGACAATCTATAAGAGGTTTAACTGATCTTTGCTAAAATAAATTTAATCCTAAAGCCCTCTTACTGAGATTGAATGGTTTTATAATGATTAGAGTTATACCCAGTGGAGTCTTTAAGGTCAGTTCAGGATTGTGGAGTCACCAAGTGGAAGTTTTTAGCTCTTTTTGAGGTAAAAGGTTTAATGATCCACTACCATGTTTATTGAATACCAACCTAAAATATTTTTAGGTTATTTTATGAGTTTCTTGGTTGTATGGAAAACTGAAGAGTCCATAAAAGCTCGCGAAGCAACTATGAACTCTAAAAGTTCCCCAGTGGAGTTGCCATTATGTTAGGTTCCCTGTAATTAGCAAGATTGGAAAAAGTCCAACTACAGGGGTAACATCAAACCGCTTTGGGATTCAAGGATCTAGCTCTCCTGAATCCAGAGAGGGATCTCTCTATAAATGAGTTTAAAGATGTGATCTTTAAAGCCTGAAATGTGGTATTAGGCTAGTTATGAAGAGCATGAGTTTTGTTTTGTTTGTTTTGGTTGGGCAAAGACATGATGAAGGTGAAGGCAGTTCAAAATGAAGGGTGAAGATGTCTGCAGGTGAAGGAATGATTTGGCTGATAGAAAAAGGCAAAGATAGTTTTAACCCATTGGGCTATGGAGTCATAGGAGGATTTTAATTGGATAGCAAGGTTCAAGAAGGATCCATGGGGCAAGTCACTTATGTCAAAGGATATCTTAAGGTGATTTATGGAGTGAAACAGATAGGAAGTGGAGAACAAAACAAAATGAAGAACAGTGCACAGTCTAAGATCAAGTAAGTGCTTTTAAACTATCTTGCTTTCAACATGTGCTTAGAGAGACAAAACATAAAATAATTATGTGATCAGGTAAGTACTTTTAAACTAGCCTGCATTGAAGTACTTTGAGTTTAGAGAAAAAAAATATAAAAGCATTCTGAGATCAGGTAAGTGCTTTTAAACTAGCCTACTTTGAAGTACTTTCAGTCAAAAAACATTCAAAAACAGTTAGAACAGCTTAAGATCAGGTGAGTACTTTGAAACCAACCTGCTTTCAGCATATTCTAAAGGAAAACACTGATGATCATCATAATGAGCAATCTAGATCAGGCAAGTGCTTTGAAACCAACTTGCTTTAATATACTCAGTATTAACAAGAGAAAAACATAGAAAATAAAGCTTTCAGTAAGAGTAGGGTACTACTAAGAGTAAGTCCTAGCTCTATGTTTGTTGTTCCTTATCAGAGAAAATGAACAGAGTGAAACCTTAAAGAAAATAACAATTGACAGTGAGGAACACATCACCATTGACACAAATCAGGATCCCATAAATCAACAGCTTGTATTTGATGTTCAAACCAGTTACAATCAGCAAGCCCGGAGGGTCTCTACAGCTTCAAACTTCTCATATCAGCTTATTTATCTTCAAATTGCACACGGTGCATCAGTAGCTTCAGAAAACCATTACATGCATTCAGATGTCCAGAGACCAACATTTGCTTATGTTCTACAGAGGTATTTATAGAGAAATGAGGAAGTGGGAGGATTTCCCAAGGATCAAATATCATTAATTATGTAATAATTTCTAACTTTGCTCCATAACATCTGTTCCTGCCTTTCGAGGCATAATGATCGAAGGATGTGCTTCTGGACTGTTCTTGATCTTCTAAAATGGTTCTGCCGACAATTAGAGATAAGATTCTTTGATTTGTATTAATTGTTCAGCTGTCTTCAGGTAAACACCTCTTGTTCAGGTAATGACTAAGCTTCTTTTGATTTCTGTGAGGCTGCAGGTGTCTTGAGGAGTTGGAGAGGGTTCAATTGGCCTCGGCTGATGGCGGTGGAAGCTTTCTTGGCTTGAAAGATGTCTTTGTCCTTCCTTAAACACCTTTAATTTACTTGAGAAATGTGTTTTAGGTCTTCAATCTCCTGTTTCTGGTGTGTTCTATCTTCAACACTGATACTCTTTGATCGGTGCTCGATTAACTATGTTTTCTGGTGTGAAAGGATGTACAGGGGTCGAATGGCATCAATGCCTCATGAATTCATTGATAAAATGTGAATTTAAAACCCTGCAAGTGATTTTGTGGTGAATCGCAGGAGGGAGGATCGTCACCCTCGACCTGTGAATTTTTCTTCAGCATGGCGGAAAAAACCATCTAAACCCTGCAAAAATATGAAAAAATATTTAAAAATCCTGCATATATAGGCTGACTGCATCAGAATGCATGTGGACGGAGCATAGTCGTTGGATGGCATCATCCAACGGTCGAGATTGATCGTGAGGAATGAATGGAAAGGTGGAAAAGAAAATCAAATCAGAGCCGTCGATTGCACAGAGATCGACGGTTGGGAGCGCAGGTGGAAAGTCAAAACGGAGAGATCAGGCGATGAAATCTGGGCCATCGATCTGCAGATTAGATCGACGGAAAAGATGTTGTTACCGCTGCGCCGTACCCTGAGTTATCGTGTGTGCATCTCCAGCGAGCGACCACTGTCTAATGAGCAGCCTCAGATCGGACGGTGCATGTTAATATAGCGTGGGGTTTGTTGCCGAACTTTAGTGCGCGATGGGGGGGTGGTTTTCAAATAGTACATGGGACACACGTCGGCCAGCATATGGAATCGCTTCCGATCGAGAAAAAACCACCCTTGCCCCAAAGGCAGTGCGATGAATACCGCACGATTTTTCAATTGGTTAGTGGATGGGGGGGACCACCAGGGTGACAGACTCTGCGCTGTCGATCTACAAATCAGATCGACGGTGCGAAATAATTAAATTTGGAGCAGTAGGAAAATTTACAAAATAACAAAGCCAAACGATTTTTAATATAAACCAAGGTTTAAGATATTATTCCTGAGAGACGACTTGGCATGGGCTACGGGACCTTTGGGTGCATGAATGATATCTTTATTTGCAGGGTTTATGGAGGAAGGGGCTAAGACTTGGCAAGGGAGCTTAAACCCTTAATAAAAAATGCGTTTTTTCATAGATTTTCAATGGTTTTCAAAGGGTTTTGGGGGTTTCGATATAGTCTAAAAAGAAGTTTTAAACTATGCAAGGTGGATTATATGAAGGGGAAATGAGGAAAAATATGAAAATGAGGGATTTTGATGGGGGAATAGAGAGTAAAAATGAAGGTTAGATTCTGAGTGAAGGAAGGGGAGAAAAGGGGATTTTGCAGCAGTCTTTCTCATGGAATTTTAGCAGAATTTCTGAGTTTCTGAAGGGAAACAACAGTGAAGACTTGGATAGAGGAAATGATGTTTAGCAGAGGCTTCAAGAGATAATATTTTTGCAATTAAACTATTCCTTGAAGGCTAAACAATGTTTTGGCCACCTTTTGATAGAACAAATTTATAGGTGGCCAACAGTGGCTCCACTTGGGGATGGTTCCTTCTTGAAAGCATCGAGAACTTTAGACCTGCATTCTATAGGAGGTTGATTCAGTGCTTCATCCATTGGGCTGCCTTCTTTGCTGGGACAATCTTCTTTTTTTTGAAAACACTCTGTCCTTGACTATGGAAAACAATGAATCTTACATCAAAAAACTTTCTACCTACCCAATCTACGATCTAACATTTTTCTTCATTTAGAGTGCACTTAGGCTTTGGAAAACTCTTTACAACAATTTATTTCTTTTGTAAACATGAAATCTAATCTATTTCTACTCCTTATTTCTCCATGGACTCCGGAATTAAACGATTGATTCCATATGATTCTCTACCTAATCTACTATGTTGGGATTAAAACTATCCAACGAGATTTTATTCTCTAAATTCTACAGAAATTTAAAGCAGTCAAGTCAGTTAAGCATTTTGACTTGTGTGATTTGCGGAATAAAAAACAAGTTGGTGCATTTATTTTGCAGAAAAATTAAAATAAAAAATGGAAGGCTTAAGATCTGAAAGTTCATGCACTTCCTTCACCTTTCTATAGCTCTGATTGCCTCTTGATTGAGTTGTTCTTTCTTTTTATCTGGTTCATATTTTGAGCTGATTAGAACCAGATTTACCTCCGTTTTGACTCAGAATAAAACATAGTTTGGAGTCAATTCTTGCTTGGAAACTTAGGTTCAGGTTTTGAGCAGGTTTGAACCTTTAATTTCTAACCTAATCTATCTACTGATAAGCCAAGTTTAAACAGTTTGGCAAATCAAATTCACTATCCTATCAGCAGTAAATTTAAAACTAATTAGTCAAGATTAGGTTGTTTGACTAACTAGGAGTGTGTTTTTCAGGAGTGGCATTTGAGCTTGCACACTTTTATATTTGTTTATCTTTTTGGTATGGGGCTATACCTTTATTTTATTTTTTATTTTTTACAATCTGCCCTCTTTTCTTTTATTTTTTATTGTTTTTGTATTTTTTCCTTTTGTGATACTAAACAAAGCAATGGTATTTACAATGGAAATGAAAGCTTCAAAATTGAACTCAGCAGTAGTAATGCTTAAGAACCTTTCCATTGACAAGACCCCCAAACAGATCTGTGCCATCTAACTCTTGCATAAAAAAGGCATCTGGACCAATGGTGGACTGAATAATGTAAGGACCTTGCCACAAACAGTCAAATTTGCCATGTTTACCCTTATCCTCTCTTCTGGAGTCCCACTTGAGTACCTTGTCTCCAATGTTGAAGTCACAAGCTTTTGTTCTTTTGTCAAACAACTTCTTTATATTCTCTTGCACCTTCTGAGCTCTATTGTAAACCTCTTCCCTTATTTGCTGGAGATGTATTGTCTGATTAATCCTCCTTATCATGTTGTCCTCTTCTGACTGTATTTCTTGGACTAATTTTATCACTGGTACACCTAGGCTGGTAGGAAACACTGCATCTGCTCCATAAACAAGCTGGTAAGGGGACATTCCAATGGATTTCTTTGTGGTCAATCTGTCTGCCCACAAAGCATGCACCAACTTGTTATGCCATGATTTTTTATTTTCCTCAAGCAGCTTCTTGATGATGGTCACCAAACTTTTATTTGATGATTCTGCTAGCCCATTACCTTGAGGGTAGTAAGCAGTAGAATGACCAAGTGTAATCTGATACCTGTGACAAAAATAAATCATCTTTTTGGAACCAAAAGCAGCAGCATTATCAGTAATAATCTTCCTAGGACAGCCAAATCTAGACAGGATATGATCTTCAAGAAATTTTATAATGACAGAATCTATGGCATTCCTAGAAGGTATGGCCTCTATCCATTTGGTGAAGTAGTCAGTGGCTGTGAGAATCCATTTGTGTTGGGAAGATGAAGCAGGATGGATTTCTCCTATGAAATCTAGGCCCCATTGTTGAAAAGGAGCTTCAACAGTGATAGGTTGTAATGGTAAAGGGAGGAGTTTTCTTTTGCCTTCAAAAATTTGGCATTTGTGATAGGCAACTATCATTTTATGGACATCTTGAAAGAGGGTGGGCCAGTAATAGCCAGCTCTAAGGATTTTATTGGTTGTGGTTTTCCAGTAGAGATGACCTCCACATTCTCCTTCATGGAATTCATGCTTGATCCTCTCTGCATCAACTTCAGGAAAACATTTAAGCAATAAACCATTAGTATTTTTCCAATATAAACATTCATTCAAAATGCAATAATTCCTAGCTTTCAACTTTAAAAACCTTGCCTTTGTTTTTGATAAATCAGGAGGAGCATTAAGATTTGTAAGTACATACAAGATATCAGTGTACCAAGGTGAGCTTTGAAACTGCTCTTCCATAGTGGGAGTAGGTAATTCTTCCTGTTCATCCAAGGCATCTACCATGTTGATGTCAAGGGCTTGTAGATTAGATTCAACCATTAATTGAGCTAAGCCCTGACCTTTAATGAGTTTGGTGGGTTTGATTTCCAAATCATACTCTAGTATTGCTGCAATCCATTTGCCCCTCTTTCCATCTGGGTCTTGTGACAAGATGTCTTTTACCACTATGTTAGGCACATAAGCAATGATGTGAGAATGTAGAATATACACCCTGAAGTCCTTTAAGGCCTTTACCAAAGCATAGGCCTATTTTTCCATTATGTTATATTTCAAGGGTGCATCCCTTAAAGCCTTATTGAAAAAAGCAATAGGTTTTTCCTGTCCCTCTGGGTTTTTCTGCAATAGGACAACAGCTACAGTATGCTCTAAGGCAAAGGAAAAAATAAGAAAATCCTTTGAAAAGTCAGTGTTGATCAGGACAGGTGCCCGGGTGAGTGCATGTTTTACCAATTCGAAGGATATTTTGGCTTCTACAGTCCATTTCACTCCTACTTCTTTCTTGAGCATATTAGTCATGTTTCTAAGGAGCTCTGCTAAGTTGGGAATAAACCTCCTCAAGAAGTTAATTTTTCCAATAAAGGACTGTAATTCTTTTATGTTCCTTGGTTGGCTAATATTTAGTATTCCCTCAACTCTCTTTGGATCTATTTTAATCCCTTCTTCTGATATGATATGGCCAAGGAGTTTACCTTCTTGTAGGCCAAACATTGTCTTTTTGGGATTTAAAGATAATCCAAACCTTCTGCACTTTTCAAGGACCTTTCTTAGATGTTTCAGGTGCTCTTCATCAGATTTGGAATAAACTGTTATGTCATCAAGGTAAATTACAATGAAGTGCCCTATCTCCTCTGAAAATGCAATGTCCATGGCCCTTTGGAAAGTGGCCCCAGCATTCATTAATCCAAAAGGCATTTTCACATACATGAAAGTGCCCCAGGGAGTGGTGAAAGTTGTCTTGAGTTGGTCTTCTGGGAGTACTAAAACTTGGTTATACCCTGAAAAACCATCTAACAGAGAAATCCTCTTTGAACCAACTACCCTTTGTAGAATGTGTTCCATTTTGGGTAAAGGGTAATTGTCCTTTAGGGAGGCTCTGTTAAGGTTTCTGAAATCAATGCACAATCTGATTTCTCCTGTCTTTTTCCTCACAGCTACAAGGTTAGAAACCCAATCTGAAAACCTCACAGGCACTATGATTCCTGCCTCATACTTTTTCTTGATTTTCTTTTCTACTAGAGGCAGTTGTATTGGATTAATTCGACGCAGTTTTTTCCTAAAGGGTTTTTGGTTTTATTTCAATGGGATCTTGTGTTGGATGATTTGTGTATCATAGGCTTTTAAGTCTTCATAGCTCCAGGAAAACACATCAACAAACTCTTTAAGTCAGTCAATGAATTTCTTTTTCATGTCTGTTGACAAGGAGCCAGCTAATTTAATCATTTTAGGCTGATCTTTGGTGCCTATGTTGCATTCCTCGACATCAGACTTGGTGTATTCTACAATGGGTTTCTTTGCTATGTCGTTAAAATAAAACAGGTTTTCTAATGGTGCTAACCCCCAAGGTACGTTCTTGTCCTTTGACGACAATATCTCAATGTCTTCGTTTTCTGTGTCCTCGTACTCTTCAGTATGAGTTCCAAGTTTTTTAGTTAACATGTCAATTTTTACGAAACCGGATAGTTTATCTCCTTCAGGGGACTCTTTGTTGAGGCAATTTTCGTCAGATTTAGAAAGTGAATCAGATAACTCAAAATCATTCCTGCCAAGCAGGAAATCCTCTATCTGCTTGTCTCCCTCGAAGTCCTACCAATATTTTTCATTATCTGGCACTACATGTCTATATTTTGTTTGAATGATGATATGTTTATCACCAGGTGATTTTTGACATGAACTAGCAGCGTAGGCCAGCCTGTTTGCAATTATGTTTTAACTTCTTAGGACAAACACGAGCTCATATCTTGTAAACGTGTTTAGGAAATCTATGGCATTATTTCAGTATACCCTTAGTATAGGATGCTTAATGATGTTGTACATATTTCCCTTTCCATTTAAATTTTGACCATCGGTCCCATTAAAATTTGCTGCAAACATCCTTCGCGATCAAAATCTCCATATCGTGCTCATGGCCCACCGTTTCATTGCCCTCCGATGCAAGTTTAGCCGTTGATCTTGTTTTGAGATCGAACGGTCCTGAGTCAATCGCAGTCCTGCCCTCAATCGCAATCGGAACTTCCGAAATGTGCCACCCCGGTCTCCCCGCTCCGCTTTGCGATTGCGATTTCTGAATTGGGTCCCACCTCCTGCGGTCGTGTCATCATAATTTCCAAGTGTGCGCCGTGTTCCTCCTCCACCATTCATATGTTCCGGTTATGTGTCATATTTCAATGTTTATGTTATGAACCTTTGCCCTGTTCATTCATTGTCGCTCCATTGTATTCTGCATTGTCACCCTCCATTTCTCCATTATTTTTATGCATTTCCTGTCACCCTGCATCGTCTCAACATTTCGCCTAGTCCGTATCACCGCTTCCATGGCCGCTGTCGTATCCACACTCCCTGTCTCCGAGTCAATTTTCTCTAATGTTTTGCGGGTTTTGCAGGTTTTAAAACGACTTAGTAGGCGCTTTAACTTGCCGCCTCCGTTGCAAAGATCAGGAGCATACCAAAGGACATATTCTGCTGGCGAAATTAAAGGAAGAAGCCGAGGGTAGGTGGGAGAGGTGACCGCCATTAAAGAAGACACATATATGGATTCTCAGAACCCTCCAGATAAATTCACCCCGCATTAAAGATCCAGGACTCAAATCCAAAGCCAAAGGGCCGAGAGTACAGTACAGAAATTTAGATTATTTCAAATCTCTTATGGCAGCAGATTTTCCCTCAGCCGCAGGCAACATATTGTATATATTTTATTATTTCTATCTTGTATATAAGGAGATTTTTATCTCCCAGCATTTATTTCCATAGACAGGTTGTCTAGTACAGTCATTTATAGTTAGTCATTCATAGAGTGGGCGCGAATGTTTTCCGCCATTTTATTCAAATTGAGTCATTAATTGTGTTTCAGCTACCTCCTCCTCTAGAATTCTCCATCATTCCTATAAAGACCGAAAAAGAAGACATTGTAGAGGTTCCAGATTTCTATCAGCAAACTGTGCAGCGAGAAGACTTTTGTATACATTTTGTAACATTTATGTATGAAGTTTCAGAGCCCGTAGGGTCTCAGTGAGGAGGGGTTATAACTGTATTGAGGATTCTGGTCTTTGGTATCTCACAGTATGTAATTTCTCTTACGTGTTAATACATTATCTCATTTCATGCAATTTATCTTCTTGTATCATGTTCTAGAATGCGAGTGGCTCACTAGTTTGCATTAAGGATTCATCCTCGTTGATGCCCTTTCTGGAATTAGTCAAGCGCTTTAAATAGGCCTAGTCGTGGTATACTGTTCCATGTTCACTCTTTCCATATTTGCTGCTCTATTAGTTGCTTGAGGAGGGTGCTTGTAAAACGCCATTGTCATATAAGGATTCGTAAATTGGTGCGCCCTTATATGGTTATGTTGTGTATCTGGGTATCAGTCTCATGCCAGCTAATATCTTCTTATGTTTCCTCACTGCACTCACTTCCTGATATCTGATTTCTGTGATATATTATTTGAATCAGCCCTCTTTACAGTAAGCGGTCTCTTAACTTTCTGATGCTTTCATGCTGAAGTTTTACATGATGTTCCTACATTATTCTTATCTTTGTGTCAGCTTATGAGAGAGATTGGTCCCATTCAAATTTAATTTCCTTGCTTAAGCAAGAGATAGTAGGAAGGCATTTGGATTGACAACCCAAGCTATATTACGTGTCTCCCTGCTATATTAAGATGTCCTAGGCACTGGTCTATGGCAACTCTAGGCTGTCTCTAGGAGGGTGACAAAATCATCCACAACATCTTTCTGGCGCCGTTGCCGGGGAACGAATTCAAGAATATTTGTTTCCCTGGGTTCGACATCCTATATTCACTCTCTAATCAGGTGAGCACAGAGAGGTGAAGAGTTGCAGATTTCTCACCTTGGCGACTCCACTGGTCTTTATTTATAAATTTTATTGGAAGTCCTGGCTTCCCGGAAGCCCCATTTGAGGTCAGATACCTCACAGCCGAAAACACCTGTGTCTGACCCGGAGAAGATCATTCATAAAAGAGTTTGGAAAGAGAAGAAGTCAGTTCGTTCTGAAAACCCTGAATATTCCGTTGAAGATCATCCACCCTCTTCTTCTCAAGAAGTTAGAAAAGAAAATCCCGAGTTTTACTCAGAAACTCCACATAGGGAAAGTGCCTGGATCGAAGAAGATCCTTATTCTGCTTCCGAGGCTGAAGAAATTAAAGAGGTCACAGAAGTAGCTGCTGTTAACCGTGAGTTATTCCCATCTACACCTCAGGCTTCTGTGCAATATATTCCCATTTTTATTCATACTCCACTTCCTCCTACTCCTCTCCCTTCATCTGTATCTCAAATTGTTGTGCATCCCCCGCCTCCCCCAATGGCCAATGTTCCTTCTTTTCTATTAAATAAATATGCTCCTCTGGCCTTGCCCCAAGTGCTAAATGATATGCCACAGGATTACTTGAAGATTTTGCCAAGATTTAATGGTGAGAATGAAGTTGATGCTCAGAAGCACCTCGAGACCTTCTGCTCTTTTGCAGAGAACTTAAATGTTGAACATTTGGATGTGGTCCTGAGGTTATTTGTGCAATCCTTGGAAGGTGAAGCCAGAAAATGGTTCAAGACATTGGCAAACCATTCAATCACCACCTGGGACCAGATGGAGAATGCTTTTCTCAGGAAGTGGGGAGAAAAGAAAGATCACGGGCAGTGCCTCGTTGAATTCAATACGCTAAAGAAGAAACATAACGAGGGGGTGGCAGAATTTATCAAAAGGTTTAATAAATTATATCTGAACCTTCCTGCTGATATGAAACCTCACCAAGCTGCTGCCAAAATTGTTTTCATAGCAGCTTTTGACTCTGATTTCGGTTTCTCTCTGCGGGAAAGAATGCCTGTCACCCTGGATGATGCTCAGACAGATGCTCTAGAGTTGGAGGCAAATTTTGCTGCCACTGGGAAGTTAAAAGGAAAAATTGAACAGGAAACTAGAAGAAAAGGCAAAGAAGAGGTTTCTACCTCTAATCAAGTAAAGGATTCAGATAAAATGGATGAGATAAGCAAGATGATAAAGAAGATGGTCAAGATGGAGCTGGAAGCTAAAAATGCAGCTCCCAAGAACTATTACAATGCTCCAAACAGAGGATATAATCCCCAGTATAAGAGACCACCTCTCCAGATATTTCCGAGAGAGACAAAGGAACAACAAGATCAGGTACCTCATCCCTTGTACCTGGAAGGACCAGCAGATGACTCCACTGGAGATGCAGCTTATGGATTAGAGGATTCCAATCTGTCCTTTTCAAATAATGATGATATGGAGTGCCCCTTGCAAGAAGAAGACGAAGAAGCAGAGATTGACCATTACTGCAAGCAATTTGCTGATTTCATGGAAGCACAATTCAACGTCAAATATGATCTCAGATCCTCAAGGAAGAGGACCAGAACTCAGGAGCAAGAAGAAGAACCACCTCAGAAAGAAGCATCTGCTCAGAAGGAATCAACAACAAAGAGATGCATAGAAAAAGGTAAGAATCTTCTAAATAACCCCTTGCAGTCTAATGATCAGATTCCCTCTTCTTCTAAAATAGTCAGTCCTCCTAATGCTGAGCCAGTGTCAAAAGAAGTCAAGTCTTCAGTTGAAAATAAGGAGTCGAAAGAAATTGTGACAGAAAAGCTCCCATCTGCTTTCAATTTGCAAAAAGAACTTGAGAAGATTAAGATTCCTGTCCCTCTGACTGAGTTATTAAAACAGCCTGCATATCAGTCTTAAGTTACCTCATTCATACTTCCTCCTGAACTACCAATTACACCTGATAGTTTAAATCTTCAAGAAGAAAGACCCATGGTAGTCTTTGGCCCACATGTCGAGGAGATAGACCCTTCTACTCCTCCTTTTTATGTATCCCTAGTCATTCATGACCTGCTGTTACATAATTGTATGTTAGATTCTGGGGCTTCTCATAATCTTATGCCTTTGTCTATCATGGAAAAACTAGGGCTGCAAATTACAAGACCATATAAAGATTTATATTCATTTGATTCTAAAAGGGTTAAATGCTTGGGAATTATTAAAGATTTAGTGGTCAATTTGGCTCAAATCCCAGCAAAGAGTGTGGTCATGGACATTGTGGTTGCTGATATCCCAGCTCGCTTTGGCATGTTGCTGTCAAGGTCCTGGGGTACCAAGATTGGGGGATCAATCAAATTGGATTTAACATATGCTACTGTCCCAGTCTTTGGAGGTCAAGAAAGGAGGTTATACAGGGAGACTAGATTTGTTAAGATGGTAACTAAGGCTGACTGCTCAGATAATTCCCCAGTTTATAACAAAGAGGGAGACTTTTCATGTTTAATGTTGGAAGAAAATCAGAATTATGCACATGAACCCCTTTTTGGTCAAATCCAAGCTGAGCAGCCTAAAGAAGATCAGGAATCAGAAATTTGGACTTTGCATTTTGATGGAGCTAATTCAAGAGAAGGCAATGGAGCTGGGGTATTGTTGATTTCTCCCACAGGGAAATGGGTGCCACTGTCTTTTAAACTGGAGTATGAGGCTACAAACAATGTAGCTGAATATGAAGCACTATTATTGGGACTGCAGACAGCCAAGAATATGGGCATCCAGTGTCTAAAAGTGTTTGGAGACTCTGAGCTGGTGGTAAGGCAAATAAAAAATGAATGTCAAACTAAGCATCCACGGCTCAGAACATATAGAAATGAAGTATGGGACATGATAGAGAATTTCTTCTCAGCATTTAACATACAGTTCATGCCCCGGGAGCAAAACAGAGTAGCAGACTCTCTTGCTGTAGCTTCCAGTACTTTCCGTCCTCCTCAGAATCCGCTTCTAAGATATGAAGTGGAGGTACGGTACAGACCATCCATTCCAGATAATATAAAGCATTGGCAGGTATTCGAAGATGATGAACAGATGAAAAGATTTATGGAGACTGTGGGAGAATTCTCCAATATGGAGATTGATGATAATGAAGAGGAAGAAGTTGAAAATATTGTAGAAAACAAATGGGAAGAAAAGATAGCAGGAAACAGAATGCTGCAGCTGAAAGGTAATATTATACCTAGAGGCCTGGTACCTCTAGAAAGATTATTTAATAAAGATGATGTACCAATGCAGCCAAGCAGAGTGACAGAAGAAGATCAAGTGGAAGGTTTGAATCTGGGTACTCATACTGATCCCAAAATTGTTAAATTATCTAAAAGAGTCCCAGAAGAATACAAAGAAAATTATTTGAAGTTGTTTCAATCTTACAAAGATGTATTTGCTTGGTCCTATGAGGACCTAAAAACCTTTGATGTTAGTATAATGCAGCATAAGATTCCACTGAGGGAAGATGCAAAGCCATACAAGCAGAAGCTCAGACAGATAAACCCCTTACTGCTTCCCTCAATTGAAAAAGAAATTAAGAAATTACTGAAGGCCAAGATAATTGTGCCATTGAGATACTCAGAGTGGATAGCAAATCTTGTTCCTGTGCGAAAGAAGAATGGAGAAATAAGGCTATGTGTAGATTTCAGGAATTTGAATAGGGCATCTCTCAAAGATAACTATCCACTGCCTAAGATGGACCACATCCTGCAGAAAGTGGTGGGAGCATCCAGAATGTCAATGATGGATGGATTTTCGGGCTACAATCAGGTAGCTGTGTTCCCAGAAGACCAGAAGAAGACTGCATTCACTACACCATGGGGAACCTTTATGTATGCCAGGATGCCATTCGGACTAATTAATGCAGGAGCTACTTTTCAAAGGGCAATGGATATAGCCTTTGTGGGAGAACAGGACAAGTTTTTGGTAGTGTATCTTGATGATATCACAGTGTTCTCAAAGAATGATGATGAGCATATTGAGCATTTAAGAAGAACTTTTGAAAAATGCAGAAGGTATGGCCTTTCTCTTAACCCTCAAAAATCTTTGTTTGCATTAGATGAGGGAAAACTCTTAGGGCACATTGTGACTAAAGATGGTGTGAAAATTGATCCTAAGAGAGTTGAAGTGATAAACAACATTCCTTTGCCAAGAAATAAGAAAGAAGTACAGGTATTTTTAGGCCGAATTAATTTCTTGAGAAGATTTATTCCTAACTATGCAGAGATAGTTAGGCACATAACCAATATGTTGAAAAAGGAAAATGAAGTAAAATGGTCCCAGGAGTCTAGAGATGCATTCACAAGAATAAAACAGGCATTCGCTGAAGCTCCAGTGTTAGCCGAACCAGATTACAGCAAGCCATTTATGATATTTTCATTTGCTTCACCTCACACAGTTGCTGGAGTGTTATTGCAGAAAAATGAAGAGGGATATGAACAGCCTATAGCTTTCTTTAGTCAAGTGCTTTATGATGCTGAATTGAAATATAATATATTGGAGAAGCAGGCATATGCCCTGGTGAAGTCCCTTAAAGCCTTTAGAGTGTATGTTTTGCAATCTCATATTACTGCATATGTCCCCACAGCAGCTGTCAAAGACATTCTGGTTCAGGGAGACAGCGAAGGTAGAAGGGGAAGATGGATTGCAAAAATCCAAGAGTATGATTTGGATATAAGGCCTACTAAGTTGGTGAAAGGACAGGGACTTGCCAAGATGTTATCTGAATCAAACCATCAAGCTTTGGGCATTAATCTGTCTGTGATAGCAAATGAAGAATCAGAAAAAGAAGAAGAGCAGCATGGACTAGAGATGGCTACTCAAAAAATACACATGAAATATTTAACTAGTCCCTGGTATAAGGAAATAGTTGAATATCTTTTAACACTCAGCTGCCCTTCGGGCTGTGACAAAGTGAAATACAGAGCTGTAAGGATGAAATCTCAGAAATATGTAATTGCCAATGGACAGCTCTATTGGAGAGACCCTCTAGGCATATTACTTTTATGCCTCACAGAGAATGAAGTGCAGAATGTAATGACAGAATTTCATGAGGGGATATGTGGAGGACATTACAGCTGGAGGGCTACAACACATAAAATTTTGAGGGCTGGTTTCTACTGGCCAAAGTTGTATTCAGATACTTTTGCTTGGCTAGAGCATGTGACAAATGCCAAAGATTTGCAGAAAGGCAGAAATTAGCAGCATTGCCCTTGATCCCTATTCATGTAAATGAACCATTTCAGAAATGGGGATTAGATTTTATAGGAGAGATACATCCCCCATCAAGTGGCCAACATAAATGGATATTGACAGCCACAGACTATTTCACGAAATGGGTGGAAGCCATACCTACCAAAAATGCTACAGATGCTGTAATAATGAAGTTTATAGAGGACAATATCATATCTAGGTTTGGCTGTCCTACCAGAATTGTAACGGACAATGCACAGGCTTTTAAGTCTGCCAGGTTCGTAAAATTCTGCCAAAGGTATAACATTACATTGACTCACTCCACAGCCTACTATCCCCAGGGAAATGGTCTAGCTGAGTCATCTAATAAAACCCTGGTGAGAGCACTGAAGAAAACAATAAGTGAGAATCAGAAGAATTAGGACTCTCAATTGAAATTTGCTCTATGGGCAAATAGAATAACGAGCAAAAGAGCAACAGGGAAATCCCCATATGAGTTGGTATATGGAAGAGCAGCCGTGTTTCCTATGCAATTGGCACTGCCTGTGGCACGTTTTATGCAGGAAAACCAGGAAGAACCAGATGATACGATCAGAAGGATAAATCAATTGGTTGAATTGGAGGAAACACGGAACCAGGTGGACCAAAAATTGATAGAACACCAGGAGAAAATGAAAAATGTATTTGATCAGCATGCAAATGATAGAAAGTTTCAAATTGGGGACCTGGTTCTCAGATGGGATGTTCGCAGAGCAGAAAAGGGCAAGCATGCTAAGTTTGATCCGCTGTGGTTTGGGCCATTCAAAATAGTGAAGCTGGGAAGAAACAACACCTTTTCTTTAGAAAATTTACAGGGTGATTTGCTCGATGCCCCCGTGAATGGCCAATTCCTCAAACCGTATTTTCAATTCTGACCCAGGCTGGGAATGCCTGATTGTATATATTGTATATAGTTTGTTTTGGCTTTTATTTTTATAAAGGAAAAGAATGCTGATAATTACCTGAAGCGGGGGCGCAGAGGAAATTGAGTAGCAGAGTGAAATATTGAATGGTCTGCGTGTTCTCGACATGCTCGAGGACGACCATGCCGTCCCCAGATGGAGCCAATGTTGTACATATTTCCCCTTCCATTTAAATTTTGACCATCGGTCCCATTAAAATTTGCTACAAACATCCTTCGCGATCAAAATCTCCATAGCCACCAGGTGCTCATGGCCCACCGTTTCATTGCCCTCCGATGCAAGTTTAGTCGTTGATCTTGTTTTGAGATCGAACGGTCTCGAGTCAATCGCAGTCCTGCCCTCAATCACAATCGAAACTTCCAAAATGTGTCACCCCGATCTCCCCGCTCCGCTTTCCGATTGCGATTTCCGATTTGGGTCCCACCTCCTGCGGTCGTGTCATCACAGTTTCCAAGTGTGCGCCGTGTTCCTCCTCCACCATTCATATGTTCCGGTTATGTGTCATATTTCAATGTTTTTGTTATAAACCTTTGCCCCGTTCATTCATTGTCACTCCATTGTATTCTACATTGTCACCCTCCATTTCCCCATTATTTTATTGCATTTCCTGTCATCCTGCATCGTCTCAACATTTCGCCTATTCCGTATCACCGTTTCCATGGCCGCTGTCGTATCCATACTCCCTGTCTCCGAGGCTGTCTTCCCTAATGTTTTGCGGTTTTGCAGGTTTTAAAATGACAAAGAAGGCGTTTTAGTTTACCGCCTCCATTGCAGAGATCAAGAGCATACCAAAGGACATATTCTGCCGGCGAAATTAAAGGAAGAAGCCTAGGGTAGGTGGGAGAGGTGATAGCCATTAAAGAAGACTAAGATATGGAGCTACAGAACCCTGCAGAGGAATTTGCCCCGCATTTAAGATCCAGAATTCAAATTCAGAGCTAAGGGCCGAGAGTACAGTACAGGAACGCAGATTATTTCAAATCTCTTACGGCAGCAGATTTTCCCTCAGCCGCGGGCAACATATTGAATATATTCTATTATTTCTATCTTGTATATAAGGAGATTTTTACCTCCCAACATTTATTTCCATAGACAGGTTGTCTAGTACAGTCATTTACAGTTAGTCATTCATAAAGTGGGCGCGAATGTTTTCCGCCATTTTATTCAAATTGAGTCATTAATTGTGTTTCAGCTACCTCCTCCTCTAGAATTCTCCATCATTCCTATAAAGACCAAAAAAGAAGACATTGTAAGGGTTCCGGATTTCTATCAGCAAACTGTGCAGCGAGAAGACTTCTGTATACATTTTTGTAATATTTCTGTATGAAGCTTCAGAGCCCGTAGGGTCTCAGTGAGGAGGGGTTATAACTGTATTGAGGATTCTGGTCTTTGGTATCTCACAGTATGTAACTTCTCTTATGTGTTAATACATTATCTCATTTCATGCAATTTATCTTCTTGTATCATGTTCTAGAATGCGAGTGGCTCACTAGTTTGCAGTAAGGATTCATCTTAAGTGGTGCCCTTTCTGGGATTAGTCAAGCGCTTGCTAACACCCAGCAGAAAATCCTCTATCTGTTTGTCACCCTCAAAGACCTACCAATATTTTTCATTATCTGGCACAACTGGTCTAAACTTAATTTGAGTTGTATAGTCTTTGGTTTCAAATGGCGTTAAGCATGTTCTAGCCGCAAAAGCTAAATTGTGGGTGGAAATATTTCTTTTTCTTGGAACAAAAATCAATTTGGACTCCTCAAAAGTTTTTAAAAGTTCCATGACATCGTTTCGGTAAGCTCTAAGTCAGGGATGATTTGTGTTACATTCCCCATTGACTTGCTTAATGACTAGTTCTGAATCCTCATACACATTAATTCTTGTGGCTCCTAACTTTTTTAATAGATGTAAGCCTAAGAGAAGGGATTCATATTCTGCTATGTTATTGGAACACTGAAAGTTTAATTTGTAGGAAATGATTTCTGTGTGGTGGTTTTCAGTGTTGGTAATCCAGACACCTGCACCAACATTGTTCTTAGCGCATGACCCTTCAAAATACATACTCCACAGAGGACTATTTTCGGTTTCATCTTGGTTATTGTCTTCTTCAACCGACGTGCTCAAGGGTTGTTGTGAAATCTCGGAACTTAGTTGTATTTGTTTCACCTCCTTAGGTTTTTTGATGTGTTGAAGGTTGTTCTCTTGATTTTCAAGTTTTAAGAGCAATGGACAAATGACTCGTAGATTAAGACCTTTGTTTGGTTTGCTAATGTCTTCAGATGCAACAAACTGTTTTGACACTTCTGAGTTGTGTTTCTCTTCCTCCCTATCGGCCATTAATCCTGTTAAAGTGACTTTCTCACTAAGTGTTTCATCATTATGTTCTATAATGAGATCCATAACATGTTGTGCTGGCTCTCGTTCCTCAAGATTGTTATGGAGTTGAGTGTGAGGGGTAGTCTGTTGTTTTCCATCTTGGCTTTGTTCACTCTGGTTTGTTGTTTCAACGTGCTATTCCAAAATTTCTCTCTCGTTTTCTTCCATATCTAGAACTGCATTTATTTCTAGATTTGGGGTCTCTAACTGTTTATCTGAGTCATTGTGTTCTGGCTCTAACTGTTTTGTGGATTCATTATTGTAAAAGATAAACGAATCCAAGTCAGTATGGACAGAATAAATGGGAGAATTTTTAGGCTTTTCTGGGCTATTGACCATTAATTTCATGTGTGACTCTCTGTACAGTCTTCTGAGCTGGCTAAAAACAGGGATAGTGGAATATGTCCCATCCATCTGTATGGTACCTTGTAGCTTGGCACCCCATGATCTTGACAAAAACATGCCATACTTAGGAGTCACATCAGCCACCACAACATCCATCACCATGCACTTGGCTAGGATTTGGGTCAAACTCACACAAAGGTCTTTGATCAGGCCAAGGCACTTCACTCTGTTAGAATCTAAAGAATATAAATCCTTGTAAGGTCTGGTTATTTCCAATCCTAGCATTTCCATTATCACCTTTGGCATAAGTTTGTGCGAGGCTCCAGAGTCATGCATAGCATTATGCAGGATCTTGTCATGAACATTTAAACTCACATAAAAGGGAGGTACAGGTCCCTCTTGATATATACCTTCAATCTTAGGACCAAAAATGAGCTCTGGCTGGTCATCATTAAGATTGACTGTGTCATTATTATCCTCAATATTTAAAGCCTTCAAAATTTGGGTCCTATATACATTCTGGGTAGCTAACTTAGTCAGGGGAACAGAGATTCTGATCTTTGAAATTTCCTGCTCTAGGCTGAAAAGAATCTGGTTCTTCGATGAACTTGTCTCAGCCTTACTAGCTGCCAGTCTATCAACAACAACAACTTGATGATTTGTTCTACTCGTTTTTGAAAAAATGGTCTTAACAAGAGTACTAGCTGAAGTGGTAGTACTACGAATGTCTGCACTCTGTTTTTCATTGTTTTGAGTGCCTTTCTCTCTATCTCTATTAGAATTCATAGCTACTGTTTTATCCTTTTGTTTGACAATTTTAGGCTTGGTTGTAGTGTTGTTTTGTGAAGATTTGTCAAAGGTTTTGGTGTTGAGAGTTTGTTGACTGGATTTTCTTCTAAGGTCATATTCTTTTTGGGATTCTATGAGGACATTTTCCATGTCTGGAAAATAACCTTCATCATCATCTCTATTGTCATCATAAGGGGTATAAAGACCTTGTTTTCTATCATAATGAACCTCAAAGTCATCATTATCTACTCCCAACATGTTGATATCATCTTCCTCTGTTATCTCATCTGTTTCCTCAACCTCACTTATATAGTTTTGATGAAAGGGAGGAGTGATCTGTTGATCATCTTCCCTAGGTCTGTTTGGAGGTTGGTTCCTTCTAAAATTCTGATTCTGGTTCTGGTTTTTGTTTTGAGGAGCAGTTTGGTTTTGACTTGCTTGTGCTCTCTCAAGGATGCTCATTTTCTTCATCATCTCCTCCATCATTCTTTCCATCTTTGAGTTGGAAGTAGAAGGGAAATTTTCCTCTCTAAAGGAAACTCTTTTTTCAATTTTCATTCTTGCTCTCTTCTCCATCAAGTTGACTTCCACAGAAAGAGCACCCTTTTTCATATCTTCAAGAGTTGCAAAATCTCTCTTTCTCAGCTGATAGGCCATCTCAGGGTCAAACCCTTCAGGAAATTTTTTTAAAGCTGAGCCTTGTGGAGGTTTTAGTTCTGGGGAAAGTGGATTATACACACTATTGAATCTAGTGCAATAAGCTTGCACACTTTCCCCAGTGTCTCTATGGAGATTCTTATAGTCAGAAAGGACTTGGAGAGGGTTTTTCTTTACTTCCCATTTGTTTAAGAATGTTTGATGGAAGGCTTGTAGATCATGGATACTATGGGGGGTTAAACCTTTGAACCATTTCCTCACTTCCCCCCCTAAGCTCTGAGCAAATAACCTAAGCTTGACAGAATCATCATCAATTTCATTTCTGTCAAAGTATTCATTCATGTTATCCACATGTTGTGATGTAGTTGTAGTATTGCTAGCATCATATAATGGAATTTTGGACTGATAGTCCTGTGGAAGATTGACTAATGGTGCAGGAAGGACTAAGGGAGCATACCATGTTGCCATGATATGTGGTGGAGGTGGACTTACAAGAGGTGGATTAACAAAAGGGAAAGTGGGCTGAAGTGGAGTGATTTGAACAGTGGATGTAGGGTGAGCAGAAGTGGATGGACCAGGAATAGACTGCTGAGTTGATCTTGGATGAGAGACACCTAAGTTGTGAAGAAAATGCAAATCAGGAGGTGTTATTTCTCTGCTACCAAGAGGTTCACTTCTTTCCGGGGATGATAGTGAAGACTCAGAATCTAACTAATCTAAATCACCAAGAGACCTAGTTCTAAATGGATTTACTAAGTCAACTTGAGATTGTTGTAGAGCTAAAATATTTTTCAGGAACTGAATTAGCTCTTAAGGGTGATCTGAAAACAGTTGATAAATTAATCTTAGGAGACTTCCTAAGGATACTTTCTGGGTTATCAACTATCTCAGGTGGATCAGGGTCAGGATAAGCTCTAGTGTGAATCTTTCTAGAAGCCACTATGTTGTGTTTTTCAGACCCAAAATAAACAAGACAAGTTCAACCAGGTATGACAATATTTAAGAGGTTAACTAGTCTTTTTTGCAAAAAATTTTAATCCTACAGTCTTTTGACTGAGTTTGAAAGATATTACAATGATAAGGGTTCTTCCTAGTGGAGTCTTAAGGTCTGTTTAGGATTGTGGAGTCACCAAGTGGAATTTTCTAGCTCTTTTCAGAGGTAAAAGGTCTTATGGTCCACCACCATGTTTATTAAATACCAATCTGAAATATTTTTAGGTTTTTCTGAGTTGTGTGGTTGTATGGAAAACTAAAGAGTCTATAAAAGCTGGCCAAGCAACTATGAACTCAAAAATGTCCCCAGCGGAGTCGCCAGTATGTTAGCACCCTATAATTAGCAAGATTGGCAAAATTCCAACTGCAAGGAGAACATCAGACCACTTTTGGATTCAAGGATCTAGCCTTCCTGAATCCAGAGAGGGATCTCTATGAATGGGTTCAAAATATGTGATCTTTAATAGCTGAAATTGATATTAGGCTAGTTATGAAGAGCTTGGGTTTTTTTTGTTTTTGTTTTGGTTGGGCGAAGACATGATGAAGGTGAAGGCAGTTTCAAAATGAAGGGTGAAGGTATCTGTAGGTGAAGGAATGATTTGGCTGACAGAAAGGCAAAGAAAGTTTTAACCCATTGGGCTATGGAGTCATAGGAGCATTTTAATTGGACAGCAAGGTTCAAGTAGGATCCATGGGGCAAGTCACTTATGTCAAAGGATATCTTAAGTTGATTTTATGGAATGAAACATATAGGAAATGGAGAACAAACAAATGAAGAAACAGTGAAGCAGCCTAAGACAAAGTAAGTTCTTTTAAACTATCTTGCTTCAGCATGTACTTAAAGAAAAACATAAAATTATTTTGAGATCAGGGTAGTACCTTTAAACTACCCTGCATTGAAGTACTTTCAGTTAGAAAACATTAAAAAATAATTGAACAACTTAAGATCAGGTAAGTGCCTTTAAACTACCCTGCTTTCAGCATATTCAATAAGAAAAAACATAAAAGTATTTTGATATCATGTTAGTACCTTTAAACTATCCTGCATTGAAGTAATTTCAGTTAGAAAACATTAAAAAACAGTTGAAAAGCTTAAGATTAGGTAAGTGCCTTTAAACTACCCTGCTTTCAACATATCCAAATAAGAAAACCAATGATAACAGTGACAAAGAGAAATTTAGATTAGGCAAGTGCCTTTAAACCAACCTGCATTGATGTACTCTTCAAAGCGAACTTTCAAATGAAGAAAACATAGACAATAAAGCTTTCAATAAGAGTAGGGTACTGTTGAGAGTAAATCCTAGCTCTATGTTTGCTGCTCTTTATTAGAGAAAGTGAATAGAGTGAAAACATTAAGAAAAAATAAAAATTGACAGTGAGGAACACATCACCATTGACATAAATCAAGATCCCATAAATCAGCAGCTTGTATTTGATGTTTCAAACCAGTTACAATTAGCAAGCCCAGTGGGTCTCTACAACTTCAAACTTCTCATATCAGCTTCTGTATCTTCAAGTTGCAAACAGGGCATCAGTAGCTTCATAGACTATTACATGCATTCAGATGTCTAGAGACCAAAATTTTCTCATCTTCTATAGAAGTATTTATAGAAGAATGATGAGGTGGGATCTGATAAGAGATCTCCTGGGTCAATTAATATAGATGGATGACTCTTCAACCTTTGAAGGGCTTGATGAAGTAATTAACAGATAATCTGTCTGTATTAAATTGAGGTACATTTATGAATTGAGTTCGGTGGGAGCCTTTGTTGACTTCTGAGGCTCGGTGTCATGTTTGAAGTAACTCTGTTGCTGCTTCCCGAGGTCTAATGATCGAAAAGATTAGCTTCCGGGCTGCTTTTAATCTTTAAAATAGTTTTGTCAACAATTAGAGATAAGATCCTTGAGTAATATTAATTGTTTGGCTGTCTTTGGGAAAAAAACCTCTTGTTTGTAATAATGACTAAGCCTTATTTAATGACCATGAGGCTGCAGGTGCCCTTTGGGAGCTGGAGAGGTTTATTTACTTTAGTTCAGTGTTTTTGATCTTCTGTTCTGGTAAGAACTAATACTCTTTTAACTATGATTTTAAAACACAATGTCTTGTTGATGTGCAGGCTGCGCAGGGGAAATATGGATCTTAAACCCTGTGAACAACTTTCCCTTGATATAGCAATGGTATGGGAATCATCATTCCCAGCCCTCGGCCCTTCCTTTCAACATAATGGAAAAACTTCATTACTTGCAAAATTCAACAAATATATCATAAAATCTTGCGTTTTTGGGTTTACTTCTTCAAAGGTGTGGGATGAGAGCAGAGCCATTCGATGACATTATCCGACGGTGGAGATTAGTCGAGAGGAGGTTTAAAAGGAGCGGAAGGAAAAATTGAACAGAACCGTTAGTCGCACGATGATCGACGGTGGAGATCAGTCTTGAAAACCCCTTGGTGAAAGGTGTAGGGTAATAATATGAAGCGAGATTGAATCTGGGTCGTCCGATCTGGACACGTGGACGGTCCAGATCCAATCGGAGGATCAGAATCAGCGGGATAAAAATAAGGGTGCGATGAAAATCCCCGATGCGATTGCGCGATCAGAAGGGCCAATGCGATTGAGCGATGACTGTTGATCTGAGGATCAGATCAACAACGGGGAATGAATCGGAGGGATGGGTGATCGGGAGGACAAACAAATGCAATGGGATTGAAACATTGCGATGCGATTTGCGCGGGTCGTTGATTAGCTTTAGATCAACGGTCAATATCTTTTGATTTTTTGCACTGGCGAAAACCCTTTAACACTTTATAAAACAAAAAATTTTCAAATAATACAAAGCTTTTGGTGGATCGGGCAGAATATATATATAAGGCGAATAGGTGCCCGTCCGCGGGGCCTTTGGGCTTTATGAACTGTAATATGTCCAGGGCATATATGAAACAAAGGCCAATCGCAATCGGAGTTCGGAGACTGGTCTTTCAATCTACCCATTGTAACATTTTCGATGCGATTGGCACCCGGGACCTTTAACACTTGGTCTCGGGGAAAGAAATATGAAATGAAAAGGTGGGGGAAGTTTATATGTATAAGGCCTGATCGCATAGGAAAGTTTGATGTGGCCTTTTCAATCAACCCATTGTGTTTTCTCCGATTGCGATTGCACGATCGGTCGTTCAATCTACCCATTAAAATATTTCAATACGTGACTTGGGTTTTTAAGTTAAAAATTTGGAAAAGTGGGTTTTTAAGACTTTACAAAGAAAAAGAACGGTCAGGAATGAAATATTTACAAGGTTTTAAGCACCGAGGAGGGTCCACGTTTAATATGAAAATGACAATGCGATCGGGGTTTTAAACACAAAAAGGCTAATCGCATTGGAAATTATATGATGCAAAAGCCAATCGCATCGAAGTTTTTTAATACAAAGCCAATCACATTGGAACTTCGAAATCATGGCAAAAGACTTGCGTGATTTGGATTGTTACGATGCGATTAGCGCCGAAAGGTTTTTAGCGTTTGCTCTTAGCACCATGGGCATACGGTGGGGAAGTGGTTGAGACTTGGCCCGATGGGGCTTAAACCCTTAATACAAAAATGGGTTTTTTCATGATTTTTAATGGTTTTCAAAGGGTTTTGGGGCTTTCGATATAGTTTAAAAAGGGGTTTTAAACTATGAAACAATGAGTTTCATGGATGGAAGAAGGGGAAAACATAAAAAAGAGGAATCTTACGGAGGAAAAGGGACACAAATGAAGGTTATTTTCTGAATGGAGGAAGGGGAGGGAAGGGGATTTTGAAGCAGTTTTTCTCATGGAATTTTTAGCAGAATTTCTGAGTTTCTGAAGGGAAACAGTAATGAAGATTTTCAGATAAGGGCATGAGATCTTCTAAAGGCTTCAAGAGATAACATTTTGGAAAAAGAAGTGTTTCTTGAATATTGAACAATGTTTTGACCGCCTTTTGATAGGACAAATTTTATAAGTGGCCAATAGTAAGGAGGATCAATAAGACCATACATCTCCAGCAGAAAAGGGAAGAAGTCTACAACAGAGCTTTAAAAGTGGAAGAGAACATCAAAAATTTGTTTGAAAAAATAACAAAGGCTTGTGATTTCAAGATTGTGTTGGGTGTGGAGCCTGATTATCTTGTTTACTTTGTATCACAGCATTGGACCCCTGTACCTTAAATGGGGTGGCAACACTGCTCGTAAATTAATCGCTGTTGTGGGGGGTCCAGGGGGGGTGGTAGGGACTTTTTTGGGGGCAACGCCCCCGAAGCTAAAAATAGATGTAAAATTTCCTTGTAAAAGTATAGTAATTTCTAGTCAATCTAGGCCGTTCATTAGGTAGATGATCTGATGGTAGAAGTTATGTTTATTTTAGGGTTTTTTTCCCTAGAAGGCAACCCCTCGCAAGGGTATTGTATTGCGGCTGTGTATTATATATGCATATTCTCAGAGCGAGAAACAGAGAGGGAGACTGTGAGAGAGAATAGAGGATATTACAGTGGATCTGCTGTAGGTTTTGTCTCTTCATTTTGCTGGATAATAGAAAGGAAGGACTGGCTGTTCGGGGTGGATGTAGCCCAAACTGGGTGAACCACGTATATCTATGTCTCTATAGTTTTATGTGTTTTGTGTGCTTGTATTTTTCACATATATTATGTGTTGCATTGCTCCATAATATATAATTTTCTAACAACTAGTATCAGAGCCGAAGGTATATTTGGTTGATAAACTCGTAGGAAAGAAGGGTTCCTGGTTCGAGTGGGAGAAATGGCAGAAGATGGTAAGTTTAGGGTCGAGAAATTTAACAGCCAAAACTTCCCACTGTGGAAGATGCAGATGGAAGATTATCTGTATCAGAAATATCTGTACCTACCATTGAGTGTAAAAACAAAGAAGCCGGTGACCATGATAGACGTGAAATGGAACATTCTCGATAGAAAGGAACTGAGAACAGTACGGTTGTGCCTTGCGGCATCAGTCACCTTCAATATTTCGAAGGAAACAAAAATAGAGGGTTTGATGCAGATGTTGGTGAAACTATATGAAAAACCATCGGCCTCAAACAAGGTATTTCTTATGAAATGACTATTTAATATGAATATGTCATAAGGTGGATCTATTCCAGACCATTTAAATGATTTTAATACAGTTACCAATCAGTTAAGTTTTGTAGGGGTAAAATTTGATGATGAAGTTAGATCTCTATTATTCTTGTGCTCATTTCCAGAGAGTTGGAATGGTTTAGTAATGGCCATTATTAACTCTGTCTGTGGATCTAGTACTTTAAAGTTTGATGATGTTTTCGATGCTATCCTTAGCGAGGAAATGCGACATAAATGCTCCAATGAGACATCGGGTAATGCTTTGAGTGCAGAGTCTAGGCGAAGAAGAATGGAAAGAGGAAAGAGCTTGGGATATCGCAGTAAATCAAGGAAAGTCAGATCCAAGTCCAGATCGGGGATAATGTGCTGGAAATGCAGAAAGAAAGGACAGCTAAAGAAATACTGTAGATCTCGTAAGGGAAAAGAAGGAGATGCACAACAAGAAAACAATCATGAATCAAATGTGATAGGTGATGTGTTACAAGATTTTGTGATTCTTTCTTTCAAAAATGTTACTGATTCTTGGGTTGTAGATTCAGGGGCTTCATTCCATGCCACACCTGATAAGAAATATTTTCAGGACTATGTTCAAGGAGATTTTGGACAAGTTCGTTTGGGTGATGATAAACCCTGTAAAATTGTTGGAATGGGTAAGGTTCTTGTAAAAGAGCAGAATGGAAACCAACGGTTATTGAAGGAGGTAATGCATGTTCCAGATCTAAAGAAAAATCTGATTTCAACAGGGCAGTTATGTGGTGAAGGTTGTGTGACAACTTTCACAGATAAAACTTCGAAGGTCACCAAAGGAGCCCTGGTAATAGCAAAAGGAGAAAAGGTTGGTACATTGTATTTATGCAATGGTATTTCTAACTCTGTTAATGCTTTAACTTCCAAAGCAGTAGATGCAACATTATGGCATCATAGGCTCAGACACTAGAGTGAGAAGGGGATGAAGATTCTTCACTTAAGAAATTTGTTGCCAGGTTTGAAAAATGTTGATTTGGATTTATGTGAAAATTGCATTTATGGAAAATAGAAGAGAGTCAAATTTCTCAGAGTTGGGAAAGAAAAGAAGAGCGAAAAATTGGAGCTTGTGCATACAGATGTATGGGGACCTGCTCAGGTATCATCTCTCGGTGGCTCTCGCTATTATGTTACGTTTATTGATGATGCAACTAGAAAAACTTGGATTTATTGTATTCAAAATAAATATGATGTATTTGATACTTTCAAGAAATGGAAAGCTTTGGTTGAGATTGAGATAGGAAATAAGTTGAAGTGTCTCAGATTAGACAATGGAGGTGAATATTGCAGCAAAGAGTTTGATAGGTACTATTTAGAGCATGGAATTCATAGAGAGAAGACAGTTCCAAGAACACCACAAGAAAATGGTGTGTCAGAAAGGATGAATAGAACAATCATGGAGCGTGCAAGGTGCATGAGATTGCATGCAGGATTGCCTTTACAATTTTGGGTAGATGCTATAGATACTGTTGTTTATCTAATAAACAGAGGGCCTTCAAGTTCCTTGGATGGTGGTATTCCAGAGGAAGCATGGACAGGTAAAAAGGTAAACTACTCTTTTTTAAAGCCTTTTGGTTGTGAGGCCTTTGTTCATATTAATAAAGAAAATAGAACAAAGCTCGAGGAAAAATCAAAGAAATGTACCTTTATTGGATATGGTGTTAATGATTTTGGTTATCGCTTATATGATTATGAAAATCACAAAATCATTAGGAGCAGAGATGTAATATTCAATGAAAAGGTCTTGTATAAGAATCAGTTGTAGGAAAAGAAATAGGAAAAAGAAAGCAAGGAATACGCGGTTGTTGATGAGATAACTGAAAAAGTAAAGGTGCCTGAAAATAATAATAATCAACAACCACAGTAGCAACAACCACCACAACAGCAACAGGCACCTCAAACACCTGAAAGTGGTGTTAGAAGATCTACAAGGATAAGTAGACCCCCTGAACGATACTCTCCTTCATTATATTATTTATTGTTGACTGATTCTGGTGAACCTGAATGTTATGAAGAAGCAATGCAGGTTGAAAACAGGAAGAAGTAGGAGCTAGCCATGGATGAAGAGATGGACTCCTTAATGCATAACTAGACTTGGGACTTGGTCAGGTTGCCTGTAGGTAAAGCTACATTGTAGAATAAATGGGTTTACAGGATAAAGGAAGAATATGGAGGAAAACAAAGGTACAAAGATAAACTTGTGGTGAAGGGGTTTGCACAGAAGAAAGGTATTGATTTTTATGAAATATTTTCTCTTGTTGTTAATATGAATTCAACCAAACTATTTTAAGTCTTGTAGTAGCAGAATATTTACATCTTAAGCAGTTAGATGTAAAGACAACATTTCTCCATGGAAATTTGGAGGAAGAGATCTATATGCAACAACCAGAAGGATATGAGGTCAAAGGGAAAGAAAAATTGGTGTGAAGGTTAAAGAAGAGCTTGTATGGCTTAAAACAGGCTCCAAGATAGTGGTATCTAAAATTTGACAAGTTTATGTCTGAACAAGGTTATACTAGATGTCACTCTAATCATTGTGTTTATCTGAACAGGAAAAATGATGGCAGCTATATTATATTGTTATTTTATGTAAATGACATGCTTGTTGCAGGGTCTAACATGCAGGAAATAAATGTGCTCAAAAGAAAATTGGCAAATTCATTTGCAATGAAGGATTTGGGAGCTGCAAAACAGATCCTTGTTATGAGAATAACCAGAGATAGTAAAAATCAAAAATTAACGCTGTCTCAGAATGAGTACATACAAAAGGTGTTGAAAAGATTTAATATGCAGAATGCAAAACTAGTTAGTGCACCTTTTGCTAGCCATTTCACACTTAGTAACGAGATGTGCCCAAAATCCCAAGAAGACATGGATTATATGTCTAAAGTTCCATATGCATCAGTAGTTGGAAGCTTAATGTATGAAATGGTCTGCACAAGGCCTGATATTGCACATGCAGTGGGAGTTGTAAGCAGGTACATGAATAATCCAAGAAAAGAACATTGGATGGCAGTAAAATGGATTCTCAGATATTTGAGAGGTACCACAAATCAAGCATTATGCTTTGGTGGTTCAAACATTGCTTTACAAGGATATGTTGATGCAGATCTGGCAGGTGACAGAGATAACAGGAGGAGCACTACAGGATATGTATTCACTATAGGTGGAACAACTATCAGTTGGGTTTCAAAAATCCAAAGTGTTGTTGCACTTTCAACAACAGAAGCAGAGTATGTTGCTACTACAGAGGCTAGTAAAGAAATGATTTGGTTACAAAGGTTTATGGATGAATTGGGTAAGAAGCATGATATGGGCACGTTATACAGTGATAGCCAAAGTGCCATTCATCTTGCAAAGAACTCAACATTTCATTCCAGGACTAAACACATACATCTCAAGTACCATTTCATACGGTCAGCATTGGAAGATGGAGAGTTGAAGCTGGAAAAGATACACACTAGCCAGAATCCTGCAGATATGCTAAAAAAATTTCTAACCAGGGATAAACTAAGAATGTGCTCAGTTTCAATTGGTCTTCAAGGATGATGATGAAGATGAGAAACAACCAGGTCCAAAGAGGAGTCATTGTCCAGCAAATGAAGCAACGGTGGAGTTGCTACAATCAATCTCCAAGTGGGAGATTGTTGGGTGTGGAGCCTGATTATCTTGTTTACTTTGTATCACAGCATTGGACCCTTGTTTAATTGCTGCCATGGGGGATCTAGGGGGGGTGGCAGCGAGTTTATGGAGCTCCCCCCTGGAAAGGGGTTTCGGGGGCAGCGCCCGCTGAAGCTAAAAACAGATGTAAAATTGCCTTGTAAAAGTATAGTAATTTCTAGTCAATCTGGGCTGTTCATTAGGCAGGTGATATGATGGTAGAAGTTATGTTTAGTTTAAGGTTTTTTTCCCTAGAAGGAAACCCCTCGCTTTTATGAGGGTATTGTATTGCAGCTGTGTATTATATATGTGTATTCTCAGAGTGAGAAACAGAGAGGGAGACTGTGAGAGAAAACAGAGGATATTACAGTGGATCTGCTATAGGTTTTGTCTCTTCATTTTTATGGATAATAGAAACGAAGGATTGGCTGTTCGGGGTGGACGTAGCCCAAACTGGGTGAACCACGTATATCTATGTCTCTCTGGTTTTATGTGTTTTTTGTGCTTGTATTTTTCGCATATATTATGTGTTGCATTGCTCCATAATATATAATTTTCTAATAGATTGGAGACAAGGTTCTCAAGTGGGATTATAGAAGAGAATATAAGGGTAAGCATGGTAAGTTTGATAGTTTGTGGCAAGGCCCTTACATTATTTAGTCTACAGTTGGTCCCAATGCATTCTTTCTGCAAGAATTGGATGGTACATATCTGTTTGGGGGTCCTGTCAATGGAAGGATGCTCAAACATTATTACTACTGAAGTTTAGAGTTTAAATATTTCACCTTCCATTGTAAATACCATTTCTTTTTTCAGAAAAAGAAAAAAATAAAAAAAAGAGAAAGAAAGGGTTTAGACATGCTCAAAACTTGAACCTATGAAGCTCCAAAAGAATGGCTCAAACCAGCTCAAAACCTGAGCCAAAGAAAGGGAAAAGCTAGTTCTAACATGCTAAAAACCTAAGCCAGCAAAGAAAGAAGAAGAATCAGCGCTAACAATCTCAAAACTAGAGATGAAATGAAGAAGAAAAGTGACTCTAACAAGCTCAAAATCCGAGTCACACGAGAAAGAAGGATGCCTTAAAATTTCAAAATTTCAAGCCTTCACAATTTTGGTTTCAATTTCCTGAAAATTTCAGTTCATGTGCAGCTGTCTTTATGCCATGGACCCGCAGCAAACCAGACAGTATAATCCTGATTTGACTGTGTTTCAATTTCTGTTGTAGAATGTAGAGAATGAAGTCTGCCAGACAGTTTAATCCTGGCAGATATTAGTTCAGGTAGAGAAGTTATGAGTCCAACAACTTAATTTGGTTTCATGGAGAAATAAGGGTAGAATTAGATTATTTTTTTCTTTCACTAAAAAATAATGACGAAGAAGGTCTACAAGTCTAAATGCACCTTGAAGAAAAAATGTTAGGATAGTAGGATGGTTAGGTAGTTGTTTGGGGAAATATTGCTGCTGATATAATCCTTTCATGTTTATAGTAGAAGATCAAAGAAGAGAAAGATGTGTCAAGTACCAGGCATATGGCCTAATTCCAAAGATTATTTTCTGAGATTCTTGACACCTTCAAGAAGATGCCATCCCCATGTGGAGCCACTGTTAGCCACCTATAAAATTTTGTCAAGCAAACAGGTGGCTAAATATGTTTTTGAGCCTTCAAGAGAGACATTTCTTGTGTAAATATATCATTATTTAAGCCTCCATTATGTCCTCTATCAATTAAAGATCTTCGCTGCTGTTTCCAGTAAAAAAACCTGCTATTGTGTGAAAGAAATTGCTTTTAAAAGGCCTCCATTTCCCTCTTCTTCATTCCCACAAAATTCCCATTTTCACCTTTGTTTCCTTCAAAGGATGCCTCAGAAAATCCTCATTTTAACCTCTAAAGCATCCCAAATCCCCTTTTAAACCACATATTTCCCTTTATCTGGTTTAAAAATCCCTCCTTTTGCTTACCGGAACCCCTCATTTGGTTTAAAAAACACTGATTTTAGGCCTAAAACAACCATTTTCACCTTGAGGCCTTAAGCCCCTTTCAGCTTAGCCCTTAGCCCCTTTCCGCATGTGACACATGCTATGACTGAGTACTAAGGCCTAATCACAAATCGCAATCGGAGCTTTTTCTTTTGACCTTTTCCTTTATTCTTTGAAATTTTCCGATGCGATAAGTTTTTCCTCTGCCGAACCCTGATTCAATCTGGACCGTTGATCTCTCTCGATCCAACAGACAGGATTGCATCGTGCTCCATCAAAAGTATTTTAGTATTTCCCTTTACGACTTAATCCCAACCATCGATCCTTTACAGATCCAATGACCAGTTCTCAATCACATCGCTAACCCAACAATCCTTCTTTTCTGGCTCCCCGATGGCCAATCTTCTGATTTAATCTTAGCCGTTGAATCTGCAAGAACCAACAGTTGAGATTTAATCGCGCTTTGTTCACAGAGCCCATACCGATTCCGCCGATTAGATCTAAGTCGTTGATCCCTCCCGATCCAACGGCCAGGATTCAATCGCACCCCATGCGAAGACCTCCGTCTATTCCCCTCCGAGTTAATCCCAACCGTTGATCTGTCCTGATCCAACGGCCAGCGCTAAATTGCATTGTGCAAATTCAAAAGTCTCATTTGCTTTCCTCCTCCGATGCCGATCATGTGATTTAATCTCCACCGTTGAATCCACAAGAACCAACGGTCAAGATTTGATCGCGCTTAATTCACAGCTCCCCGTCATCACGTCCGCCGATTTAATCTGGACCGTTGTATCCACAAGAACTAATGGTCAGGATTCAATCATGCGCCACTCATCATTTTTCACCATCCCGACCTCCGATTAGATCTCAGCCGTTGATCAAGTCTGATCGAACAATCCACATTGATTCTACTCATCAAGCCACGCCTTTCTCATTTCACCCCATCGATAGATCTTGACCATCTGTTTCCTAGATTTAACGATCATGATTTAACCCGCCATTGACCCAACCCATATGTTCCTCCCATGCATCTTACCTCCTGTCACGTTTCTTCCGTACCATCGGATCTGAGGTCCCAGATCCAACGACCACCATGGCATATTGCGTAATTTTTGCGTCCGAGAGTTAGTGTTTCAAATTTACGTGATATAAGAGGTTTCAGAATTCCACATGGCGTTCAATGTATGATATCGCATTTTTTTGGAAAATATCTAAAACTACTTGAAATTTGCGTGAAAACCATTCCTGGTTCCACTTTACCGCCTACCCTCTGCAATCTCATCTTTTAATCCTAGCCATCGAACATTTTAATCTAATGGCCCATATTGTATCGTGTTCCCATCCATTTTTGTTCAACAGACCTTCCAAAGGACTTCATCGGAAGATCTCCACTATTGATCTCTTCCAATGATCCGACGGTCCACGTTCAATCTTCCTCCGCCCTCCCAGTCCCACCATCAAATACACCCCCGTGGTCATTCATTTTCGCCTTTATCCTTTGTATTCGCCCGAGTCATAAGCTTTTATGTTTTAACACTAAAAGTCTTTTTTCACGCTAATTCATGTTTAAACCCCGGTTTCATGGTGTTTCACCATGTAACCTTCTCCAACACGGATATTCCTCATGCAATCGCTCCTCCACCTCCGCTAAAGCCATTATGAAGCAGTTTAAAGCCCCGCGCAGGATTTCATAACAATTTTTCATGTTTTGCAGGTTTAAGACCAGGTTTTATTAAAGATCAGGGTCACTAACCCTGAAGTTAGCCCTCTAGCGCCTTTGCAGCCTGTGTATTCATGAAATTGGTCGGCATAAGTTCAAAAGTGTATCAAAGAAAGATTAAAGGATTAAAAAGCCTAACATTGAAGATTAAGAGGATTAATCCACAGTCAGCATAGTTGAATACCAATCATTGGTTACAACAGCGTAGGAGATACATTAGGAGGAAATTCCATTTACTGAAGAAAGGACCAAAATCACGACTGCCCATTCTCTATTTTGCATCGAGCCCCAATACAGTTGTTATTTTGGCAGAAAGTCCTAAAGAACTGACAGTGCATTAGTTTCAAAGCATGGAAGACCTGAAAGGCTAACCTTCATCCTTTCTTGTCTCAGAGTACAAACAGAGTACCTCCAGTTGAAAAGTACTTCATGAAACATACCCGTGGAGTTATTCTCAAACTGACGAAGACCCCAATTCATCCAAAGAGTACCTAAAGTCAATGTAAAACATTAAAACATAATGGGCTTCGAAAGAATTCCTTCCCTCTATTTTAAATGAATCATTTATGTTGTATCTGCCTCTACTATCACTCTTCACCTATAAGAACTCATGAAAAATACATTGTAGTGGTTGGTTGGTTGGTTGATTATTGAAAAAACACTGATTGTGAGCAGTTTCACTGAGTTAGAGTTCTATGAGGAGTAGTTGTGAACAGGCTGGGAGATGATTTTTGACTGATATCAAGCTATTGGACAAGGATGTATGTGATTTTTTTTTCTCTTCTAATATGACAAGCATGTTCATCGGATCCTGATCTAAATCAGTGGTGATGTGTTCTATCTTTGTTATTGTTTTCTCTGTTTTACATCATGTTTCACTTTCTCTGATAAGAAGACAGTAAATTTAGCTTAGGACATACTGTTGCAAGTACCCTAATTCTCGCTATATTTTCTTATCTTTATGTTTTCTGCTGATTGTGTATCTAGAGAGAAATTCAATATCATTTAACTAGTTAAAGACGTTGGCCTGCCCATGCTTACTGATGTGTGAATTTAGAGTTTGTTTCTAAATGTTCTTGTTTGGTTCAGCTGAAAGAATTGGGAAACTGGGAGGTTAGAGTTAGCCCTGTCTCACCAGGTTCTTTTTCCAACAGTTAACCTTGCTAAGATCCCTATGAGCTAGTGTCAAAATCATTGAAGGTTAAAAGTCCTTCTCTGATCTTAGGCCTACTCTGTGTTAAACCTTAAGTGTTTTCTATTGTCTGAAAGTATTCAGGAGGACTACTGGAATGTTTTCTTCAGAGTTTAGCCTCATTAGGAGTTTAAATCATAGAGGTTAAGGCATGCCCTGTCCCTAGATTTACTCCGAAGTGGTCACCTTGGAAGGTTTTGCTCGTTATTCCCATTCACTTCCTTATTGTTTCATTCCACACTATCATCTTAAGAGATCCTCCATTTTAGATGACTAGCCCTTTGAACGCCTTGGATATTTGAATTGCAAGTAAATCCTTTCATGACTCCATTGCCCAATGGACTTGTGTTCTCTTTGAATTATCTCCCCATTTCCCAAACATTCTTCTCTCCTCATTCCTTTATCTTATGTTGAACCTTTCTTTCATGTTTTCCCAACCAAACAAACAAACAAACAAAACCCTTGTGCCCTATAACTAGCCTAATACCTTAAATTGAACTTCAAATATATATATTCCTTTACCTTTATAGAGAGATCCCTCTCTGCATCCAGGAGGGCTAGATCCTGAGATCCCAAAGTGGTTTGATGTTGTCTTATCATTTGGTATTGCCAAATCTATGAAATCATAGGAACCACAATAGCAGACACCCTAGAACAAATGCAACTAAATTTTGTTGGAGTAGAAATCAATATCCTTGCCAGAAAAGCTAGAATGAGAAATGAAAGAAGGGTTACTATAAAAGAAGAGGCTTCAAACTTAGATGGAAAATTTGATTTTATCAACAAAACATTAGAAAAATTAGTTGAGAGACTATACCACATTGAAAGAAAACCGCAATGGGAGAATCAATCCCAAATGATGAATCCCAACTACAGGAAAAACAACAATCTTGGGAAAGGTAAGGAACCCTCCCCAGATTAGAATATAAGACCCCCATTCTAAGAAAACTTTGTAGAGAGTTCAAAAAAAATGTTGAGGATGAGGAAGACATCAACATAGTTATGGGGATAGATGAAAATAATACAATTTTTCTCACACAGGAGGACCAGGAACTCTTTGAGCTACAACAGTTCAAAGTGGAATCTGGTGAATCCTTCGATTATAAGCAAGGTTATGACTCCGCAATATTTGAAATTCACAGCCAATATAACCTTAGGAGCAAGAAAACCAATGAGCCTACTATAAAGAACAATGCTCCAACCCAACAAAGCCAAAACAAAAATAAGATTGAGGCTCCCAAAACGAAACTTTTGCAGATTCTTCCCACAGAAAATAAACAAAATTCGAACCCACCCAGTCCTAAAAAATAGCAAATTCCAAAGATTGTAGATATTACTGATGAGGTGGCTCAATCCTCCAAAGATGCCCAAAAAGTTAATACCACAAACACCACCAATTCAACAAAAGTCAATGATCCAAAAAAGAATCCAGCTGACTCAAAATCATCAAATCCTAAATCTTCTGCTGAGAATCCAAAATTTGATAAAGCATCTGCTAACCCTCAAATTGTTCCTGAAAAAACAATTAAAGATATCAGAAATGAAGAAACTCAAACAGAATTCAAAAGAAAAGCTCAAACCAAAGGTAAAACTGTTGAAACACAAGAAAAATCATCCCAAACCACAGTTCCAAAAGATGAAATAATTCAAGCCATCAAATCTCAGTCAAAATTTAACATTCAATCTGAAATATCCAAGTTAAAGATAGTTTTTCCCTTAGTTGAATTAGCTAAAAATGACTTGTATAGATCTATTATTACTGGTACATTGAATGTAAATTAAAATGAGGATACAATTAATATGAATGAAGATAGACATGAATTAATATTTGGTCCAAATGTAGATGGTAAGCATTCGGATGAGTCAGTACCTCCATTTTATTTAAGTCTTAATGTACATGATCAGATATTACACAATGCTATGCTGGATACTAGAGCTTCCCATAACTTAATGCCTAGAGCAATAATGGAAACCCCGAATCTAGACATAACCCGACCATATAAAGATCTATTTTCATCTGATTCATCCAAAGTCCAATGCACAGGATTTATTAAATACCTATGTGTAAAATTAGTCCAATATCCTGGTAAAAGCATGATCATGGATGTTGTGGTAGCCGATATCCCACCAAAGTATGACATGCTTCTTTCTCGCTCATGGGGAGAAAAGTTGCAGGGATCTCTACAACTTGACATGAGTTATGCTACTATCTTGGTATTTGGACAACCTAAAAATCTTTACAGAGAAACCTTAATGAAGTTTATGATCAATAGTGCTGACAGACCTACAAATTACCCAATCTATTCAACTCCTACTAATCTTGATTCCTTTATTCTCTATAACTCTAAGCATAATAACAGCCAAACTGAACTCACTGATAAGAAACTTAAAATAATGCATGATTACATTAGTGATGAGGCTTTATGGCATTTGGATTTTGATGGATTAGTGAATAAATCATGAGCTGGAGTTGGTGTATGGATTACCAACATTGGAAAATCCATTCTGAAGGACATGCCTTTAGATTGAATTTCAAATGCACCAATAACATGGCTGAATATGAGGCTTTAATCTTAGGTTTGAAAATTATTAGAAAATTGGGAGGGAAAAGAATATTGGTTATGGGAGATTTAGAGTTATTTATCAAGAAAATAAACACAGAATACTCTATTCACAATCCCAGACTAGCCAGATATAGGGACACAACACATGATTTGGTTGAGGATTTGTTAGAAAGCAAGTTTGCTATCATCCCTAAAAAACAGAACATACAAGCCCATTGTTTAGCAACCTTTGCCAGCAATTGCAAATTCCCATTTTCACCATTACAAAAATAAATTGTTGAAATCAAACATAGACCTTTTGTCCCAGATAATGTAAAATACTAGCAAATTTTCTCAGAAGATGAACAAATTTATCACTTTTTGAACAATGAGTGAGAGTTTCAACATTGTCAAATCGATAATGATTGTAATATAGATTCACCTTGTAACATAGATTGAAATTCTTTTCAAATAGATGATTTAGATGATTTAGATGTACATAATTTTGATAAACCTACTATATTTACTCAAAGTGACATAGATGAATTGGAAAAAGTAGATATAGAGGAAATGATGGAAGATGAACTAGACTTGATTGATCTAAAACATAACATTTTACCCAGAGGTTTAACTCCTCTAGAAGACTTGTTTGATTCTAATGACGTGCCCAAAAGGCCAAAAATGGAACCAGTCAGGTCTGATACAGAAGAGTATAATTTAGGGACAAATGAAAAACCAAAAATGATCAAACTATCAAAATATTTTTCATCAGAAGAAAAGGTTAAATACATAGAACTTTTGAAAGAACATCAGGATGTCTTTGCATGGAGTTACGAAGATTTGAAAACTTACAAAAAAGACATAATTCAACATAAGATTCCTTTGAAAGAAAATCAAAAACCTTTTCAACAGAAACTAAGAAGGATTAACCCAATCTTGTTACCTTTAATCAAGAAAGAAGTTAAAATAATGTTTGATGCACAAATAATTGCACCCGTCCGATATTCTGACTAGGTATCTAATTTAATGCCCACCAGAAAGAAAATAGGAGAAATTCGACTGTGTATAGACTTTAGAAATATTAACAAAGCTTCCTTGAAAGACAATTACCCCTTGCCTAAAATGGATCATATTTTGCAAAGGGTGGCAAGTTCTTCAAGAATTTATTTATTAGATGGTTTCTCTGGTTATAATCAAATTCTATTTCATAAATATGATCAAACTAAAACTTCATTTACTACTCCTTGGGGCACGTTCATGTACGTGAAAATGCCTTTTGGATTGAAAAATGCAGGAGCTTCTTTTCAGAGGGAAATGAATATTGCCTTTGCTAAAGAGATCCATGAATTTTTAGTTATTTATCTTGATGATATTGCTATCTTTTAAAAAACAAATGATGAACACTTGGATCACCTGAGACAAATTTTTATCAAATGTAGAAAATATGGTATATCCCTTAATCCTAAAAAGACTTTTTTCGAACTAGAAGAAGGAAAAATGTTAGGTTACATAATATCCAAAGAAGGCATTAGAATAGACCCTGCAAGAATTTAAGCTATTTTGAACATTCAGCCACCAAGAAACATAAAGGAACTTCAAGCATTCTTGGGTAAAATCAAATTTTTAAGAAGATTTATCTCTAATCTGTCTGAAATCATAAAATATCTCAACAATATCTTAAAAAGGACTCTGTAATAAAATGGAAAATAAAGGCCAAACAATATTTCGAATCCATAAAACAGGCCTTGACAAAAGCACCAGTCCTCATCAGCCTAGCTTATACAAAAGATTTCGTAATCTTTTCCTTTTCATTTGAACACACCATAGCTGCAGTTCTTCTACAGAAAAACAATCAAGGTTTTGAACAACCAATTGCATTATTTAGTAAAGACCTCAGAGATGCACCTATGAAGTACAACATAATGGAAAAACAAGCTTTATCCCTGCCATCAAGGATTTCAGAGTTTACATTCTTCATTCACACATCATTTCATATGTCCCTAATGCAATAATTAAAGATATTTTGACACAAGATGGACCTGATAGTAGGAGAGGAAATTGGATAGCCACTATCCTTGAGTACGATCTAGAAATCAAACCAACTATGCTCATTAAAGGATAGGGTTTAGCCAAATTGATGGCTGAATCAAATTGAAATGCTTTAGATATTAATTTCATTGCACAAATAGATGACCAGGAAGAGATGGCGACTCCATTAATCAGTTAGGCCTATCTAGACTCACCATGGTACTCTGATATTATCTTTGTACTAACACATTTACAAGCTCCTCCTGGGCTAACTAAAACCAAGGCAAGATTCATCAAACAGAAAGAAATGAGGTTTTGTATCTTAAACAATGCACTTTACTGGAAAGAAAATACTGGGATTTTACTAAATTGTTTATTAAAATCTCAGGCTGAAAAAATTCTTGAGGAATTTCATGCAGGTGATTGTGGAGGCCACCTATACTGGAAGAGTACAACTAACAAAATACTGAGAGCTGGTTTTTACTGGCCAACTTTATTTTCTGATGTTAAAAAAATTGTCACCTCTTGCCAGAAATGCCAAATTTTTGAAGGGAAAAAGAAACTATTACCTTTACCTCTTAAGCCTATATGAACTAAAAAGCCATTTCAACTATGGGGGTTAGACTTCATTGGTGAAATCCATCCTCCATCTTCAGGCCAACATAAATGGATTTTAACTACTACAGACTACTTTACCAAGTGGATAGAAGCCATTCCTACTAGGCAAGCCACTGATTCAGTTATAATATCATTTATAGAAAGTAATATTTTATCAATATTTGGATGCCCACATAATATTATTACTAACAATGCAGCAGCATTCAAATCCAAGAAAATGATTTATTTCTGTCATAAATACCATATTACCTTAGGTCATTCCACAACACATTATCCCTAAGGTAATCATCAAACAAAATCTTAATCAATATCATCAAAAAATTACTCCAAGACAACAAAAATACATGGAACAAAAAGTTGTTCTATGCCCTATGGGCTAATAGACTTACCACAAAAAATTCTATTGGAACTTCACCTTATCAGATTTTTTATGGAATAGTTTTCCCTTCTTCCTTGGGTGTTCCAGTCATGAATATTATCCAGGAATCACAGGTCGAAACAAATGATATTCAACGAAGAATCAATGAAACCATACATCTCCAACAAACTAGGGAAAAAGTTTATGAAAAATCACAAGTTTTACATGACAAAATCAAAAATATTTTTGATAAAAGGGTTAAAGAAGATGATTTTTTCATAGGAGATCAAGTTTTGAGATGGGATTCACGAAGAGAGGATAAAGGAAAACATGGAAAGTTTGACTTTCTATGGCAAGGACCCTATGTGATATATGGTTACAGAGGTAATAATTCCTTTTTCATCAGGAATTTGGATGGAACTGAACTTCAAGAAGGACTAGTGAATGGTAGGATGCTGAAACACTACTATTCTTCAAAGTCACTCAACAGTTAGATTGATTTACTTTATCATTGTAAATATTCATTGCAAGTGTGTAGATTGGATTGGAGATTTTATCTACAAAGTTGAAGCCCGAAGAGAAGGCCCTAAGCTTTGCAGTATAAGATGTCATAATTATGAATTGTTTCAGAAAACATGAGACAATTATAGGATCACCAAAGTTAAAGATGAAGGCTACTGATCTCATAGTTCTTGACATTCCACCAGGAAATGCCATCCCCAAGTGAAGCCGATGTTAGTGACCTATAAATATAGGATTCATAATTTTGACTTGACTGATGGTAATCTTGTAAATATGTACATACTTTTCCTTCTGCAAGTTGTATTCCCATATTTTATAAAAAATAAAAAAAATCAAAAAATCAAAAAGAGGGTAAAAAGTCCTAAAAGAACAATCAAAGGACTTAGAAAAAATAATAGACCCCAAAAGAAAAAGATGAATAAAACATGAAAGTGTGCAAGTCTAAATGCCACTACTTTTACCTTTTACAGTTGATTATGGCAGAGTGTCAATAAATGCCATAATCCATGATGAGTTAAACAGTTTAATCTTGACTTGTCATGTTTCAATTTCACTTGTTGTAGATAGAGAATAAAGAATTGTCATACAGTTTAATCATGACAATTCAGTAGTTAGGTGAGAATAAGTGAATCCAATAGTTTAATTTGGATTCCTGGATGAAATAAGTGTAGAATTAGATAGTTTTATTGCTTTCTAAAAGAATAAATGTTTTAAAGGTTGCTAGCTCGAATACACCTAATCAAAATGGAAGAAAAAATGCTAGCAGTTAAAATTGGGTAGGTAGAAGAAGGTGAGAAGCATCATTGTAAATATTATTCACCAGGGTTGAAAATCACTGACTTCCCTTCCCCATAGCCATTTATCATTCTAAACTATCAGTCAGAAAGGCTCAAGGCATTTCCTTGACTTCTGTTGGGACTGGACCCAAGGCTCTATGGCTGACTAGTTGAAAATGTAAGTTGTTATATTAATCCCAAAAAACACATCATTTTCCATTCATGCATTCATTTCCATGAAAAATCATAAGTAAAAAACCTCATTTTACTTAATGATACTCTAATCCCCATTTTATTAATTCCCCACATTTCATAAACTATAAAACCATCAAAATGACATTTTATCCTAAGTAGAAGTGATGAAATTATCATAAATGCAAGTTTTGCTTTGATCTTCACTTTTATTGGTTATAATTGTATGTTTTGAGTATTCACTTTTCCCTTTCCATATTAACACCTAAAATATTTTATTAACTCCTTATTAATTATGCAAGTCCTACTAATATAGTTCCCTTATTTAATATCCCAAAAACCCATTTAATATATACTTTTGTGTCAAAGATATTAAGCACATGTTGAAAAACATCCCGAAGTTACCCCTTTGACACAAAACTACCCATAAAAATATTTCCCCTCTCCCCTATAGTTTTAGATCTTTGAGAAATCTAAAACTATATAATATTAAACATGTTTCATAAATGTTTAAAACAAAAATAAAAAAAATTCCTGAAGTTTAATTTAAACCAAACTTCACAAAACCAATCCCCCTATTTAATATATCCCCTTCCCTGATTACCTTGAACCCCAAGGTTAAAACCTTAACCTTTTCTACTTTCCCGATAAATATTCCTTTACCACAGTTGTAACCTTGGCTTAAACCCTTTTTAAACCCCTCCCCATCCACTTTATTCCATGTATAAAGCCTTCGTATATATAACTCTTGCTAAAAGGCCCTCATCGTCTTAGGATTTAATATTGACCATCCAATCTCCTCAACCCATTGATCCGACGGTTCTGATCGAACGCGATGAATAATCCCTAGCCCCCTCTCTTTCCCCCATCGCATTGAGTATTAGCTATCCGATCTTCAAACATCCCTCTAATCTAATGGTCCACAGCTAACTCGATAACATATACCCCCATCCCCACCACTCCTCATCGGGTTAAACTTCAACCGTAGATCTTCACTCACTAGATCTATGGCTAATATTTAGAGCCCTGACCCCACTTCATTTACCCCACAACTTTCAATCAAATCTCGACCGTTCGCTCCACTCCGCCACATCCGACGACACACATCCCATATCGCATTTTTAAAGTGATCGATCAAAGTTCTCAAAAACTTTTGCGAAAAAAGTTGTTTTATGAAACCGCCACCTGCTACGTGTTTGAAATATATTGGATCACATTGCTAAAGTGAAAAACCACTTACTGCTTGAAAGCAATACGAAAACGATTACTTGTTTTCTTTTCAAATGAAAAATCGCTCCCGCCATGTCCACTTGACCTGCAATTAATACTCACGTGATCCATCAAAACTAAGGTTTTAACCTTATTTTTTTATCATTTTCATACCTGTGTGCCCTATTCATCTGAGAATTAATCGCAGACACCATTTCTGAGTGAATTCCAAAATAATTTTCCATCCTAAAGTCATTCCTACTCTGAATAATTACTACTAACAACTCCCAGTGCCTGATATCAAACCAATGCAACCAGTTTGAAGACTGGTACCACCTGCAATCACGTTCGACTACAACAATACCAGTTCAAAGGTATTTATCAGTAATCCAAGCCTGGAAATTTCAAATTTTTAAGCAAAATCAAAATTAAGTTTGAAATAAAAAGCCAAAAAGTACTCATCTTAGAGTACTTAAACCTTGAAGAAACAGGGGAAACCCTGTCAAAAATTTCCCAAAATTTGCTGGCTCATGATTAAGAGTTTTAACCATCCAAAAGATATTCCTGCAGTTAAAATACCTTAGAATTGCTGAATAAACCTTTGATAACCCCTTTCTCACCTTCTGCACTGTACAAATCTACTTTTTCCCCATAAAACCTCGCCTAGATTCCGAGTTTTTCCCAAATCTACTTAATTGACCTTCTGCTTCCACAAAAAGCTGAAAAAAAAATTTAATCTTGTTCAGTTTCTCCAAAAAATGACTAAAAAGAAGGTAATCCCTAAAACTGAAGGTCCTAAACCTCAGAAGCCTGCCTCCAGCAAGCTTCCAAATCCCAAACCTCCTAGAATTGATAAACCTACTCCTGTTTTAACTGTTGATTCTACAGAAGTAGTCAGACCTTTATAGCCTCTTGTCATCACTGAAGAAATCAATCCTTTGATTGACTTAGATTACAGAATTGCTGATGCCACCCTTGAATTTGATCTTCTGGAAGTGCATAACTGGTGTCAGGAAAAATTTGAAAAGAAAGTGGCCAATGAAATACCTGTATGGGATTCCAATTTGCCCAAATATGTGGTTCCCATCACCCATTGTGCTCAATATTTCATTAGGTTTTGTCAAATGCATTATATTCCTGATCAAAGGTGCATGGTTAACAAAGATAGTGAGGTCTTATTTTACATAACTGCTGAATCAATAAATGACATGCTCCAGCTAAGCCATGATCCACGAGCAGAGTCATTGTCAATTGAAGACTTGACTCAAATGTATTTAGACCTAGATTTCCCTAGGAAGTTTGAAATCCTTCAAAACTTCATGCCCAATCATGTCAATCTTCCCAAGGTGAATCCTCCTTATGATACCTTTGATTTTCCTGAAGGCTCCAGACATGTCATTTCCATGCTGTCATTTACTTTAGGCTATGTTAATGATGAATTCATAGATGCCTCCATCTTAGGATTCTTCTCCACTTTGTCTCCTGGACAACAGCCAGAGTTGGTCTTTGACTTTGCCAAATTTATTGCTGACAATATTCATTATCAGCTAATAAAGTTACCTGATGAAGGAGTATTCAGATATACCTCATATCTGTTACATCTTTTCGTTTTCTCTCAAGCAGATAATTTTCCCTTTGCATTACAGAAGATGGATATGGAGGGAAAACCACTTTCAGTAATATTTTGGACCTCTCTTCTTGGAAAGAATAATAGTGAGTACAGTAACAATGACTTCAATGAATTATTTATCAGAAATGCTATTAGTTTGTTGGATAAATCAGAACCTCCAAGAATAAATGAAGAGATCAAAAGGATTTTACAGTTTTCTGAAAACTGTAAAGTGGGTGATTGGTATTTATACAAAAATCACACTGAGATTAGAGTGTATGGTGCAATCTTGGCCCCATAAAAATTGATAAAGTTTATAACCACTAGGATCTTTGCTATGGAATACATAAGGCAGATTTTGAATGCAGATGTTGTAAAATTTATAGCATCCAAAAAGAAGGCACAATTCAAATTTAAAAGTCAAATTGGCTCTTTCATAATTAACTGCAGAGATGCTTTGAAAGAGGTTACCAGCAAACTATCAGCATTCAAGTTTCAAGATAGTTTTTACTAGAACTATGACCCTCAGGGTATTCTGAGCAATCTCAGGGTCAAATGTAAATTGCTCCCATTCCTCCATGAATCTAAGCCACTAATTGAAAAATATGCCAATCAGTTGGAATGGGTTGCCAATACTTTAATTGATGATGATAATGAGAAGCAGACAGATAATTTGGACAGTACACAGGTGGTTACATTTAACCAACCAGCAGAGGTATCCAACAAAAGACAAAGGAAAGAAGAAGGATATTTGGTTGAGACAATCATTGAAAGCAAATTCAAAACATTCTACAGCAAAAAGGCCAAAATGACTACTCTAGAAAAAGAAGGAATCATAGATGTGGATGATACTAATGGGCAGCAAATAGATGATGAGGCCACCATGATTGTGAATGAGACACTCAGAGAAATTCAAAATGAACATGTACAAGCACAAGGTAAAGGCAAAGAGATGGTTGAAATGGAAATGGATACAGAAGCTCCCTCTTCTTCTAAAACAACTGAAGAAACTGATTCTGATATTCAGAAGAGGTTCAAGCTAATCAGGGAGAAGAATGAAGAAATAAAAAATGAAGTTTATTCTAAACTTTTGAAAGAAAAACCAGGGTATAAGGATAGACTAGTAACAACATTTGATTACTCAACCAATAAAATGATCATGTCCTTTCTTCAACCAGTGGTAGCACATCCAAAATCAGCCTCAGACTACAAAAATACAGAATTTGCAGTAAATGCTGATACTATTCACGAGCTAGATCAGATATAATTCCACAGGAGTGCATCAAAAATGTTATATTCAAAGGTAGTAATCAAAACAATGAGTGATACCATGCTTCAGAAAACTATATCCAACTTGCAAACTCAAATGAAGTTGGATAAAGAATCTTTACATACCAAGGATTTGAGGATAAAATCCTTAGAAGATTTGGTAATTGAAGCAGGAGCAGATCCTTCTAACACTGAAGTTGCTAGAAAATTGATAAGGCAGAAGAATGATGATATTGCAGCCTTAAGAAAGCAGCTTAAATTTCCACAAAGTGAGCACCCTCAGGCAAAATAAGTCCTTCAAGAAAAGACAGAGAAATAGGAAACTATGCAACTTGTTTTGAAAATGACTGCCCAGATAAAAGAAATGGAAAATCAAATAGAATCTTTAATGCAAGAAAATAAAAAGTTTGAAGAAAGCTTATCAAGTTTCGACAGTTATTCCAACTGTAAGCACAGTTGTTCCCTTGACATTGGCAGAACATTTGGCACCGAAAGGAGTGTTGGCAACTGCAGTGTCAATTACTTCTAAAGACATCTCTGCCACTTCTTCATCAACATCATAGGTAAATCCAATAGGGGAAACAAATGCTATAGTAAATGCTATGGAAGACATGTCCATAAAATATAAAGAGATAATCAGTTTAGAAGACACCATAAAAAATCTTGAAACATCTAACACAGATGCCTTAATCACTTCCAAAGGACACGAGCAAAGGGCCAAAAAATTGTGAGAATAGGTTAAGATTCTTCAAAAACAGGTTAATCTCACTGAGCAGGTATCATAAATTAAGAATTATCTTTGGAATAACATCATTCAGGGAATACATTTGCAATGGCCCTCAATCCAAATAATTTATGAACAAAAAGAGTTACTTAAAGGAGCACAGATATAAATACATAAGACAAAGGAAGAACTGGCTGATAAGCCTACTCAAGCCTTTGAGACTTATAACATTTCTGAATAGCAAACACAGAGAAGAACTTGAAGAGTTAAAAATTCAGGATAGAACTGAAAGTATACTCCAAATCAAAAAGGTCCTGAATAAGAGAAACATGATGAATAATTTGGAGGACAGGTGCAAGGATATGAACTTGGCAATTACAAGATTTTGGGCCAAATACACAGTATTATCAAAAGTAGGCTTACCAGATATTCATGCATTAAATGAAAAATTGATGCCACAGAAGGACTATGATAACAAAATCAGGGCTGATGCCAAAGAGCAGGTCAACAAACCTTTACCTCAAGGGTCTCCTACTGGTAAATTCATTTTGGAATATTTTGAAAATTTGTTCTTTTTTCAAAATGAGATCAAACATGTTTTCATAGTTAAGCCCAATTTTGCAAAGTATACAGAGGTAGATGAAAGTTACAGGAAGCTAAAGAGCATGAGAATTCCCAGTGCAAAGCAATGGCAAGAGTTCATTGATTTACTATGAAATTTTGCAGTCAAAGTATATCAAGATGAAAAATCAGTGGTCAAAGAGTATCAGTGGTCAAAGTGTATCAGTAAAAACAAGATGTTACTGCTGGTTATTTTTAATTTATAGTAGCAAACAGTAAAGAAACAGGGTAAAAGAGTATCAGAGCAGAACGTGAAAGAGGAGTACACTACAAGTCATCTTCCACAAGATAATGTTCCAAGTGCCAGCAATACTTCTAGCTAAACAAAAAATCAGTTTGAGTAGATAAACTGTTCTATTTTTCTTGTAAAAGAGGACAACTTTCTCATCTATTTTGCAGCTGTCCCTCTTCTTATGTAATAATTCCTATTTTTTCTTGAGATATTCTCTCAAACTTTTGAGATATTTTCTAAGCAATTTATTTGTATAAATACTTCATCTTTTGAAGTATTTGGGGTGGAATAAAATTATCAATACTACTATAGAATTTTTTGTTGAAAACATTAGGATTTTATGTGAGTTAAGTTGAAGTAGCAGGCTCGAAACTGAAGCAAATAGACATCATAACTAATGATCCCCATGCCGATTAGATGAGTATTGTATCTTCCAGTTTTCATTGTTTATTTCTTTAAGTTTCATTCTTACATCTGGTGTTATTTTCCATCTTAAATGAATAACTAGGAAAGGTATTACAAAATCAATGTAAAAAGCTCTCTGTTTTTACTAGTTTTCATGTTTATGTTTTCTGCTAATTTCCAGACTTTAGAATTATTAATTTCTCTTTAGTCTCATTTGACCTCAATTTCCCTCTTCCTTTTTTTTGATCTAAGGATTCTTAAGTGCCCTTAGTCCAGATCATACCACTTCATGAAAATAGCCTTTTAAAATCCTCTGAAGATCATCTATCTTGCCCTTAGTATATTTGTTCTTTTGACCTTAGTTTTCTAGTCTTGTTTGCTATAAATTTGACTCCATTTCCCAATGGTTAGGTAGATATTTCTATGGTTTCCCTTGTGGTCCTTTATTCCTACCAACATTCAAAAAATCAAACCAAATTTTCCACTGATAGCTAGCCTAAAATCCATTACAAAACAAAGCTAAATCTTAAGGAGAGATCCCTCTCTGGAAACTCAGGAAGGCTAGATCCTGAATTCTAAAAGAATTTCTTGGCTACCCCTGGTTTTCTTTAACTATAAACCAAAATCCCACGACCTAAGAATTACTAGGGTGATAACATACTGGCGACCATACTGGGGAACTAACCACTCTCCATTTTTAAGTTTAATCTTGAAGGAAAAATTTTTAAACATATATTTTCTACTTTAATATTAAGTTTAAAGGTTGTGGGTATCTACACAATAAACATTCTGTCTCCCAAGAAATTCTATTATACTAGATCCAACCCTGATCCCAACCCTGCAGATATAGTAGACAACCCAGACCAGATAGGAAAAAATAAAAAACAAATTGTTAGTTCAGAAACTGAAGTACCCCTGAAAAGAGCTGATTCTTTACTGAAAGAATTAGTAAGCTTATCAGACATTGAATTTGATTTGAAGTTTGAAAAATCACTATTTAGAACCAAGTCTGAAACTGATTTAAGGAAATTGTTTTAGATCATGTTTTTACTTCCTTTGTGAATGAAAAGCAAAAAGTTATTTCAACACCTATTAAATCAAATAAAACTGAAAGTCAAAGTCCAGTAAAAAGGGTAAGTGCCACTAAAGTTAAAGACATTGATGAAGCTATAAAGTTAGCCAATTTTTTGTCTCAATTTGAACCTCCAGTTTCTCAATTATCCACCACCATCTTTCCAGCAGCAGATTCTACTCTGTATGCTGCCACTTCATTTATAGATTCCACTATCTGTTCACCCCCAGACCCTGTTAGTCCTGAGTTGCCTTTGGAGCCTAGGATCATATATTCATCATATCCTCAATCCACTGCTAGTTCATCCACAGATCCATTCATCCCTGAGCTGCCCTTGTAGCCTAAAGTAGTATTTCCATCATTCACCAAATCCACTACAACTACACCCACTAGCTTCATAAGCACTTCATCTATATTCCCTAGCCATACCTCTTGTTTTCCATCCCATTTACCAAGCTCTTCAATTACATCCACTGTTGTAATCAACACTATACCTGCAACTACTACTATACCTCCTAGTTTAGCAAGTATCCAAGCCATGGCAGCCAGATATGCCCCCCTTGGTCTTACCTCAAAACCTCCATGACATGCCCCAAAATTTCCAAAATGACATCCCATTGTTTGATAATTTTTCACAAATCACTTCACAACAACATATCACTAGAATGAATGATTTTTGGGAAATTTATGAGATAGATGAGTCTAATGTCAAAATGAGGTTATTTTCACAAAGCTTAACTGGAGAAGTAAAAAAATGGTTTAGAAGTTTAGGTGCTGGTACTATAGCAGACTTAGCTGCATTTCATAGAGCCTTCCTAAATAAATGGGAAAAGAAGAAGAATCTCATGCAAATACTATTTGAGTTTGATGTTGTTAAGAGAGCCCCCAATGATTTTGTCTAAGATTTTTGCACCAGATACACCAATGTTTACAATTCTATTCCTACAGACCTTAAACCCACTCCATATTCCGTGCTGCTCAAATTCCCTGACTGTTTTGACGTAGACATGGCCTACCAACTTAGAGAAAGGGATGCAGATGTTAGCCACCTATAAATTTTTTTCAAGTAAAAAAGTGGCTAAATATGTTTCTGAGCCTTCAAGAGAGACATTTCCTATGTAAATCTATCATTCTTGAAGCCTCCATTGTGTCCTCTATCGTTTAAATATCTTCACTGCTATTTCCAGTAAAAAACCCTGTTGTTGTGTGAAAGAAATTGCTTTTAAAAGGCCTCCATTTCCCCCTTCTTCATTCCCACAAAAATCCCATTTTCACCTTTGTTTCCTTCAAAGGATCCCTCAGAAAATCCTCATTTTATCCTCTAAACCATCCTAAATCCCCTTTTAAACCACATATTTCCATTTATCTGGTTTAAAAATCCCTCCTTTTGCTTACCTGAACCCCTCATTTGGCTTAAAAAACACTGATTTTAGGCCTAAAACAACCATTTTCACCTTGAGGCCTTAAGCCCCTTTCGGCTTATCCCTTAGACCCTTTTCCGCATGTGACCCACGATATGACCGAGCACTAAGGCCTAATTGCAAATCGCAATCAGAGCTTTTTCTTTTGAGATTTTCATTTGTTCTTTGAAATTTTCAGATGCGATGAGTTTTTCCTCTGCCGAACTCTGATTCAATCTGGACCATTGATTGCTCCCGATTCAATGGCCAGGATTGCATTGCGCTCTATCACAAGTATTTTAGCTTTTCCCCTTCCGACTTAATCCCGACCATCAATCCTTTCTAGATCTGACGGCCAACGCTCAATCACATCACGCTAACCCAACATTCGTTCTTTTATGTCTCCTCGATTCTTCCGATTTAATCTTAGCCGTTGAATCCAAAAGAAACAACAACTGAGATTTAATCGCGCTTTGTTCACAGATCCCATCACCAATTCTACTAATTAGATCTGAGTTGTTGATCTCTCCTGATCCAAAGACCAGGATTCAATCGCGCCCTATGCGAAGACCTCCGTTTGTTCCCCTCTGAGTTAATCCTGACCGTTGATCTGTCCCGATCCAACGGCCAGCGATAAATTGCATCGTGCAAATTCAAAAGTCTCGTTCGCTTGCCTCCTCCAATGCCGATCATGTGATTTAATCTCCACCATTGAATCCACAAGAACCAACGGTCAGGATTCGATCGTGCTTAATTCACAGCTCCCCGTCATCATGTCCACCGATTTAATCTGGACCATTGAATCCACAAGAACCAATGGTCAAGATTCAATCGTGCTCCGCTCATAATTTTTCACCATCTTGACCTCCGATTAGATCTCAGCCGTTGATCTAGTCTGATCGGACGGTCCACATTGATTCTACTCGTTAGGCCCCGCCTGTCTCATTTCACCCCATTGATAGATCTTGACTGTCCGTTTCCTAGATCTAACAGTCAATATTTAACCTGCCATTGACCCTACCCATGTGTTCTGCCCGTGCATCTTACCTCCTATCGCATTTCTTTTGCACCATCGGATCTGAGGTCCCAGATCCAACGACCACCATGGCATATCACATAATTTTTATGTCCGAGAGTTAATGTTTCAAATTTAAGCGATATAAGAGGTTTTATAATTCCATGTGGCGTTCAATGTATGATATCACGGTTTTTTGCAAAAAATCTAAAACTACTTGAAAGTTGTGCAAAAACCATTCCCGGTTCCACTTTACCGCCTGCCCTCCACGATCTCAGCTTTTAATCCTAGACGTCGAAAATTTTAATATAACGGACCATATTGTATCGCATTCCCATCCATTTTCATTCAACAGACCTTCCAAAGGACTTCATCAGAAGATATCCACCGTTGATCTCTTCCAATGATCCGACGGTCCATGTTCAATCTTCCTCTGCCCTCCCAGTCCCACCATCAAATACACCTCCGTGGTCATTCATTTTTGCCTTTATCCTTTGTATTCGCCCGAGTCATAAGCTTTTATGTTTTAACACTAAAAGTCCTTTTTCACGCTAATTCATGTTTAAACACCAGTTTCATGGTGTTGCGCCATGTAACCTTCTCCATCGCACATATTCCTCATGCAATCACTCCTCCGCCTCCGCTAAAGCCATTCTGAAGCAGTTTAAAGCCCCGCGCAAGATTTCATAACAGGTTTTTGTGTTTTCCAAGTTTAAGAGTAGGTTTTATCAAAGATCAGGGTCACTAACCTTGAAGTTAGCCCTTTGGCACCTTTGCAGCCTGTGTATTCATGAAACTGGTCAGCATAAGTTCAAAAGTGTATTAGAGAAATATTAAAGGATTAAAAATCCTAACATTGAAGATTAAAAGGCTTAATCTACAGTCATCACAGTTGAATACCAATCATTGGTTGCAGCAGCGTGGGAGATACATCAGTAGGACATTCCATTTACTGAAGAAAGGACCAAAATCACTACTTCCCATTCTCTATTCTACATCGAGCCCCAATACAGTTATTATTCGGGCAGAAAGTCCTAAAGAACTGATAGTGCATTAGTTGCAAAGCATGGAAGATCTGAAAGGCTAACCTTCATCCTTTCTTATCTCAGAGTACGAACATAGTACCTCCAGCCGAAAAGTACTTCATGGAACGTACCCTTGGAGTTATTCTCAAACTGACAAAGACCCTAATTCATCTAAAGAGTACCTAAAGTCAATGTAAAACATTAAAACAGAATGGGCTTCAAAAGACTTCCTTCCCTCTGTTTTAAATGAATCATTTATGTTCTATCTACCTCTACTATCACTCTTCACCAATAAGAACTCATGAAAAATACATTGTAGTGGTTGGTTGGTTGGTCAATTATTGAAAAAACACTGATTGTAAGCAGTTTCACTGAGTTAGAGTTCTATGAGGAGTAGTTGTGAATAGGCTGGGAGATGATTTTTGATTGATATCAAGCTATTGGACAAGGATGTATGTGATTGGTTTTGATCTTCTAATATGAAAAGCATGTTCGTCAGATCTTGATCTAAATCGGTGGTGATGTGGTCTATATTTGTTATTGTTTTCTCTGTTTTACATCATGTTTCACTTTCTCTGATAAGAAGACAGTAAATTTAGCTTAGGACATACTGCTGCAAGTACCCTAATGCTCGCTGTATTTTCTTATCTTTATGTTTTCTGCTGATGTTTATCTAAAGAAAAATTCAATATAATTTAACCAGTTAAAGACGTTGGCCTACCCATGCTTACTGATGTGTGAATTTAGATTTTGTTTCTAGATGTTCTTGTTTGGTTCAGCTGAAAGAATTGGGAAACTGGGAGGTTAGAGTTAGCCCTATCTCACCAGGTTCTTTTTCCAACAGTTAACCTTGCTAAGATCCCTATGAGCTAGTGTCAAAAGCATTGAAGGTTAAAATTCCTTCTCTGATCTTAGGCCTACTCTGTGTTAAAACTTAAGTGTTTTCTATTGTCTAAAAGTAGTCAGGAGGAATGCTGGATTGTTGTCTTCAAAGTTTAGCCTCATTAGGAGTTTATATCATAGAGGTTAAGGCATGCCCTGTCCCTAGATTTACTTCGAAGTGGTCACCTTGGAAGGTTTTCCTTGTTATTCCCATTCACTTCCTTATTGTTTCATTCCACAGTATCATCTTAAGAGATCCTCTATTTTAGATGACTAGCCCTTTGAACGCCTTTGATATTTGAATTGCAAGTAAATTCTTTCATGACTCCATTTCCCAATGGACTTGTGTTCTCTTTGAATTATCTCCCCATTGCCCAAACATTCTTCTCTCCTCATTCCTTTATCTTATGTTGAATCCTTCTTTCATGTTTTCCCAACCAAACATACAAAACCCTTGTGCCCTATAACTAGCCTAATACCTTAAATTGAAATTCAAAGATATATATTTCTTTACCTTTATAGAGAGATCCCTCTCTGGATCTAGGAGGGATAGATCCTGAGATCCCAAAGTGGTTTGATGTTTTCTTATCATTTGGTATTGCCAAATCTGCCAAATCATAGGAACCACAACATAATGACGACTCCGCTGGGGAAGCAAGTCCAATAGCCTTGATTTGGTAGCTAATCACTATGGTGGATAGTAAAAATTCCTTGAGACATTTTAAACCCTCCACCTGGTGACTCTACAGTTCCTGAATGACCAAAAGACTCCACTGGTGATTAGTAGGCCTGCTAATTATCTTTGTTTTCACAAGACTCCACTGGGAGACCAGTTGCATTACAACAGCATCCATATTAAAGGAAACACATAGGATTAAGCTTCTTTGTTTGAAGATAGTTCACCTCTTAAATACTGTCATACCTGGCTAACTCTCTTTGTTGAGACTTAACATACTGGCTTGAAGAAAAATCCATACTATAGCTTATCCTAATCCAAATCCCCCTGAAATAGTTGACAATCCAGAGAGCATTATTAGGAAGTCTCACACCTCTAGGGATCCAACTATTTTCAGACCCATTCATAGAGCTAACTCAGCACCTTAAAACCTTGCAACTCTATCAGATACTCGAGTTGACTTAGATTTACCAAGTAATTTACCAAGAACTAAGTCATTCAATGGTATAGATAAGACAAAATTTGAGCCTCCAAGTTCACCGCCTCATAGTAGTCAATATATTAGTGACAGAGAAACCCCTCCATCAACACCTCCTGATATCCATTTCATTCATAACTTGGGTCTCTCTCACCCCAAATCTGCTCAACAGTTTGTTGCTGGTCCAAGCAGTTTTGCCATCCATATACCTACTGCTCAAGCTAATCCTTTACCTCCACAAAACACTATCATGGCAGCATGGTATGCCCCCCTATTTTTGCCTCAGCCTGTGGTTCCTTTACCAAATGACTATCAGGCTAAAATTCCCCATTTCACTGGAGAAGAATCTACCACAGCTCAACAACATGTCACCAGGATAGGAGATGCATTTGATTACATGGAGATAGATGATGAGACTGTTAAAATGAGAATCTTTGCTCAAAGTTTAAGAGGAGAAGTAAAGAAGTGGTTTAAAGGCTTAACCCCTAATAGCATCCACGACCTTCCCACTTTACAACAAGCATTCATAAACAAATGGGAAGTCAAAAGCAACCCTCTCCAGATATTAGCAGAGTATCAAGTCTTAAAAGAAACCAGGGAGAGAGTGTTCATGATTACTCTTTCAGGTTTAACAGGGTCTACAATGCTCTCCCACCACACATGAAACCTCCCCAAGGCATGGCCTTAGTAAGATATCCTGAGGTTTTCGATGCTGATATGGCCTATCAACTAAGGGAGAGAGACTATGCAACTCTAGAGGACATGCAGCAAGGAGCTGTGAGCGTAGAAGCAAACTTAATCAAGAAAAGAGCTAGGCTAAGATCGTAAAAGAAGATAACTTATAAAGAAGATACTGCACCCTCCACATCTATCTCAAAAGTTTAAAGGATGTCGGAAGAGATGATGAAAAGGATGAGATTACTTGAGAAAGCGCAACCAAGAGACAATTAGACCCACTCCCAAAACATAAATAAGAACCAGAATTATAGAAGGGAGAACAATCAAGATAGGCAAGGGATTCTAACCAACAAATCATACCTCCATTCCAAGAGAATTTCCTTGATGAGGATGAGGGAATAATAGAAGAGTCCGAGGGTGCCACCATAAACATGGTGGAAGTGGATAACCAAGATCACACCTTTCCCACAGAAGACAACCAGAACTCATACACACATTGGGAAGAGGAAGGGATAGAGTCTGAAGACTATAGGTTAGGATTCAACAATGCGATCATGCAGGTCCGAGAACAATATGATCTCAGAAGTAAAGAGAAACCAGAAGTTCCCATAGCCAAAAACTCTGAAATCACTATTAAGAAAAGACTTGAGAAGACTCCTAAAGGGACTGTTGAAAGAAACAAAACAACAGCTGAGAGTTCTGGAAAGAACAAGGACAAAGACATCCAAACCACTGATAAACCAAATCAAGAAACTAGGAGCACTAGCATAGCAGCTAATGCTCCTGAAAAAACAGCTTCAACCAATGTACATAGTGAATATCGGCAAGCTAATCTTGCCAATAAAATAATGGCCAACAAAACAGAAATGATCCTTTCAAAGAGTCAGTCTTCTTTCAATTTGGAAATTGAGATTGCCAAAATAAAAATTTATGTCCCTCCCACTGAGTTGGCCAACCATGATGTATATAAATGTCAAATTTTGAAATCTTTAAACTTATGAGAAAACAGTGACTCTGTCAACTTAAATTATGATCAACCAGCTCTCTTGTTTGGCCCAAAAATTGAAGGGAAATTTCAGGAAGGAGTACTGCCTCCTTTATATGTCAGTCTAAACATCCATGAAAAAATCTTACACAATGATATGCACGACTCAGGAGCCTCACACAATCTCATGCCAAAGGTGATTATGGAAAAATTAGGCCTGGAGATAACCAGACCTTATAAGGATTTATATTCCTTTGAATTTAGCAGAGTGAAGTGTTTGGGCTTGATCAAAGATCTTTGTGTAAATTTGACCCAAATCCCAGCCAAGTGCATGGTAATGGATGTGGTAGTAGTAGATGTACCCCCTAAGTATGGCATGTTACCGTCAAGATCATGGGGTGCCAAGCTACAGGGTACAATGTAGATGGACATGACATATGCCACTATCCCTATTTTCAGCTAGTTTAGAAATCTATACAGGGAAACACACATGAAATTCATGGTAAGCAGCCCAGAGAAGCCAGAAAATTCCCCTCTTTACTCTGTCCATACAGACCTAGACTCTTTTATCATTTTCAACGATGAGGCTACAGATGAGCAAGATCTAGAGAATAAACAACAGAGTAGAGGTCACAATCTAAACATAATGGCATCTCTGGATATAGAAGAGAAAAAGGGAGAAACATCTAAACAATCTATAGAGTTAGAAAATCAGAACCAAGACTGTAGAGAGTAGATTACCCATCAACCTATTGACCTTAGGAAACTAGGTGACAGCAAGGAGGAAACTGATAACAAACCTGGAAACAATCCCTTATGGTGCATGAGCTTCAATGGGTCTTGCACTAGAAGAAGTGCAGGAGCTGGGGTATGGTTGCGCAATACTGAAAACTATTATACTGAGAGTCATTCCTTCAAGCTAAATTTCAAATGTACAAACAATATAGTAGAATATGATGCTCTCCTCTTAGGATTACATCTATTGAAAAAACTAGGAGTTGAGAGGATAGTTGTTCATGGGGATTCAGAACTGGTCATCAAACAAATAAATGGAGAATACACTGCAAAACATCCTAGATTAAGGGTATACAAAAATGATGCCATGGACCTTTTGCAAACATTTGTAGAGTATGAGCTTGTGTTTGTCCCTAGAAGCCAAAATATAATTGCCAATGGATTGGCTTGTGCTGCCAGTTCATATCAGAGAGCACTTAGTCACAAACAGCTCATTGTTCAAACAAAACATAGACCAGCAGTACTAGATAATGAAAAATATTGGAAGGTCTTTGAGGGTGATAAATAGATAGAGGATTTCTTGATTTCTAGGAATGGGTTTGAACTCCCAGATTTAAACTCTGAGTCCAAAGAAAACTATCTGGATAAAGAACCCCTTGATGAAGAAAAACCATCCCCTACTGCAGAAGTAAACATGCTGGACAAAGAATTTGAAAACCAAACAGAAGAATAAATGAACGCAGAAAAACAAGACATAGAGGTAGTGCAGTCCAAAGATAAAAACATACCCAGAGGACTAGCACCTCTTGAGGACCTCTTTGATTTTATTGATGTGGCAAAGAATCCTACCATATAACCCACTGAATCCGATGAATGCAATATAGGCAGCAAATACAAGCCTAAAATGATGAAATTATCTAAGTCTTTGTCTGCACATTTCAAAAAGAAATTCATTGATTTATTTAAAGAGTTTGTAGATGTTTTTGCTTGGGGCTATGAGGATTTGAAAGCCTATGAAACAAAGATCATCCATCATAAGATTCCACTGAAAGAAAACCAGAAACCTTTTAGGAAAACGTTATGTAGAATAAACCCTGCACAGCTACCTCTGGTAGAAAAAGAGATTAAGAAAATGTACAAGGCCAGAATCATAGCACCTGTGAGGTTTTCATATTGGGTGTCTAACCTTGTGGTTGTAAGGAAAAAGACAGGAGAATTTAGGCTGTGCATCGATTTCAGAAAATTAAAAAGAGTCTGCCTAAAAGACAATTACCCCTTGCCCAAAATGGAACACATCCTGCAAAGGGTAGTTGTTTCTAAGAGGATTTTGCTATTAGATGGCTTTTTAGGGTATAACCAGGTCTTAGTACTCCCAACAGATCAACTTAAAACAACCTTCACCACTCCTTGGGGCACTTTCATATATGTGAAAATGCCTTTTGGATTAATGAATGTTGTGGCCACTTTTCAAAGGGCCATGGACATCGCATTCTATGAAGAAATAGGTCACTTCATCGTAATTTACCTTGATGACATAACAGTCTATTCCAAAACTGATGAAGAGCACCTTGAACATCTGAGGAAAGTTTTTGAGAAATTCAGAAGGTTTGGGCTATCTTTAAATCCAAAAAAGACAGTGCTTGGCCTTCAAGAAGGTAAAATTCTTAGCCATATAATATCTGAAAAGGGGATTAAAATATACCCAAAAAGAGTTGAGGGAATACTGCAGATTAGCCACCAAAGAAGTATCAAGGAATTGCAGTCATTTATTGGGAAGATTAAATTTTTGAGGAGATTTATACCCAACATAGCAGAACTCCTTAGGAATATGAATAACATGCTTAAGAAAGAGGTAAGAGTTAAATGGACTCTAGAAGCCAAACAGTCTTTTGAATTGGTAAAACATGCACTCACCTAGGCACCAGTTCTCATTAGTCCAGACTTTACTAAATATTTCCTCATCTTCTCATTTGCATCGGAACACACTGTGGCTGCTGTCTTATTGCAGAAAAATTTAGAGGGATAGGAACAACCAATAGCATTTTTTAGCAAGGCCTTAAGAGATGCGCCCTTGAAAGACAACATCATGGAAAAGTAGGCCTATGCTTTGGTAAAGGCCTTAACAGATTTCAGGGTGTATATTTTACATTCCCATATTATTGCCTTTGTTCCTAACATAGTAGTAAAGGACATCCTGTCACAAGATCCAGATGGGAAAAGAGGCAACTGGATTGTAGTGATATTAGAATATGATTTTGAAATAAAACCCATTAAACTCATAAAAGGTCAAGGCTTGGCACAATTAATGGCTGAATCTAACTTACAAGCCCTTGAAATTAACATGGTAGATGCTTTGGATGAACAGGAAGAATTACCAGCTCCCACTGTAGAAGAACAGTTCCAAAACTCGCCGTGGTATGCTGATATCTTGTATGTGCTTGTAAATTTGAATGCTCCTCTTGATTTATCTAGGACAAAGGCAAGGTTTTTAAAGTTGAAAGCTAGAAATTATTGCATTTTAAATGAATATTTATATTGGAAAAACGCAAATGGTTATATCTTAAATGTTTTCCTGAAGTGGATGCAGAGAAAATTAAGCATGAGTTCCATGAAGGAGAGTGTGGAGACCATCTCTACTAGAAAACCACTGCCAATAAAATCCTTAGAGCTGGCTATTACTGGCCCACCCTTTTCCAAGATGTCCATAAGATGATAGCTGCCTACCACAAATGCCAGATCTTTGAGGGAAAAAGAAAAATCCTCCCTTTACCTTTACAACCCATCACTGTTGAAGCCCCTTTTCAACAGTGGGGCTTAGACTTCATAGGGGAGATCCATCCTGCTTCATCTTCCCAACATAAATGGATTCTCATAGCATTGAATATTTCACCAAATGGATAGAGGCCATCCCTTCTAGGAATGCCATAGACTCAGTCATTATTAAATTCCTTGAAGACCATATCCTATCTAGATTTGGCTGCCCTAGGAAGATTATCACTGACAATGCAGCTGCATTTGGCTCCAAAAAGATGATTGATTTTTGTCACAGGTATCAGATTGCACTTGGTCATTCTACTGCTTATTATCCTTAGAGTAATGGGCTAGCAAAATCATCAAATAAGAGTCTGGTGACCATCATCAAGAAGCTGTAGGAAGAAAACAAAAAATCATGGCATAACAAGTTAGTGCATGCTTTGTGGGAAGACAGGTTGACAACACAGAAATCCATCAGAATGTCTCCATATCAACTTGTCTATGGGGCAGATTCAATATTCCCTACCAGCCTAGGAGTACCAGTGATAAAATTGGTCCAAGAAATACAGTCAGAAGAAGACAACATGGTAAGTGTTAGCACCCTGTAATTAGCAAGATTGGCAAAAGTCCAACTGCAGGGAGAGCATCAGACCACTTTGGGATTCAAGGATCTAGCCTTCTTGAATCTAGAGAGGGATCTCTCTATGAATGGGTTCAAAAGATGTGATATTTAATACCTGAAATTGATATTAGGCTAGTTATGAAGAGCTTGGGTTTTGTTTTGTTTGTTTTGGTTGGGTGAAGACATGATGAAGGTGAAGGCAATTTCAAAATGAAGGGTGAAGGTGTCTGCAGGTGAAGGAATGATTTGGCTGACAGAAAGGCAAAGACAGTTTTAACCCATTGGGCTATGGAGTCATAGCAGGATTTTAATTGGACAACAAGGTTCAAGCAGGACCCATGGGGCAAGTCAGTTATGTCAAAGGATCTCTTAAGGTGATTTTATGGAATGAAACATATAGGAAATGGAGAACAAACAAATGAAGAAACAGTGAAGCATCCTAAGATCAAGTAAGTTCTTTTAAACTATCTTGCTTTAGCATGTACTTGAAGAAAAACATAAAAGTATTCTGAGATCATGTTAGTACCTTTTAACTAGCCTGCATCGAAGTACTTTCAGTTAGAAAACATTAAAAAATAATTGAACAGCTTAAGAACAGGTAAGTGCCTTTAAACTACCCTTCTTTCAGCATATTCAATAAGAAAAAACATAAAAGTATTCTGAGATCAGGTTAGTACCTTTAAACTAGCCTGGATTGAAGTACTTTCAGTTAGAAAACGTTAAAAAACAGTCGAAAAGCTGAAGATCAGGTAAGTTCCTTTAAACTACCCTTCTTTTAGCATATCCAAAAAAGAAAACCACAGATAATAGTGACAAAGAGAAATTTAGATCAGGAAAGTGCCTTTAAACCAACCTGCATTGATGTACTCTTCAAAGAGAACTTTCAAATGAAGAAAACATAGAAAATAAAGCTTTCCGTAAGAGTAGGGTATTGTTGAGAGTAAATACTACCTCTATGTTTGCTGCTCTTTATCAGAGAAAGTGAACAGAGTGAAAACATTAAGCAAAAATAACAATTGACAGTGAGGAACACATCACCATTGACATAAATCAGGATCCCATAAATCAACATCTTGTATTTGATGTTTCAAACCAGTTACAATCAGCTAGCCCGGTGGGTCTCTACAACTTCAAACTTCTCATATCAGCTTCTGTATCTTCAAGTTGCAAACAGGGCATCAATAGCTTCAGAGACTATTACATGCGTTCACATGTCCAAAGACCAACATTTTCTCATCTTCTACAGAAGTATTTATAGAAGAATGAGGAGGTGGGATCTGATAAGAGATCTCATTTTCTCAAGTCAGTCAACCCATTGTGTTTTCTCCAATTGTGATTGCGCGATCGGCCTTTCAATCTACCCATTAAAATATTTCAACACGTGACTTGGTTTTTTAAGTTAAAACTTTGGAAAAGTGGGTTTTTAAGACTTTACAAAGAAAAAAGAACGATCGGGAATGAAATATTTACAAGGTTTTAAGCGCCGAGGTGGGCCCACATTTAATATGAAAATGACAATGCGATCAGGGTTTTAAACACAAAAAGGCTAATCGCATTGGAAATTTATATGATGCAAAAGCCAATCGCATCAGAGTTTTTTAATACAAATCCAATTGCATCAGAACTTCGAAATCATGGAAAAAGACTTGCGCGCTTTGGATTGTTGCGATGCGATTAGCACCGAAAAGCTTTTAGCGTTTGGTCTTAGCACCATGGGCATACGATGGGGAAGTGGTTGAGACTTGGCCCGATGGGGCTTAAACCCTTAATACAAAAATGGATTTTTCCAGGATTTTTAATGGTTTTCAAAGGGTTTTGGGACTTTCACTATAGTTTAAAAAGGGGTTTTAAACTATGCAACAATGAGTTTCATGGATGGAAGAAGGGGAAAACATAAAAAAGAGGAATCTTACGGAGGAAAAGGGACACACATGTAGGTTAGTTTTTGAATGGAGGAAGGGTAGGGAAGGGGATTTTGTAGCATTTTTTCTCATGGAATGTTTAGCAGAATTTCTGAGTTTCTGAAGGGAAACAGTAATGAAGATTTTTAGATAAGGGCATGAGATCTTCCAGAGGCTTCAAGAGATAAAATTTTGGCAAAAGAAGTGTTTCTTGAAGACTGAACAATGTTTTGGCCACCTTTTTATAGGACAAATTTAATAGGTGGCCAACAGTGGCTCCACTTGGGGATGGTGCCTTCTTGAAGGCATCAAGAACTTCAGACATGTATTTCTCTGGGAGGCTGACCTTTGCCTAATCCATTGTGTTCTTTGGGAGGCTGACCTGTGCCACATCCATCATTTTCTCTGGGAGGATGACCTCTGCCTGATCCATTGGGCCGCCCTTCCCTTTTTGGGATGATCTTCTCTGAAAACATATTAGCAGCTATGAAAACAATGGACCTTCATCAATACAAACTTTCTACCTACCCAATCCTACTGAACTAGCATTTTTTCTTCATCAGAGTGCACTTGGATTGGCAAACTCTTTTCACAACATTTTATTATTTTGAAAGCAGGAAATATAATCTATTTCTACTCCTTATTTCTCCATGGACTCAGATTAAACAGTTGAGCCCATATGATTCTCTACCTATTCTATCAATCTGTTAGGATTAAACAATCTAATAGATTTTATTCTCTAATTTATACAATAGAAATTTAAAAGCATTCAAGTCAGGATTAAGTAGTCTAACTTGATGCTGGTCTATGGCATAAAAACAAGCTGCACATAGAAATTTATTTTGTAGAAAATTTAAAACAAAATGGAAGGCTTAAGATCTGAAAATTTCTTATCATGGCCTTCTTTTTTAACAGCTCTGTTTTGGCTTTTGTTTGAGCCGTTTCTTCCTTTTTCTCTGGTTCAGATTTTGAGCTAATTAGAACCAGATTTACTTCTTCTTGACTTAGAAAAACTAAAACAGATTTGAGTCATCTCCCTTTGAAATTTTAGGTTCAGATTTTGAGCATGTTTGAACCTTTAATTTCTATCCTAAACTATCTACTAATAAGCCAAGATTAAACAGTTTGGAAAATCTAATTCACTATCCTATGAGCAGAAAATTTAAAGCTAATTAGTCAAGATTAGACAATCTGACTAACTAGAAGTGTGTTATTCAGGAGTGGCATTTGAGCTTGCACACTTTCAGATTTGTTTCTCTTTTTTGATATGGGGTTGTACCTTTATTGTTTTTTACAATTTGCCCTCTTTTCTTTTTATTTTTATTGTTTTTGTACTTTTTCTTTTATGAGACTGAAAAAATAAAATGGTATTTATAATGGGAATGAAAGCTTTAAAATCGAACTCAGAAGTAGTAATGCTCAAGGACCCTACCATTGACAGGACCCCCAAACAGATCTGTGCCATCTAACTCTTGTAGAAAAAAGGCATTAGGACTAATCGTGGACTGGATGATGTAAGGACCTTGCCAAAAACTGTCAAATTTACCATCTTTACCCTTATCCTCTCTTTTGGAATCCCATTTGAGTACCTTATCTCCAATGTTGAAAACACAAGCCTTTGTTCTTTTGTCGAACAACTTCTTTATGTTTTCTTGCACCTTCTGAGCCCTATTGTGAACCTCTTCCCTTGTCTGTTGGAGATGTATTGTCTGACTGATCCTCCTAATCATGATGTCCTCTTCTGACTGTATTTATTGGATTAATTTTATTACTGGTACACCTAGGCACGTAGGAAACGCTGCATCTGCTCCATAAACAAGCTGGTAAGGGGAAATTCAAATAGAATTTTTGGTGGTCAATCTGTCTGCCCACATAGCATGCACCAACTTGTTATGCCATGATTTTTTATTCTCTTCAAGTAGCTTCTTGATGATGGTCACCAAAATTTTATTTGATGATTCTGCTAGCCCATTACCTTGAGGGTAGTAAGTAGTAGAATGACCAAGTGTAATCTGATACCTGTGACAAAAATCAATCATCTTTTTGGAACAAAAAGCAGCAACATTATCAGTAATAATCTTCCTAGGGCATCCGAATCTAGACAAGATATGGTCTTAAAGGAATTTTATAATGACAGAATCTGAGGCATTCCTAGAAGGGATGGCTTCAATCCATTTCTTGAAGTAGTCAGTGGCTATGAGAATCCATTTGTGTTGGGCAGACGAAGCAGTATGGATTTCCCCTATGAAATCTAGGCCCCACTGTTGAAAAGGAGCTTCAACAATGATAGGTTGTAATGGTAAAGGAAGAAGTTTTCTTTTGACTTCAAAAGTTTGGCATTTGTGACAGGCAACTATCATTTTATGGACATCCTGGAAGAGGGTGGGCCAGTAATAGCCAGCTCTAAGGATTTTATTGGCTGTGGTTTTCCACTAAAGATGACCTCCACACTCTCCTTCATGGAATTCATGTTTGATCCTTTCTACATCAACTTCAGGCAAACATTTAAGCAATAAACCATCAACATTTTTCCAATATAAACATTCATTTAAAATGCAATAGTTCCTAGCTTTCAACTTTAAAAACCTTGCTTTTTTTTTTGATAAATCAGGAGGAGCATTAAGATTTGTAAGCACATACAAGATATCAATGTCCCAAGGTGAGTTTTGAAACTGCTCTTCGACAGTGGGAGCAGGTAATTCTTCCTGTTCATCCAAGGCATCTACCATGTTAATGTCAAAGGCTTGTAGATTAGATTCAGCCATTAATTGAGCTAAGCCCTGACCTTTAATAATTTTGGTGGGTCTGATTTCCAAATCATACTCTAATATAGCAGCAATCCATTTACCTCTCTTTCCATCTGGGTCTTGTGACAAGATGTATTTCACCACTATATTAGGTACATAGGAAATGATGTGGGAATGTAGAATATACACCCTGAAGTCCTTTAAGGCCTTTACCAAAGCATAGGCCTATTTTTCCATTATTTTATATTTCAAGGGTGCATCCCTTAAAGCCTTGCTGAAAAAAGCAATGGGTTGTTCCTGTCCCTCTGGGTTAAACTGCAACACGACTACAGCCACAATATGCTCTGAGGCAAAGGAGAAAATAAGGAACTCTTTTGAAAAGTCTGGGCCGATTAGGACCGGTGCCTGGGTGAGTGCATGTTTTACAAATTCGAAGGATTTTTTGGTTTCTACAGTCCATTTCACTCCTACTTCTTTCTTGAGCATATTAGTCATGTTTCTAAGGAGCTCTGCTAAGTTGGGAATAAACCTCCTCAAGAAGTTAATATTTCCAACAAAAGACTGCAATTCTTTTATGTTCCTTGGTTAGCTAATCTGTAGTATTCCCTCAACTCTATTTGGATCTATTTTAATCCCTTCTTCTAATATGATATGGCCAAGGAGTTTACCTTCCTGAAGGCCAAACACTATCTTTTTGGGATTTAAAGATAACCCAAACCTTCTGTTTGTGCTCAACCTAGTCTCCTAAATTGAGTTCATTAATTGTCAACCAGGGTTGGTAAACTGTTGAAGTGTGGTGCACTATATGTGCCTAGGTAATTGTTTCTCACTACATTGTGTCTAGTGTTTTATGATGTTTTTGGATTTTTTTATGGTTTTATGTTCACAAGGGAAAGAACTAAATGCTAGTGGAAAGAAGCTATTGGTTGAAAAACAGAGTGAAGCCTAAATTATGGATGACAAATGACAAATTCAAATACTGAAACAAAACAAAGCCTAAACTGTGGCTAGAAAATTATAAAGCTTGATAATGACTTCAAGAAAATAAATCACAACATGAGCTTAACTTGTCCAATTCATTCATTAAATATGTTTTGGAAGAGCTTGAGAAATGGGCAGTTAAGTGTAAATGAAGTTCTCCTAATTAAAAAATCAAACAATCAACTTACAATGTTACAACATCTCATCCACGATTAAAGGTCTATTGGAATATATTTGGAAAAGAACATTTGTAGCACCATAAGATTTCTATTCTAAACTAGCTTCTAACTTTGTTCTGCAACTCAATCTAGCACCACTAGGCCTCACACAAAAGTTATATATTTCCTTTTAGAATGGTCTTTGAGAAAAGGCTTGTTTGTGAAATGGTAAAAAGGTTGCAAAAGTACTCCAGGCCTTAGACTGATACTACCTTCTGTCCAGATAATTATGTGTTAGTATGAGTTTGGAACAAAAGAAGTTTTGTAAATAATGAAGACCGTGGTGTTTAAATTTAACAACTAATACAATTTGAAATGCGATGGATGGCAACTACACTGGAATGTTAACACAGTGAACTAAGTTAAGACTAAACTAGGGTACTTCTAGTCTACAGTGAAAAGTGTTAAATTAAAAGCCATTATCAAACTGAAAATGAAATGACAGAACTGAACCACATGCATTCTACCTCCGGAGTGCTATAACTAAGTTATCATGCAACTAACCTAAGGAATTCTACAGTTCATCCCATTCAGTATGAATGATATTTTGGAAGAGTTTGTGAGAACGAGTATGGCTGTATCATTCAAAGCAATTGAAAATAAACACAAGACTGAAAGCAAATACAACTAAAGTCCAAGACACCACAGTTACTTCTTACTCATTGTTATGATATTTTGGAAGAGCTTTGTAAGAGTAAGATTGGCTATGCTACTTGGTTTAAACTTAACAACTAAAACCTACAATACCACAGTTATGCCTTATCCATCATAATGATATTTTGGAAAAGTTTATTAGAGTAAGTCTTAACTGTGATAACTAACAAAAGTAAATGCAACTAAACCTACACTATCACAGTTGTGCCTTATTCTTCATAATGATATTTTGGAAGAGTTGATTAGAGTAAGTTTGGATATGATAGTAAATATAAGCAAATATGAACATAAGCTGAAATAAAAGTGAAACTAAAATACTTATCTACTATATAAACAAGGCCACTCAGGAGGCAGGGGCCCTCTACCACCAGAGTAGCACGAAATCTAGCTCAAAATTGACTCAACGCGTTCAAGGAAATGCTGCTTCTTTCATTAAAGAGGAATCACCTCAAAACAAAGTATTCTCAGACTTCAAAGATCTAGCAGTCAACCATAAAATCTAACCAAAATCTAACCTTTGTCTCTCGGTTTCCTGAGCATATTTATAGCAAATATACATAACAATACTTGAGATAATACAGGGATTATTTTCTTTCCTAATAGAAACTAAACTAGGACTCTGATCATGATCACGTAACAGAATCTAGACTGTCCTTATTCTGTTAGGAGTCTACGTCCTAGTTTGGGTTTCCACGTGCTTAACCATGTACAGAATTCCGTTCAATATCCATGGAGGGCAACAAACGATGAGGACATGACGTGGAATACACCCATGTGTGCTTTTCTCCAAGATGACATCTGGAACCTGTATAAACATGAAGTTGGCTACAGAATTGGCAACTAGCTACAGAATGTTTGCATTCTGTAGCTAGTTTCAGTTCAAAAAGTACTACAATGACACAACCATAAAAACATAGAAAGTTAGCCACGATATTCATTCTTAAAGAAATTTTAACTAATTTCATTGATCATTTGAGCCTAGGATTAATAATGGAGTGGAATGTGGTGGAAGAAAGAACATTTTTGGAGCTCAACATACCCCCACTGCTAGATTCTTGCATGTCCTCATGCAACTATTCCATGAACTCAGAGACCTCTGCAAGAACATCCAATCCTCTTCTTCTGCTTTGTCTGGTAGTTAAAGGCCTTCTGGGCTTCCTGATGACTAACTTGAACCTTAAATTGGTAAGTGCCTTGATTAACTTCTTGTTCCTCTTTTTCAACTTTTCATTAGCCTTTTCCACTTTGTCCATTTGTAGAGACAGGGTTGAGTTCATACTGGTTTTTAGTTTAACTTGTTCCTTCAGAATATCATTCTCAGTCCTGATATGTCTATTAAGTACTTCCAGCTCGTACCTATCTCTTCTTAACACATCTATTTCAGACAGTGGAGGACTAGGGGTTCTATCTCTACTCTCTTAAGCTTTCCTCTCCAATGTTTCAACATAGTTGTAAATTTCTTGCTGTGCAGGATCAATTTCTGGAACTTATTCATAAAAATCCTCCTCATTAGGTGTTTCTTCGTCTTCTATGTTTATAACCCCAGTTTGTTTAACTTTTGTTTTCTTTAGTATGCCCCTCAGTCTGTGGCTCCTCCTCGGTTGTGATGGCCCTTCTCCTTTTTCTCTGGCAACTCTTCTTATGATTCTCTTTTCCTTAAGCTACTCCTTAATCTGAACTAATTTTTCAGAGATCATTTCTTCACTACTTTCTTGTATTGTTTTATCAGTTTCAGTTTTGGAGGATTTCCATCTTCTGCTTCTTTTTGTAGGCTGATGTTCAGGTAAAGGCTCTTTTAGTTCCTCAAAGTGATTTCTCACCAAGAAGTTATCCCAATTATCCCCTATTTTTCTCAAATGATGCTCAATCAAAATCTTGACTAACCCATGGTGGTATAAGGTTGTCTCCAGAAATTGAATTCTCTTTTGGACACTTGAAGACATTTTCTTTAAACTTTGAAGTAAGAAATAGGGCAAATTAAGCTCTTCTTCTAGGAAATGCATTATCAACCTAATATGGTAAACATAGAAAGTACCATATCTACCTTTACAAGTGATGAATTTTTGTAGGATAAGCAACATGTTTCTCCATTTGTTCTTTAATGCAGAACTAGGGATACCCTTTTTAAACACAGTGACAATCATACCTGGTGACTTGAGGATCTGCTTCCATGATTCGTTATGGAATTCTCTGTTCTTAAACCACTTTTCTCCTTGTCTAAGAAATCCTGTTTCTTCTGCAATAAAAACCTCTGTGACAGTGAATTTAATATCTCCAACTTCAACCTCGGCTCCTTTGAATGACCTTGAAAACATTTTAGTAACCTCTTTGTGGGAGCCACTAAATTTTTCAAGGAATTGCAGCCATCCTGCTTGTTGCAACATTTCTCGGATTTGGGGATAGCCTTCTAAATATTTAGTGCCAACTGGTTCTGTTCTCACTATGAGGTCCATAAATCTTCTTCAATCTTCAATTCACCAGCCTTCTGCTCACAGTGAGAATGGCCATTAACAAGTTGTTTTTACTTCCCAAATGTTTCCTCTGTTTCACGGTGACAACGGTTGTTACAGAGATAACTCTGTTCTATAGAATGAAATGGTTAAGAGTCGGCTGCGGAAAGGAGTGATAAGGAATGGTTACGGAATGAATTAATGAGGTGAGGTGAAGAAATCGAATCATTGAGTGAAAAGACCGCGGAGATATTTCAAAAATCATCATTAAATGCTTAGTGACGTGATTAATCCAATCACTTCAGCACTTTAACCGTTTAGATATTTTTTTAAAATGATGATCGGATATGGATTTTGGAATGGTGAAATAGAAGGATTTTTATCCAAAGTTTTGCGGAAGGTTTATTCGGCATGATCAATAAAATTAATCAAAACTTTTTGAATTATTCATAGCTAAACTATACTAAATTTTTTCATGATGTGGCATTATAATTACTTCATACCTTTGCCTTTGCTTTGATTTTCTTGTGATCTTCATATGCTTTGTTTTCCCTGAAAATCATTAATTTTTGAGTCTTCATAACCTTCTTGATCTTGACTTGTTCATGGATATGCAGGATCATTTTGTTGCAATTCAAATGTCTGTTGATCAGTGCCTTCAGGATCTGTAGCTGCGGAATGACTGTCTGCCTGTGGAAAGTCTGATTAGCTGAAAAATGTCTGTTTAGCTGCAGAATGTCTGTTTGATTGCAGAATGTACTTGTAGAGAACTTGAATCATGGAATGGAGTGGTTTGGAATGTAAATGGAATGTTGTATGGAATGAATGAAGATGGATGATGAAATATGGTATAATGGGATATGTATGAAGTGAATGATGGAGTGGGATGGATTACAATTTATGAAATGGAGTGGAAAAGTACCCTGCAATTTTCTGCTGTGTATTATTCAATTGCAGAAAAACATCAAATTTTAAATTCTGGAATGGAAATGAGGTGGATGAAGTATGGAATGAGATGAATTAAATATGGAATGAAGTAAATTATGAATGAATGAATGAGATGGAATATGGATGAATGAGTAAATGGAATGAAATGAAATGAGATGGATCATAAGTGAAATGGATCTGAACTTATGATTTTGTAACAACTGCTTGCAGAAACAAAATGGAAAAGTTAGAGTGTCAGAAACATTCTGATTTTCACCCTATATTTTCTGTATAAACATGCCAATCATTGATTGGTTTTCATGTTTATACTTTATTATTATTATTATTATTATTATTATTTCAATAAAATGACTTCAGAAAATTCAATTAAGTTGATGAAGAAGAAAGATTCTTCTTCATTAACTTCACATCACTGTTTTCCTGGAACTTTGTAATAAATTCTTCCCTTGAGAGTGGTTTGTGATATAGCTTCAATCTATGACCATTCACAAGAAAAGTAACCTCTTCTTCATCTATTGTCCTAATTTTTACTGCTCCATTGTCAAAAATTTTAACAACTTCATATGGCCCAAGCCAATGTGTTTGAAATTTACCTTGAAAATCCTTGAATTTGAATCAAACAAGAGAGCCCAGTCAACTTCTTTGAACTTCTTCTCTTTGATGTACTTGTCATGCCATCTAGTCCTTTGCTGTTGGACTAGACTAGTTTTCTGAACTGCATCTTGTCTGATCTCATCCAATTCATTAATCTGCTCCAATATATGCTTTTGTGCCTCTGATAGATCAAGTCCTAGCTGAACTGCCATTTTGAAAGTTTGAATCTGGAACTCTATGGGAAACAAAACTTTCTTTCCATAAACAAGTTCATAAGGAGTATGGTTTGTTGTGCTTCTCCATGTAGTTCTATAGGCCCACAAGGCTTCAGGAAGCCTATCTACCCAATCTTTTCTATGTAAATGGACAGTCTTTGTTAGGATCCCTTCAATAACCTTATTAGTAGATTCCACTTGACCATTTTCTTGTGGATGATAAGGAGTATATTTTCTATGCATGATTTTGTACCTCTCCATCATTTGTTCCACTAGCCTCGATGTAAATTGAGCTCCTTGATCTATAACAATTTCCCTTGGGACACCAAAACGAGTAAAAATATCCTCGAAAAGAAAATTAACTACAGATGCTTCATTAGAAAAAAGCAATGGCTTGGCCTCTACCCATTTGGTAACATAATCAGTGCAAACTAATATATATCTCTTTTTTCTTGATGGAGGACTAATAGGTCCTACAAAATCCAAAGCCCATTTTTCAAAAGGTTCAATATGTACCTGAGGTTGTAATGGCATCTCACCTGAAGGAGTAGGTTTCCCTACCCTTTGGCAACTGTCACACCTTTTGACATACTCTTTAGCATATTTAAACAAGGATGGCCAATAATATCCTAAATTAAGGATCTTATAGGCTGTTCTCTTATCTGCAAAGTGTCCGCCACAAGGTTCATCATGACATGCCTTGAGAATCTCAGGCATCTCATCTTCACGAACACACCTTCTAATGATCAAATCTGGACCTGTCTTGTACAACTCATTAGCAACCCATGAATAATTTGCACTATCATTAATGATTTTTCTTTTATCCCTTGCATTCATAATTGAAGGAAATTTTCCTGAAACTAAATAATTAGCAATATCAACAAACCATGGAGTTTGAGTAGAGATTGCAAAAAGATATTCATCAGGAAATTGATCTTCAACTGGAGTATCATCTTTGATGTTTTGGAGTCTAGATAGGAAATCAGCTACTGTGTTTTGTTTTCCAGGCCTATCTAGAATGGTAATGTTGAATTCTTGTAAAAGCAATAACCATCTTATGACTCTGCCATTAGTAATTGATTTTTTCATTAAGTATCTAATTGCATAATGATCAGTGTGAACAAAAGTTTCATAGCCTGTTATATAGTGTCTGAATTTTTTTATGGCATGAACAACAGCTAAAAACTCTTTTTCAGTTACAGTATAGTTTAACTCTGAAGGAGTCAAATTTTTACCGGTATAGTAGATGGCATAAGGAATCAGGTCTTTTTGTCCCAATATTGCTCCTAGAGCTGTATCTGAGGCATCTGTTGAAATATGAAAAGGTAACTTCCAGTTAGGTCCCCTTAAAATAGGTGCTTTAGAGATTTTTGTTTTTAGGGTCTCAAAGGCTAATTGGCAATCAGGATTCCACTTGAATTCACAGTCTTTGGTAAGTAATTTGAAAAGTGGAGATGCTATCTTGGTGAAGTTTTCTATAAACCTTCGATAATATCCTGTAAATCCTAGAAAACTCCTAACATCTTTTTGACAACTTGGAATAGATAAGTTAGAGATGAATTCAACTTTTGACTCATCAACTCTAATCCCATCCCCTGAAATATGATGCCCCAAAACAATACCTTCAGTAAACATCATGAAACATTTCTCATGACTAAGTGAAAGATTTGCTTCTTGACATCTCTTTAAAAAAATTTCCAAGTTTGCTAAAGCCTCTTCAAATGTGTTTCCATAAACTGTGAAATCATCCATATATACCTCTACACAATCATGTATTAGATCTGAAAAAATTCCTAATACTGCCCTTTGGAATGTTGCAGGTGCATTGCATAATCCAAATGGAAATACTCGGTAAGCATAAGTACCCCAAGGACAGGTAAATTTGGTTTTGTCTTGGTCCTCAAGTGCTACCTGAATTTGATTATAACCACTAAACCCATATAGAAATGAGAAGTACGTTTTTCCAGCTAATGTATCTAACACTTGATCTATGAAAGGTAAGGGAAAATGATCTTTAAGAGTAGCTTTATTTAATTCTCGGTAGTCAATACATACCCTCCATTTACCATTTTTCTTTGGCACAATTACCAAAGGAGAAACCCACTGACTATCTGAAATAGGATAAATGAAATTGACATTCAATAATTTCTGCAATTCTTCTTTAACAATCTCCCTAAGATTTGGATTCATCCTTCTTTGAGGTTGTCTGATTGGTTTACAATTTTCCTCTATATAGATGTGATGAGTGCAAGTCTTAGGACTTATCCCTTTCATATCAGTGTACTCCCATGCATATGCAGAAGAATGTCTCTGTAATATCTTCACTAACTCTTCTTGTTGAGAATTTTCTAGGTTCTTGTTTATGTTTAAAGATTTTCCTGGAAATATCTCATTTGTAGAGCTGCCAAATTTATCCATGGAATGAAGAGACATCTGTCTTGATGATAAAAACTCAATGTTGGATTATTCTTGAAATGGTTCATGTTTATATTCCAAAGAGGATTCAAAGTTTTCTAAAGTATTCAAAATTTGACTATCTTCACTAATTTCTGAAATTGTGAAGAGAGGTTGTAAGTCTTCTTCATCCTCTATCCATTGAGTATCATCTAAATCTGTAATTGTCCTTGCTGGAGGATACAAAGTGAATTTCTTAGTTGAAATACCATCAGAGATGTACATATCAACGGATCTACAACTAATGAAAGCATCAGCTGTAGCTAACCAAGGTCTTCCTAATATAATAGGGTGTCCTCCTAGATTATTCTTAGGAGTTAGGATCATAAAATCCACAGGATACTCCCAAGAATCTAGGGACACTGGAATGTCTTCTATTACCCCATCAGGTTTAATCACAGATCTTTCTACTAATTGTAATAATGTGGGTGTAAAAAGAAGATTAGGAAGTTTCAGTTTATCCATGATTTGTCTACTCATGATATTGATTGCTGCTCCTAAATCAATGAGTGTGTTTTGGATCTCAATTCCATTGATGTGAATTTTAACAATTGGATTTCCTGGGTCTAGATACTTTGGAATAGCAATCTTACCCATCATGATATCTGCTATTTTTCCTGCCAGTTGAATTTTCTTTGTCTCTCTTATTCTTTTTCCTGTTTTCTTCATGCTCAACTCCTTTATTGTCTTTGCTAAGATTGAAATTTCCTTGATAGCTTGCAATAATGGGATCTTAATACAAACATTTCTTAGCTCATCTAAGAAATCATAATTAGGCACCATAATTTGTTTTTCTACACCTCTATCAATTTGTAATCTTTCTGGAAAGGGAGGTGTAGGAGTGGATGTTGATGGCTACTCTAATACAGGAGTTGAAATTATTGGTTCTTTTTATTTTGATTTTTCAATGTTTGGGTCCTGAAAAGATGTGTCTTCTTCAAGAATTTTATTTTCTCGTAGAGAATCTTCCTCAGAGTTGTCTTGTTCTTGTATAATCACAGAAGGTTTCCTTTTTTCAAGTATTCTTCCAGACCTAAGTTGAACATCACTAAGGTCTAGAGGAGTAATTAAATAAGTTGGAAATTGTTGGCCTTCTATCATATATGTATTCTGAGGATTTCTATTGTTGGGGTTTGGTATGGGTTGAGCAGACAACTGATTTTATTTTTGAGGAAATGGTAATGGAAGTGGTTGATTTTGATGTTTTAAATTTTGAGGATTTTGTTGAGGATTTTGTTGTTGAGGAAAATGTGGATAGGGTGGATAGGATGGTGGATACTGAGAGTACTGAGAGTATCTTCCATAGGGATTTTGTGCCCCTTGTGCCCAAGATTGAGATTGATTTTGAAATTGGGGCCAAGGTTGCTGCCAAGAATTCCAATTTGGTGGAGTTTGATTATACATTTGATCATGAAATCCTTGTGTTTGAGGTCCTTGCCAAGGCCTTCTAGAGACAAAATTGAGAGATTCTGTGGAACTTGTAGGAATTTCCTCTTGAAAGACAACTTTAAGACCAGGAAGTGAAGGAAAAATCTTGGTCTCATGTTTTTCTGAACAAATGACACAGGTCTCTACAATTTTTGCATCCAAAGGACACTCTCTTAAGGCATGCTTCTTTCGACATCTGGGACAAAAGATTGCTAAAGTATCAGATTCAGCTTTTTGCTTGTTTTGTAACTTAAGGGTGTCTATTTGTTTACTAAGACTCCCTAAGATATCAGATTTGAATTCATCAAGCATATGCCCTATCTCTGTCCTACTTACTGTCCCAGAAGCAGACTTACTTACCCTTGCAAGAGCAGGGTCTCTTGGGCCTTTTATAGTTTTAGATTTCCCTCTTGAAAGGTTGATACATAACTCAGCTATTTCAGGCAATGTGAGCTGAGATATATCCCCTTTTCCCATCATGTTAAGGATATCCAACCATTCATCCCTAATTTTTTTAAACAAGAGAGCTTTTAAGGTGTCTTGATCTAAGTTTTCCATTTTTTCTCTTTTGATGTTGTATTGAAATCTCTCCAACAAATCTTCCAAGTTTTCATCTTCTTTTTGTAACATCTTAAACACTTCCTAATTATGATTGACTGGCATACAATAATCCAAATACCTCTCTAGAAATGATTGTTTCATGTCTTCCCATGTCCTAATAGAACTGTTGATCAAAATCATAAACTGCATTCTTGAATATGCTGTTCTTTCAAGTCTTTAAAGGCGAAATATTTAAGTTTTTTTTGAGCATCCCAAGTAGTCATAAGTTCTACATAGACTTCAAATTCAAATAGGAAGGTTTCCAAGATATTCAGCTTAAGTCCATAGAAGTTTGAAGAACAGAGAAAATTTTTTTCATGGCCAGGTTACTTTCTTCATCTACTATAAACCCAGCAAGAGCTCATCTCTCTTTTCATACCCTTTCCTCTACCTCCTTCTCCTCTACCTCTACCTCTACATCCTCCAAATAATGTGTGTTCTCCATTAAAGACTCCTCCTCCCCCTTCTTCTACCATAGTTGATTCTTCTGAGGAAGTGGAAAAGTTTGTGTCTCTAACAGAGGTCCTTGAATCCTCTTCTAAGGCAGGTTCAGTGGATGAAATGGGAGGTCTTTCTAATGGAATATCTGATCTTAAGTCCTCTGGGAGTCTAGGATCAGTAAAAGATGGATTATGGGTCTGAGTTGGAGGTGTACTGGCTCTTGGTCTAGATGAAACAAGTGGTGTTCTAGGGATCAAGCTTCTGCTGCTACTTCATATGAATCTACCCATTGAATCTCTCTCTCTACGCATATAATTTTTTTTTTTTTTTTTGGAGTTAAGAAACAAGGCTACCTAGTTACACTTCCCCAGAAACGGCACCAAAATGTTTGTGCTCAGCCTAGTCTCCTAAATTGAGTTCATTAATTGTCAACCAGGGTTGGTAAACTGCTGAAGTGTGGTGCACTATATGTGCCTAGGTAATTGTTTCTCACTTTGTTGTGTCTAGTGTTTTATGATGTTTTTGGGTTTTTATGGTTTTATGTTCACAAGGGAAAGAAATAAATGCTGGTGGAAAGAAGCTACTGGTTAAAAACGGAGTGAAGCCTAAATTATGGATGACAAATGACAAATGCAAATATTGAAACAAAAAAAAGCCTAAACTATGACTAGCAAAATACAAAGCTTGATAATGACTTCAAGAAAATAAATCACAACATGAGCTTAACTTGTCCAATTCACTCATTAAAGATGTTGTGGAAGAGCTTGAGAAATGGGCAGTTAAGTGTAAATGAAGTTCTCCTAATTAAACAATCAAACAATCAACTTACAATGTTACAACATCTCATCCATGATTAAAGGTCTATTGGAATATATTTGGAAAAGAACATTTGTAGCACCATAAGATTTCTATTCTAAAATAGCTTCTAACTTTGTTCTGCAACTCAATCTAGCACCACTAGGCCTCACACAAAAGTTATAGATTTCTTTTTAGAATGGTCTTTGAGAAAAGGCTTGTTTGTGAAATGGTAAAAAGGTTGCAAAAGTACTCCAGGCCTTAGACTGATACTACCTTCTGTCCAGATAATTATGTGTTAGTATGAGTTTGGAACAAAATAAGTTTTGTAAATAATGAAGACCATGGTGTTTAAATTTAACAACTAATACAATTTGAAATGCAATGGATGGCAACTACACTGGAATGTTAACACAGTGAGCTAAGTTAAGACTAAACTAGGGTACTACTAGTCTACAGTGAACATTGTTAAATTAAAAGCCATTATCAAACTGAAAATGAAATGGCAGAACTGAAACCACATGCATTCTACCTCTGGAGTGCTATAACTAAGTTATCATGCAACTAACCTAAGGAATTCTACAGTTCATCACGTTCAGTATGAATGATGTTTTGGAAGATTTTGTGAGAACGAGTATGGATGTATCATTTAAAGCAATTGAACATAAACACAAGACTGAAAGCAAATACAACTAAAGTCCAAGACACCATAGTTACTTCTTACTCATTGTTATGATATTTTGGAAGAGCTTTGTAAGAGTAAGATTGGCTATGATACTTGGTTTAAACTTAACAACTAAAACCTACAATACCACAGTTATGCCTTATCCATCATAATGATATTTTGGAAAAGTTTATTAGAGTAAGTCTTAACTGTGATAACTAACAAAAGTAAATGCAACTAAACCTACACTATCACAGTTGTGCCTTATTCTTCATAATGATATTTTGGAAGAGTTGATTAGAGTAAGTTTGGCTATAATAGTAAATATTAACAAATATGAACATAAGCTGAAATAAAAGTGAAATTAAAATACTTATCTACTATATAAACAAGGCCGCTCAGGAGGCAGGGGCCCTCTACCACCAGAGTAGCACGAAATCTAGCTCAAAATTGACTCAACGCGTTCAAGGAAATACTGCTTCTTTCATTAAAGAGGAATCACCTCAAAAAAGAGTATTCTCGGACTTCAAAGATCTAGCAGTCAACCATAAAATCTAACCAAAATCTAACCTTTGTCTCTTGGTTTCCCGAGCATATTTATAGCAAATATACATAACAGAACTTGAGATAATACGAGGATTATTTTCTTTCCTAATAGAAACTAAACTAGGACTCTGATCATGATCACGTAACAGAATCTGGACTATCCTTATTCTGTTAGGAATCTACCTCCTAGTTTGGGTTTCCACGTGCTTAACCACGTACAGAATTCCGTTCAATCTCCATGGAGGGAAAAAAACGATGAGGACATGACGTGGAATACACCCATGTGTGATTTTCTCCAAGATGACATTTGGAACCTGTATAAACATGAAGCTGACTGCAGAATTGGCAACTAGCTACAGAATGTCTGCATTCTGTAGCTAGTTTCAGTTCAAAAAGTACTACAATGACACAACCATAAAAACATAGCAAGTTAGCCATGATATTCATTCTTAAAGAAATTTTAACTAATTTCATTGATCATTTAAGCTTGGGATTAATAATGGATAAAAGAAATGGAGTGGACTATGGTGGAAGAAAGAACGTTTTTGGAGCTCAACACCTTCTACACTTTTCAAGGACCTTTCTTAAATGTTTCAGGTGCTCTTCATCAGATTTGGAATAAATTGTTTTGTCATCAAGGTAAATTACAATGAAGTGCCCTATCTCCTCTTAAAATGCAATGTCCATGGCCCTTTGGAAAGTGGCCCCAGCGTTCAGTAATCCTAAAGGCATTTTCACATACATGAAAGTGCCCCAAGGAGTGGTGAAAGCTATCTTGAGTTGGTCTTCTGGGAGTACTGAAACCTGGTTATACCCTGAAAAACCATCTAACAGAGAAATCCTCTTCGAACCAACTACCCTTTGTAGAATGTGTTCCATTTTGGGTAAAGGGTAATTGTCTTTTAGGGAGGCTCTGTTAAGGTTTCTGAAATCAATGCACAATCTTATTTCTCCTGTCTTTTTCCTCACGGCTACAAGGTAGAAACCCAGTCTGAAAACCTCACAGGCACAATGATTCCTGCCTCATACATTTTCTTGATTTCCTTTTCTACTAGAGGCGGTTGTATCAGATTAATTATACGTAGTTTTTGCTTAAAGGGTTTTTGGTTTTCTTTCAAAGGGATCTTGTGCTGGATGATTTCTGTATCGTAGGATTTTAAGTCTTCATAGCTCCAGGCAAACACAACGAAAAACTCTTTAAATAGGTCAACCTATTTATTTTTCATGTCTGGTGGCAAGGACCTAGCTAATTTAATCATTTTAGGCTGATCCTCGGTGCCTATGTTGCATTCCTCGACCTCAGACTCTGTGTATTCTATGGTGGGCTTCTTTGCTACGTCGTTAAAATCAAAGAGGTATTCTAATGGTGCTAGTCCCCTAGGTATGTTCTTGTCCTTTGACATCAATACCTCAATGTCTTCATTTTATGTGTCCTTGTATTCTTCAGTATGAGTTTCAAGTTTTTCAGTTAACATGCTAATTTCTACAGGACCAGATGGTTTTTCTTTTTTAGGGGAATTTTTGTTTAGGAAATTTTCATTGGATTTAGAATCTGAATCAGATAACTCAAATTCTTTCCTTCCCAATGTTAGAGTCCCGTGATTTGGCCGATTGGCTAGCCAAATGACGATGTAACATCAAACCAAGCTTTGGAGCCCAAGGACCTAGCCTTCCTGGACTCAGAGAGGGCTCTCTCTATAAGTGCAAAAGATGTCGGTGTGTTTACTTGCGATGTTATGATATTAGGCTAGTTATGAAGTGTGTTTTTTGGTTTTTTAGTTTTTAAGTTTGTGAGGGATGAAACTGATCAAATACATAAACTGGATAACAAGATGTAGATAAATTGGGCTATGGGGTCAAACAGGTCAAGGAAGCTAATGAGGCGATGATGTAAAGCTGTCGTAGGGCCGATTTGATTCACAATAGAAGGGATCTCCGGGCAAAATGGATTAAATGAACAATAAGTTGGTGAAAGACAAGGGATTTCAAGTGCAAACTAGTTAATAGCAGACATAAACATGTAATAGCAAGCCATTAATCATGCTAGGAAAAACTATAAGCTAATCAATACATAGAAATCAAACATTCCAGCCATACATAGAGGTATAAGACCCTCTAACTTCGGGAAATGGCTATCAGACTTTGGGGAAAAACACATGAGACAAACTAACAACTCATAAACTATGCCGGAACGCCTAAACATAGTCTCTAAGTCATTGGGTACTTGGACAAATAAGTTTTCATAGTTTTAGGCAAAGGGCTAGATCGGGACTAGGCCTCCTTGGTTCAACAAAATGATCAACAAATCAGTCAAAGAGAAAGTTTTATGGACAAAACTATGGGCAGCTGATAGGTAGGTAGGGCAAACCATACATCCTACTCAACATACCTGGAACTGATGAATAAAACTTAACAACAACACCTTAGGTTACTAAAGAGCAGCTAAGAATTCTTTAGCATAACTAAGGGAGAAGAAAACATCAAGCTATGAAGATTCAGGAATTTTGAGGTGCCTCCATGGGCATGTCTCAAAATCAATCTTTACTGATCTATAGCAGGAAGAAAAATGAAATATGAGTGAAAACTAGAAGACAAAACAACATTAAGAAGCACTATACCATTCTACCATGTCAAGGAATCCATCAACAAGCCTTCAACATTCCTCAAAAGCATCCAAGAGGCAATCCAAACATCATAACTCAAGTGTATTCTTCAAAGCTCATATGACCAATGAATTAATTCTTCTCTCAAGTTCAGCCCCTTGATTTACAATGAGAAACATGGGATAAATAGGCTAGAAGGAGGAAAACCTCATGGAGCAACTAGCTATCCCATTGGCCAAGTCAAAATATCTAAACTTGTCCTTGAGGCTTTGCAAAGCCCAAGGCACAAAATATCTAATAAAATATCTAAAAAACTGCTAAAAACGGAAATTATATTGAATTTACATGATTTTCCCATGATAAAAATAGCCTAACGCACATTTGGGAAAAGCAGATTTTTGGAGTTCAAAAATTGCAAAAATACTTCATATTTATGCCTGAAAAAGGTCCCCTGACTTGCTGGATGAAAATGGAAGCCTTCCCGATGTCTAAATGAGGCTCATGATGGCTCGTTGGAAAGCTCTCTGTGTATGCTTTCCAATGCAAGTGGAATCACCTCAATCTGATCTCTGAAAGTCCCTCAAAAATGTACCTGTGTGCAAAAACCCAGAAAATAGCAGGCTGCTGATAGGGCGGGCAGAATGTGCAAAATGAGGCTGTTTTTCGCCAATTTGGAGGGGCGAATGATCTTCAAATGCCCTGAAAATCACTGGAGATCTGCTCATGAAATTATGGAATCCATTGGTATCACCCTCCTCCCTTGACGACTCTTCAAACTGAAATGGCGCATTTATGAGTTTTTGGCGAAAACCCCAAAAATGCCGAAAAACAAAAAGTTTTCGAAACAGGCCCAAAATTGGCATGTATGACCCTCAAGGGTCCATAGAGACATGTTCCGAAGCTGAAGCTAAAATATCGAGGGCTGATATGCTTTTGGCTTCTTTCCGTGCTAGGCGCCTCTCCTTCAATTTCTTCAATTTTTCTTGTGCCACCTTCAATTTGCGCCTGGCGAATTGGTTTAGCTTCTGAAAGTGAAGTGTTCTCTTTCTCTGTAGCTCGAGATACATGTTTGCCTTCTCAAGCTTGGTCTCCAAATGCTGGTTAGCCCTCTCAAGCCAAGCTTCCTTGTTTTCCTCAATTTCCCGCTCAAAGAGGGTGGTGAGAGGAAAAGCTTCGAATTGAGCTTGTTCTTCAGCCTTCTGTTTCTCCAAGGCTCTCCTAAGCCCGATGGTTCTAGGCCTCTTTCGCCTAGGCTGGTCCTCCTCTTCTTCATCATCAAATTCGCCAATAAGCTCTTCAATTCTTACTTGCGCCTTTTCTGCCTCCTTTTTGTACTTAATGGTCCTTGCCTCATGAATGGCTGCATGAAATTTCATTTGTTTGTTCTCAACCTCCAAGAAATGATTGAAATTCCTTGCTTTTTGGAGATCTTCTTGTAACACCTCGATTTGCCCTTCTTTGTGAATGAGGAGATTTTCAAGGATGCGTGCCTCATTGTCGCTGTCATCGCTTGGGATAGGGATGACAGCTGATTTACCTCCGTGCTTGGCGCTTTCTCCAACTGTACTCTTGCCTTTGAAGGCCAATCTAGCGCTCTTTCTCCTTGGCAAGCTAGGAGTTGTCTTTTTGGGCAATTTCCTCTTCTTAGGGGCAGTTTTGGTCACCATCAAGGAGGCAGCTTCAGCTTGCTGTCCTTCCTCAACATCCTGTCCAGCTTGTGGCTTAAAAGATGTTTCAATTGCTTGCTCAACCTGCTGCTCTTCAAACTCTGTCCGCTGCTGTTCCTTTTCCTGTACTTGCTGCTGTACCTCAACCTCTGTCTGCTGCCCCTCTTCTTGAATTTGATACTGTTCATCAACCTCTAGCTGCTGTCCAATGATATCTAACTGCTGCTGTCCCTCAAAATCTGGCTGCTGCTCATCAACCTCTTGTTCTCCCTGTGGCTCAATGCCCTCTTCTTCTCCTCGTTTACTTGGCTGCCCAGTGGTCATCTTGAGTTTTTTAGGGGTAGGCCTACTAGATAGAGGCACTGGGCGATGGACAGGCTGAGTAGGAGACACATGAACAGGAGGGACAGTGGAGAAATCGGCATGGCTAATGAATAAATCCCATGAAATTCCTTTCTTTTCCAGCTGGTGCAAGAAGATGATTTTGATCAAGGAATGATGAAAGAGAGAAGGGATTTGCTGAGGTGGAGCTTTCTTTTGGACAGTAGCTGCCATTTTCTCTATGCTCTTGGACAAAAAGTATGGAAGGTTTAATTGCCTGCTCCTGGTAAAATGCATCAGCAAGCGAACATGATAGGCAAATATTTGGCTAAACCTCCCTTCACAAGTGAAATATCTCATTATGGCCTTCATCAGTGGAGCATAACTGTCAAGAAGATAAGAGAAAGGAAAAATAGCAGTGATGGTCTCCCTATGTTCCGGCTTGATGAAAGGTTTATAATCCTCCAAATCAAGATGCGCTTGTTTAAACCACTTTTCACCATGATATGGGATCTTGGTAGCTTTGGATACATACCTTGGAGAGATTTTGAAGTCAAGACCTGCTAACTGGAAGTGTTTTTCCTTGAATCTCAAAGCGCACAAATGTGTAAGTGGTGAGAAACTCTTGACTTCCTCTATCCTTTGACAGAAATCAAGACAGCCTACCTCATGGAAATTGAAAAGTACTGAGGGATGAGCATTGATGTCTTCTATGGAGATAGGCTCATATCTCGTATGTTGTCCGCCTTTGTGATCTCGTTTTGGAGGCATTCTGACTTGAAACAGGCTTGGAAGAGGCACACTGCCTTCAATGTATGAAGAATATTCTGCTGGATTGAAACTGGGCAATACACTGCTTGGATAGATATGGTCACTGTGGTTTGGATGAAATGCAACAATGCTTCCTTGAATAAGCTCTTCTGCACTTATTAACCACAATCTTTCAAATTTGGTTACACTTCAGCTATGTAACCTTCTTAACAATGGTACTATGTGTGAGGAACTGCTTTGTAGATTTTCTGTGCACAGTCTTGAAACAATCACCCCTCTGGTGACTTTGCTAGAGGCCTGCTTGCACTTGTATTTTTGTCTTTGAAACCAACCTTCAAAAATTATAACCCTGCTCTTTTAGGTCATTTACCTTGAAACATGCCGCTGTTAGCAGACTTCTGTGGAGACCACACAGTGGGAAAAGAAAGAGACCCTGTGGTTAGGTGAAAAATTAGCCCACTGTGTTAAGAGAAAAACCTTTCACTTGTGACTTTTTGAGAAGTCAATCACTGCCTTTGTACATCTGGCCTCAATGTAAACTTGATTATAAACAAATGCCCAATCAGCAATAACCCTGCCTTCTGGAAAATGAACCTGTTTCACCTTCAGAAAACTCTGTTCAACAAACTTCGGAATGATATAGTGTAGTGCAGAAAAACAGGCTTGGTTTAGGTGTAAAGTCAGTGCAACAGTGGTTTAGGAAACAAATCCCCTGCTTTGTGAGTTTAAAAGTCCACCAACACATCTATATTCCTGGCTTTGATGTTACAAAACCACCATCAACCACCTCTGTCTTTTACTATGCTGTCATCTTTGGAAGCTCTCTGTTGATAAGTTTTCAAATAGTGAAAAACAGTGAAAAAGGGGAAGATTTCAAGAAAAGGCTTGCTGTGATAGGTGTTTTGGTGCCTTGTTCTTTAGAAATGGCCTTCCCTCTAAACATATCACAACCACAGTTTTTCAAAATGACACCATTTAGTGGAAGAAAAGCAGAACTGTGCTAGGTGATATATCAATGCACTATGGTTTTTAGAAAACACCTTCTTTTGCTTATGAGTTTAAGAGAGCCACCCAAATACCTGTACCCTTGTCTTAATATCAACTGCAATTACTAAGCACTCTGCACTTTAGACAGTGGCCATTTTTATTTGTGAAGTTTTAAAAAACCAACACCACTTTGGTACCTCTGCCTTTAATGTCAAAATCAAACCATCAATAATCTTTGCTCCTCAGTGTACATTGTATTTCTGGCTTCAAATGTTAAACTTGATCATCAACAACCGTGCCTAATCACCAACAACCCTGCCTCCAGCTTCTCATCAACAAACTTTGCCCTTTTAACTATGTATAGCTTCAAACCGAGGTCTACAGGCTTTAAACTTGATTTTTTGAGTTTTTCAAGGTAGGAGATAGTGTACCTTGTGAGTTTTTGAGAAGAAATCCCTTGGAGGGAGCTAAAAATGCAACGGAACCCTTCAAAACTGGCACGGCAACCTTTGGAGCAAAACCCGTCGCGCCGGAGAAAAGTGTCGGGTGGAGTTGTCGTGCGGTCGGGCGGCCACCTACAGGCACGTCGCGCCGACGTTGAAGGCCTTTGCAAAACGACGCCCAGGCACGTCGCGCCACTTTCCAGGCCCGTCGCGCCGACTGTTGAATGCAAATTTCGGAAATTTCGCCCAATTTTCTCGCTTGTTTGATGCTGGATGCGAATGGACTCCCCTTCAGATTTTTGAAAATGAAAATTTACACCATAATTACCTTCGCTACTATATCACCACAACTCTCCAACGATTACTTACCCATTCGGATTTGACATTACCTTTAAACTCTGTTTGTTTTTTTAAACAGTGGGTTTTCAAATCTCTGTTTGCAGGAGTAGTATACAGTGCTCTTTTCCCTCAAAATAAAGGTGGTGCTTTCTTCCTTTTAAACGATCCAACAAAGATCACGGGCTAAAAAAATTTGGAACACAGTGAAAAATGACTTTTAAAGGGGGAATCTTCTTGGTGACAAAGTTTTTAGAAGGTCTTGTCTGCAGGTCCCTTTTCCACACAGTCCTGTGCTACACCTGCTCTTTGGAATGGTAACAAGTGGTTTGTCATAAGACATATAAAAAGTGATAATTCATCACAACCAACTTCCTCTGCCTGTTTATTAGATTAAATACCACTCGCCTCCTCCATCTGAAAAGACAAGCTTGGGCAATATGAAAACAGGACTTTTTGATATATAGTCATTATTCTGCTCTGAACATTGTGTTACCTCTTTTTTTCCCACAGAACCATTTCATAACTGAAATATGTTCACTTTATGCACCAAAACATTTGAAAGCTGTGATTTGGTATTTGACATTGTCTTGTTGCTTGATCTTTCCTTCACGGAGACAGTTTTCTTTTTTGGTATCAGTGGTACACACAAGTTCAAAATTGTCTCTTTGTCTATTCATAGCATTGCATACCTGTCATCCTGCATTTTATGACTCAACCTTGGTCACTGTTTCACTTTCCCAGTGATAAATTTCTACTTCTGAGTGTTTCACAATTTTTTCTCTGGACTGTAAATACACTTTTTAGGTTGCATCCTTTCACCCTAGACTTCTATGTTTGCTCAGAAGGATTTCCTTTGATTTCTGTATAGGTGATCATGAAAGGTCTTTAACCCCTTTTTAATTCAACTGCTCCTTTGGCATTAATAGCATACAATATGTTCAATATTTTCTCCTCTCTACTGGATGGACTGTTGACAGATAGCTTTTTTGAAGAGGGAGATCAATACATTTATATCATAGACAGTAACACTTTCCTTCATTCAATTTCTTTGTGTCTTTTCCCTGCACTTTTGGACTTACCAGTTTTCAACAGCCTGCAATGATTTTGGATCTCTGCTCATATATGGAGGGGGCTCTTAATCAGGTAAAGTATCAGAAGCCCCCTTTTACCACTATGTCAGACACAACCTTTCTCTGAATGTGGTGGTAAGTAAATCATTTGAACAGCATCAATCCAGGCATCACTATTTGCAAGCATCACTGTGCTTTTTGAAGGAAACCTAGCCACAGTGACACTGTTCTAAGGTTGTTGAGATATTTGTCACTTGGCTTGTTCATCTCATGACCTGTTATATTGACAAAACTCTTTGTGACTATGAAGGTTAGTGCTTTCTTGAAAAACCAAGAACTTTCTCCTGCCTGTGTAATGGCATTGTTTATCATCTGTTCTGTTTGATCTTGTGGATAGACAGGGTCCTTATGCTTTGGAAAGTTCACTGATGACAGGCCTTCTAGAGTTTCAACCATTCACCTGATTTGAAAGTTTCAGATGATCTCTTTTATCAGGCCAAACTCCCCTTTCCTTTGAGCTTATCATATTTCCACTATAATCCTGTTATGGTAAGCAATTACATTCATGAAACCTGAAGATATTGTTTCATTGTTTCAGTCAGGGCAAACCTGGACTTTTGCAGCCTTCTGAGTCAACTCTGGCCTGCGCCCTCTGCTTATGTATGAAGGAGGCGCCCTAACCCTCTGCTTGTAAATGAAGGAGGTTCTGGGCTTTGACAATTTACCATTTAGCTGAGACAGTGGCGACCCTTTCTTACTGTGATTTTCATGCTGGAAAGAGCTGTAAGGTCCTGATGAGTGACCTTTGTTTTGCAGCTTCATCTCAGGCTCATAATACACTTAGAAGCAGTTGTTCCTCTAACTGTAAACTCAAACATTTACTCCATGATATGAAATATATTTCCTGTCTTTGTAGAACCATAGAACACAGTGAAAAACCTACTAGTTAGCTTGAGAATGGGCTTCATGCAGTGCTGAGACCTAGGGAATATGAGTGGCGTGACTTAAGGCTGTTTGTCAACTTCATTTGCAAATTAAGGGATCAGTCATGGTAGGTCTGCTGCAGATGGGGGCTTTTTTGGCTTTTTGATGATTGCCAAAGGTGAAATGTCCTAAACGCCACTTCCTAACATAGGGTAGACTTTTTGAAACAGATGTGGATTTTCCTTTTAAGGCTGATGGGCAGGTCAATAGGGCTGAAGCTAGATAGGATTGTGATATGAGGTTTTTGATGTTGCTAGGGGTGGACTGAATAGGTAGAAAGGCGAAAAAAAGTTTTGGGAGGGTTTTCTGGATGACATATTGACATAAGGAAATCAGTTTCTAGAAAACTCAGCTGAAGATATAGTCATCACTAACGTGCAAAAAATACTGATGGCTAACAGTGGCTCCATTTGGGGAGGACAGCTCCTCGTCAGGAGGTGTCCAGAACTCAGATTTTTGGATTATGAAGACCAGTGCCTTATCCATTGGCACAAAATTTACCCTTCTCTTGATGTTTTTTCTGAAAAGTGTCATCATGTTTAACATCAATGATACTTCTACCTACCCCATTATCTTTCCTAGCATTTTTTCTTCTGTTTGGCGCATTTGAACTAGCAGCCTTTTGACAATGCATATTTTTCTTTTTGCAAAATGAAACTATCTACTTCTACTCTTATATCTGCCGGGAGTTCAGATTAAGCTGATGAACTCCTTCATATCTCTACCTCAAACTAGATCGACTGTCAAGATTAAGCAGTTTGACAGGATTTCCTTCTCTAATCTACAACATGAAATTTAAAAATGATCAAATCAGGATTAAGCAGTCTGATTTGTCATGCATTTGCGGCATAAAAGACAAGCTGCACACAAATTTTATTCTGCAACAAAGGAAACTAGACAAGCGGGCTAAGATGTACAATGTATTTTTCATCCCTTGCTTCTCTCTTTGGTTCTGTTTTAGGCATGTGGAACCAGAATCTCTCCCTAATCTAAGCTTTGTGATAAGTCAATCTTACACAATGTTGACTATCTTGACACTCACTAACTTATCAGCAAATAAATTTAAACATGCTCAGCTATGATTAGGCTAGATAGCTGAACAAGACATTGAAGTACTAGTAGCGGCATTTAGACTTGCGCGCTTTCCGAAGGACTGTTTTTTTTGGAACATGGGGCTTTACCATTGCTTTTTAGAAACTGCCCTCTTTTTCTACTTTTCACTGTTTTTTGTATTTTCTGCTTTTTCACTTTCTCTTCAAACAAACTACAAATGAAAAAAAATGCTCACAAGGCTGAGTTTTAACTATCTACCTATCCTAATCTAAACTGTACACAACATACATTCATTTGGTGAACTCTTCTTTCCAATGTAACCAGTCAAGTAGATGATCAAATGGGTGATTCTGGTTTAGTTCTTTCATGATGTAGAAGTAATGAAAAGGCCACTCCCACTTAGTTTGTTTCTGGACAGTAGTGCTTAAGCTTTTTCTCATTCTTGGCAGCAACTTGTTCATGATAAAACCCACTACTCTTTCAGACTTCTTAAGGAAAACAACAAATGGATCTTGGAATAATGCCTGGTCTAGAGGTTTTGAGATATAGGATTCATTCAAGACTACTCTTTCAGACTTCTCAAGGAAAACAACAAATGGATCTTGGAATAATGCCCGATCTAGAGGTTTTGAGATATAGGATTCATTCAAGACTACTCTTTCAGACTTCTCAAGGAAAACAACAAATGGATCTTGGAATAATGCCTGATCTAGAGGTTTTGATATACAGGATTCATTCAAGACTACTCTTTCTTCCACTTGGCTATATTTGGGACCCCCCTGGTAAAGCAACTCTTCTTCATGATCACCCGAACTGTTAGACTCATCAGGTATTGCAGTGTAGTTTTCATTCCAAGCTGATGTGTTCTGATTAAGTGGACTGAAAACTATGTGGAGGTTATTAGTTTGGTGAGCAGGGATACACTGTGATAGTAAATTATCTTGAAAGGGTAGTGAGACAACTCTCATGTGTTTATCAACCTCTTTTTCTTCATCTGCAATTTGTGACTCAATGGAACTTTGTGGTTGCAAATCTAGAGTTAAGGAAGATTCCGTGTCCAAAATGACTTCCTCAACTATTTTAGGAAAAGGCCTCTCATTTACAACATGCTCAAGAAATTCATCATCTTCCTCAAGCTCATCATCAAAGCTAAAAAACTGTTGATCTCCAATTATGTGAATGTTATCTCTGATGGACTAAAGTGAAGTAGAGAAAAGAGTCTGAGACTCTTCACTTACTTCCAAACTTTCAAGGCTATCCTCATCAGTGTCATATATGACCTGTAATGCTTGCTCACTTTTCTCAAGTTTATGAAACCGAGCTTCCTCCCAAAAATCAAAAGCTGAGTGTTCTGCACAGTTAGTGTCTGTTTGGAAATCACAATCATCAACATATTGATCAAACCTTGGATAATCATTAATAAAAGAAATGTCATCAACCATGCACATTGGACTATCAGATTGCTTTTCTTCAAATTGATCTACACATCTATTTTCTGATTTATGACATGCAAGATTAACAGGAGAAAGATTAGAAAAGTTGTGGTTATGTGAAGATTCAGAGGCTGTCTGTATGTTTATAAGTTGATCTATTTCCTCTTCAGTTAAAAAGGGAAACATTTTCCTCTCTCCACAACAATCCTCTTTCTCTCGGGAAATCCGATTTAAAGGATGAATGTCCTTTTGGGCTTCACCTATGAGAGATGATGAATCATCACTCATGTCCTTAGAGAGATCCTGTGGGTTCTCTTTCATTTCTTGCTTGTTTTTATCTTCAACCAATTCTTTGTGATGTTGAGGATAGTTATCATGTAATTCATGAGTTTTTTTCTGATAGATGTTCAGGGGGCCAATTTGCTTTTATGAACTCAAATGACTCCCAGCATAAAGGTAGAGATCCTACAGGTTTTGCTTTATCTTTGTTTTGGTCAATTTTCTTAGCCATAATTTTGTTGCTATCCGTGGCTTTTTTAAGGATGGTGTCAGAGGTTTTAGCAGTGTTAGGGCTACTCTTCTTGGAGTGGTCTTGGTTTTTTCTGCTTCTAAGGTTATACTGCCTATGAGCTTCTATAATGGCATTCTGAAAATCTATGGCAGGATCTTCGAGATCTTCATAGTCGGTTTTGTCCTGACTTGGGGAGCATAACTCTTGCTCTTCTGCCGTGGGGTAAACCTTACTCTCGTTATCAGAACCTATGAGTTTCCAATGATTTTCATCAATGGGTGCAGTATCCTTATTCTCTTCATTAACATAATTCTCACTTAAGGATGGTCTGATCTGCTGATCATTTCCTCTTGGTTTATTTTGAGACTGATCTTTTCTAAAGCCTTGTTTCTGGTTTTGAGGGTTTAGTTGGTTTTCCCTAGGAGGCACTTTTTCACTCATTTTTTCCCACATCTTTGTCATGGATTTGACCAAGCCATCTATTCTAGGATCTAGGGAAGGAGATGAAGTGGAGACCTTATCTCTATATGGGACTTTTCCTTCTAATCTAGTCCTGGCTCTTTTTTCTGCTAAGTTGGCTCCTGTTTTTATGGCTATTTGTTGCATTTCCTCTAGGGTAGGGGGATCCTTGTCTCTCAGATGATATGTCATGTCTGGATCAAAACCCTCGGGGAATTTCACCAAGACTAAACCAAGTGGGGGTTTGAAATGAGGTGGGAGGGCGTTATACACATTGTTGAACCTAGTGCAGTATGCCTGGACACTTTCCCCATTTTCCTGTTTTAGGTTGTTATATTTTGACAGGATTTGAATAGGGTTCCTTCGGACTTCCCACTTGTTCGCGAAGACTTGGCAGAGTTCTAAGATGTTGTGGATGTTGTTTGGAGGCAAGCTTTTAAACCATGTTTTGGGTTCTCCACCCAGGCTTTGGGCGAATATTCTCATTCTGACGATTTCGTCGTGTACTTCCATGTATTCAAAAGCATCACTAATCCTACTTACATGCTGTTGAGCTGTGGTGGTGTCTTCTCCGGTAAAGTGTGGGATTTTGTCTTGATATTTATTTGGGAGAGGAGCCAAGGGCGGTGGCAACACCAAAGGTGCGTACCAGGCTGCCATGACTGGAGGTAATGGATGATGTGCAAGATGAGGACTAGTAGGTTGAAATGAAGTGGTTTGAACAGTGGTGGTTTGACCAGGTGTGGTGGATGAACTTAGACTAGTGATCTGGTTTTGAGCAGATCTGGGATGATAGGAGCCAAATTGATAAAGAAGTTGGAAATCAGGAGGAGTGGTGGGTGAAGCTTCTCTAATAGTACTCTGTGGTGGGTCTAGGGGTTCAAGATCGTCAAAGTTTACCTTACTATATGATTTGCTTCTGGGAAGAGCTTGTGATGACTCTAGTTCAAAAGGTGAATCTAGTACGATAGTGCGATGTTTAGGTACAGATCTTGCTGTACGGGTGGATCTACCAGTAGCTAGATGGTGAGTTTCAGAAGCTTGCCACATAATCTTTTCTGGGTCATCTACTATGATAGGGGGATTTGGGTCTGGATGGGCTCTGGTATTGATTCTTCGTGAAGCCAGATTTTAGATCCAGGGTTTAGAGAGAATGGTATTGGTGAATGTTTTGGATGAGTGATTTTCTAAAATTTTACTAAGGTGAAGGATGGTCAAAATAAAAGGGATGGATTACTGGAGTCGCCAGGTGGAACTGGGTTGTTCTTGTGAAGATAGCTATGGTCCACCACCAGTAACTACTCTGAGAATGTTTTTGGATTTTCTGAGTTTTATGTGCAGCCTATGGTTTGTTAAAGTATCCTAGACTTGTTTCAACACTTTGCTAGGGTGATGAGAACAAAAAGAGTTTACTCTAAAAAAATGGGTCTAGGGACTGCTTACTTGTTTATGGTACCTAAAGAACTAAAGAGTCTATAAGAGTTTGCTGGACTATTATGTACTCAGTGTCCCACCATCTCCCGCTATGTTAGTGAGCGATGGGATAGGTTTATCGGATAGTAGCCTAGAGTTTTGAAAAGTAGTAAGGCTTACTAGAAGTTTAGTGGAGTCGCCAGGTGGATTTTTAGTTGTTTTGAGGTATATTTGTATGGTCCACCACCAATACTATCAAAAACCAATCTAAGGGAGTTTTTGTGGTTTTTTCTGAGTTTTATGTGCAGCCTAGGATGTAAGAGTGTTATAAAACTGATTCATCACTTTGCTAAGATGGTGAAACAGAGAGTTTACACTAAATGATTCTAGAGGCTGATGGTTTAAGTTAAAAGTTGAAGGACTAAGGAGCCTATAAAAGTTCGCTAGACTGTCATGTACTCAATAGGTCCCACCGTGATCGCCATTATGTTAGGGTCCCGTGATTTGGCCGATTGGCTAGCCAAATGACGATGTAACATCAAACCAAGCTTTGGAGCCCAAGGACCTAGCCTTCCTGGACTCAGAGAGGGTCATAAGTGGCCTCTCTATAAGTGCACGATGTCAGGTGTTGCATTTACAAAGTTCATATTGTTTTGGCTATGAAGTATGTTTTATTTTTTGGTTTTAAGCCAGAGGGAGAAACTGATCAAATACATAAACTGATAAATGTTAAGACGTATAAATTGGGCAGTTGGGTCAATCAGCCAAGGAAGTTAATGAGGCGATGATAAAGTCACAGAAATGTCATCATTCACAATAGAAGGACTCTGAAAGAGGAAACAGAACAATAAGTTGGTGAAAGACAAGGGATTTCAAGTGCAAACTAGTTAATAGCAGACATAAACATGTAATAGCAAGCCATTAATCATGCTAGGAATAACTATAAGCTAATCAATACATAGAAAATCAAACATTCCAGCCATACATAGAGGTATAAGACCCTCTAACTTCGGGAAATAGCTATCAGACTTTGGGGAAAACACATGAGACAAACTAACAACTCATAAACTATGCCGGAACGCCTAAACATAGTCTCTAAGTCATTGGGTACTTGGACAAATAAGTTTTCATAGTTTTAGGCAAAGGGCTAGATCGGGACTAGGCCTCCTTCGTTCAACAAAATGATCAACAAATCAGTCAAAGAGAAAGTTTTATGGACAGAACTATGGGCAGCTGATAGGTAGGTAGGGCAAACCATACATCCTACTCAACATACATGGAACTGATGAATAAAACTTAGCAACAACACCTTAGGTTACTAAAGAGCAGCTAAGAATTCTTTAGCATAACTAAGGGAGAAGAAAACATCAAGTTATGAAGATTCAGGAATTTTGAGGTGCCTCCATGGGCATGTCTCAAAATCAATCTTTACTGATCTATAGCAGCAAGAAAAATGAAATATGAGTGAAAACTAGAAGACAAAACAACATTAAGAAGCACTATACCATTCTACCATGTCAAGGAATCCATCAACAAGCCTTCAACATTCCTCAAAAGCATCCAAGAGGCAGTCCAAACATCATAACTCAAGTGTATTCTTCAAAGCTCATATGACCAATGCATTAATTCTTTTCTCAAGTTCAGCCCCTTGATTTACAATGAGAATCATGGGATAAATAGGCTAGAAGGAGGAAAACCTCATGGAGCAACTAGCTATCCCATTGGCCAAGTCAAAATATCTAAACTTGTCCTTGAGGCTTTGCAAAGCCCAAGGCACAAAATATCTAATAAAATATCTAAAAAATTGCTAAAAACGGAAATTATATTGACTTTACATGATTTTTCCATGATAAAAATAGCCTAACGCACATTTGGGAAAAGCAGATTTTTGGAGTTCAAAAATTGCAAAAATACTTCATATTTATGCCTGAAAAAGGTCCCCTGACTTGCTGGATGCAAATGGAAGCCTTCCTGATGTCGAAATGAGGCTCATGATGGCTCGTTGGAAAGCTCTCTGTGTCTGCTTTCCAATGCAAGTGGAATCATCTCAATCTGATCTCTGAAAGTCCCTCAAAACTGTACCTGTGTGAAAAAACCCAGAAAATAGTAGGCTGCTGATAGGGCGGGCAGAATGTGCAAAATGAGGCTGTTTTTCGCCAATTTGGAGGGGCGAATGATCTTCAAATGCCCTGAAAATCGCTGGAGAGATGCTCATGAAATTATGGAATCCATTGGTATCACCCTCCTCCCTTGACGACTCTTCAAACTGAAATGGCGCATTTATGAGTTTTTGGCGAAAACCCCAAAAATGCCAAAAAACAAAAAGTTTTCGAAACAGGCCCAAAATGGGCATGTATGACCCTCAAGGG
>CM076578.1:1599575370-1599703977 GCA_034641835.2 Pinus albicaulis | reverse complement strand
TCTGTTCTTTGCTCCACAAGGACAGTGTCACCTGACTGATCTTGTGATTCCATTATCTCCTCTGTCTGCCCATCACTATACACCTCATAATTATAAATATGGGACAGAGCCTCATCATCTCGAGGTTACTCTTGGTCAAGTAGGACATTAGTGTGACCAGAGCTACTGGGGGTGGCGAATTTATCAAAAATTTCCTCTTTCTCTTCTACTCCCAATGGGTTTCTCGATTCGTAGTCTGTCCTTACTTGTCCTAGGACTCGAGCCATTTCTTCCTCGAAATTGTGCAAGGGTGCATGGGATGGTCCTGCTTCCTCCATGAGGTTTGCGGTTCCTTGGAGTGTCTTGGACCGTTTTTTTCTGCTTGGTTTTGAAGTTGAGGTTCGGGTCCTTTTTCTTCTTGGTGTATTTACCCTAGGGGGCTCAATTTCGGTTCTGTCAGGGTTTATTTCTGGTTCCTGTGCCTCAGGGTTAACAAAATTATCCCAGGATATTTGCTGCCTATCCATCTCATGAATGATAATTAATTTTATTAACCCCTGGTGACTAACCACTGCTTGGGGATTTTTGGCTTTCCTCAATCGAACAACAGTATCATGCAATATGGAATTCAGGAAGGCGGGAAGATTAATTGAAATCTTTTGTTTAAGTGTAGCCAAAAGTTTGAGCTGTCGAGGTTTTACCACATCCCGACGTCCTTCGCATGTAATAAACTTTTAGATGAATGCCACCAGCTCCTGCCATGGATGGTTTAGTGAGGTAGGGTTAATTCCTCTGTTTTTTTGTTCCAACGGCTCCTCCGGGTCCTGGTATGCTGCTACCGCTTCTCTCAGGAGTAGATGCTTCTCTGCCCATATTTTTCCTTGCGCTGGTATTCCGGAAACTTCCGCAATAATTCCCTCTATAACTGGTATAATTCGACCTTTGACTCTGGTTTTCCCTTCCTGCAAATTTTGCAGAAACTCGATTGCAATTCCTGTGTCGAATCCTTGTAGTCGGTGTACATATGTCAGCCATCCATATCGCTAGAGGATGGCACTCGCTGCCTCTGAAATTGGAAAGTTTGCAGGCTCGCTTCGAAGGGTATTTCCTCCCATAGCTGATATGCTCATTTCCTCTGATTGTATTTCTTCTTGGCTCTGTTGTTTCGACTGGATGTTGTATGCAAGCGAAAAAGAGATTGTGGCTCTGTGCAGATAATCTTCATGCCTTAATTGTAGTGTTCCTTTGGTCTTATCGATGCGTCTAACGATATTTGTGCAGGGATTTCACATGCTTGCCAAATTAAGACCAATAACACCCCCTCCCTCGAATAAAGGGCGCCCACGCCCTCAAGTACAAGAGAGATTTGGTCGCTCATGAATGCAGACAGGGGAATGTCAGAATTTGGTAATGATAATCTGTATGTGAAGGAGCGGGTGGTTGAGTAATTACTAACATACGCAATATAAAGATTAGATTTAGAAGTTTTCATAATTGTAACTTGTGCGGAAGTGACCAGAAAGCGAGAGGAAATAACATAACCATTATTGCGATATAATGTCCGTATACAACTGAAAAGTTATGATGGAAGCAAGACTGATTTAAGTAATGATTGGCATCGTCATCATGAGGTTCAAATATGTAAGCATATTTCTGTTAGTTATTCTTATGGCAAGTCATAATTATCACTAATTCGAGTAATAGATTATGGACGAAGAATGGAAGACAAGGTGTATATAAAAGCAATTTTCTATTTGAAGGAGCATATTTTCATACCATAAGCAGAGCCACTGCGGCTAGTAGGCGTTCATAGCCACGACAGGGTTGCTATTTTAACCCGAAAAAATGAGCCAGGATCCTTATGTAAGAACAATTATTTTTCCAATTTTATGGAGAGATCACCATGCTGGTACTGTGGCCAGATAACAATGGTGCCACTCACTAGAGTTGTAGCAAAGTGATCATGTCGGCTCTTGATGAGACCTCCTGTCCTTCAAGTAGTTAAGAAGGTCATTACCCTGGTGTGGTGGCCATTGTGGGCATGTCACTTGCTACACCCTTATGAACGTGGTAGGTTGGTTCATGACGAGACCCCCTATCCTCTCTTAAAATCTACATGTAAGTGTAGTAATTCCTTTTGAATTGTAACATCTTGATCGATAAGGAGGTCACTGTGCTGGTGTGGTAGCTAGATAGTCACAATGTCATTCACTAGAATTTTAAAAGAGTGATCAGGTCGGCTCGTGATGAGACCTCCCGTCCTTCTAGTAGATGAGAAGGTCATTACCCTGGTGTGGTAGCCATTGTGGGCATGTCACTTGTTAAATCCCTATGATCATGGTAAGATGGCTCGTAATGAGAACCCCTATCCTCTTAAAGATTTGCATGAACACATAATAATTGCTTTTTATACATAGAGGGAGGCTCATTAACTCCTTAAGAGTGAGGGATGGTGAAAGAAGCGGAAAAAAATGCCAATACTATTAATACCCCTTGTTCCATTTCTTCATGTTGAAGGGACATATTACTCGGATAGTGCAGAAAGATATATCATCATAAGTTCATGTATTGTATGATATCATATTTGAATTGAGGGTGACTTAGCCTTTCATTTCCTATGTACATAATGTCGGCTTTCTGTTTAAGACTTATGGTGCCAAAGGACCATCATGTTTGTAATTTTCCCATTTTCCTCTCTCTTTCAACTGCCATTCCCTACTCAAGTTATTCAATTTGAGAAAAACATAAAAAATGGCTATTTAAGTTGGTCGGACAACAACTGTTCAAAGATTGAGAAGCAGCTATTCACAGATTTATTGGCACAATTAAAAACGCTCAAAAAAGGCTGTTCAATTCGAATGAACAATAGTCGTTCAAAGATCGAACATCAGTTGCCTCTTAATTAAACAACAAAAATAAAAATACAGAAATGAACAACTGTTCAGTTCGACCGAACTGCGGTCATTCAAGGAGGGAACAACAATTGTTCAAGAATTGAACAACAAAGTTAAAAACGTGAAAACAACTGTTCAATTGTGGTTGAATCGACCGTTGTTCAAAGACTGAACAACAACTGTCCACGAATTGAACAACAAAAATAAAAACGCTGCACATGGTTTTTCAATTCGACTGAGCAGCTACCATTTAGAGATTGAAAAAAAAAATTCCACGTATTGAACAAAAAAAAAATGAAAACGCAACAAATGGCTGTTCAATTTGACTAAACCACAGCCGTTCAAATATTGAACAACAAAAATTAAAAAAAACACCAACAAATAGCTATTCAGTTCGACTGAACAGTAGCCGTTCAAGGATTGAACAACAACTGTTCACGAATTGAACAACATTTGTTCACGAATTGAGCTACAAAGTTAAAAATGTGAAAATGGCTATTCAATTTTGGTCGAATCAGTAGCCGTTCAAAGACTGAACATCAATTGTTCACGAATTGAACAGAAAAAGTAAAAACACTGCAAATAGTTGTTCAATTCGACTGAGCAGTAGCTGTTCAGAGATTGAATAGCAGCTGTCCACGAATTGAACAACAAAAAATGAAAACACAGTAAATGGTTGTTCAATTTGACTGACAACAACCATTCAAAGATTGAACAGCAGCTGTCCGTGAATCGAACAACAAAAGTGAAAACAAAAATTGAATGGCAATAAAATGAATCTTACAAGGAAAATAAATTACAAATGTGAAGAATGTACAACAAGACAAGACAATTATATACATTATTTACAAGTGATGCTAGAAAACCTCTCATGTACTTGAGTTTGTGGGGTTATCACCCCATTGCACCACAACTTGGATGGTGGGATCATTTCATACCTGTTGACAGAAAGATTCTTTCGTGAGAGGTTTGTGATAGAGGCATACTCTGTGTCTGTTAACTCGAAATGTTGAACCAGACCCATCCATGGTGGTCAAGGTGAGGGTACCATTGCTATGTACTTCCTGAATCTCATATGGACTGAGCCACCTTGTTTGCAGTTTTCCTGGAAATTCTTGGAATCTGGAGTCATAGAGGAGTTCCCAATCTCCTTTTTGAAATACCTTCTTCTTTATTAGGTTGTCGTGCCACTTGGCTCGCTGTTGTTGGATGATCTTTGTGCGTTGCAGGGCCAGCAGTTGAATTTCATCCAATTCATTTATTTGTTGGAGTCTTATAGCTTGAGCTTTTGTTAAGTCCAATCCCACTTCCTGGGCTGTTCTCAGAGTTTTAATTTCGAATTCAATAGGGAAGATAGGTTCTCTCCCAAATAATAGCTAATATGGTGAATATCCAGTGGTATTTTTCCAAGTTGTAGGATAAGCCCATAAGGCTTCTGGTAGTCTAGCAATGCAGTCTCGGTGATGAGATGCTACCGTCTTGGTAAGGATTGCCTCTAGGACTTTGTTGGTGCTTTCAACTTGCCAATTGGCCTGCGGGTGGTAAGGAGATGTAATTATATGGATGATATGGTGATTTATTAAGGTGGATGTGATCTTATTTGCTGTGAATTATGCCCCTCCATCGGTTATCACTTCCCTTGGCAAGCCGTATCACACAAATAGTTCAAAGAGAAACTTAATTACTAATTCTTTTGTGGCTCTTGACAAGGCCAGTACTTCTACCCATTTGGTGACATAATTTGTGGCAACTAATATGTGGGATTTCTGGTTAGATGGTGGGTTGAATGGCTCAATGAAGTCCAACGGCCATCGTTCAAATGGTTCCACCACCAATCGTGGTTGTAGCGGCATTTCATCAACTTGGCCTGGGCGACCCATTCTTTGGCAGCTATCGCAGGCCTAGACATATTGCTTTGCATCTTTGAAAATCGTAGGCTAATAACAGCCTAATTGCAACACATTATGCCCTGTCCTACGTTCTGCGAAATGGCCACCACAGGGTTCATCGTGACAGGCTCATAAGATGTCATAGATTTTGTCTTCCCTTATACATCTGCGTATGTGCATGTCGGCCCCTGTATGGAATAGGTATCCCCCAATCCAAGAGAATCTTGCGCTACGCTGTATAATCAGTTTCTGTTCTCTTGATGTTAAGTGTCTGGGTAGCTTCCCCACTGCCAGATAATTTTCCACATCTGCATACCATGGCGTCTTTACTGCTACAAAAAACAGATGTTCGTCAGGGAATTGGTCATCAACTGTTAGCGTTTCGTCTGTCTTGGGGACCCTGGACAAAAAATATGCGACCACGTTTTCCTTCCCTGGACGGTCTTTGATTGTTATATCGAATTCCTGCAACAACAGTAACCAACAAGTTATTCTCCCATTCGTGATTGGTTTATTAGCTAAATATCTAATAGCAGAGTGGTCAGTATACAAGAACACTTGATATCCAGTTATATAGTGCCTGAATTTATTGATATCATAAATGACAGCCAGGAATTCTTTTTCGGTCACTGTATAATTTAATTCGGCAGGAGTAAGGTTTTTTTTGATATAATAAATATCATAAGGCTTTTAGTCTTCTTCTTGGCCAAGGAATACTCCTATTTTTGTATTAGATGCATCTAAAGAGATGTGAAAGGGCAGTTTCCAGTTAGGACCTTGTAGGATTGGTGCTGTTGAGACCAACCGCTTCAAGTCTGTAAAAGCGGTGTCACATTTGCCAGTCCAATGGAATTCAAAATTCCCAGTCAATGCATACAGAGGTGCAACTATCTGTGAGAATTTTTTTATAAATTTGTGATAATATCCTGCAAATCCCAGAAAACTGCGCACCTCTGTTTGTGTACAAGGTGTGGCCAACATAAGGATTACCTCTATTTTAGCTGGATCTACCTGTATCCCAGTTGCAGAAATGTATTGACCTAAGATTACCCCCTCTGTCATCATCATGTGGAATTTTTCGTTGCTTATATATAATCTAGTAGCAATACATCGTTCTAACACTTTCTCTAGTGTTTCTAGAGCTTGATCAAAGTCTTCCCCATAGGGTGTAAATTCATCCATATAGATTTCAATCCCTTCATTTATTAAGTCAGAAAAAAGCTAATTATGGCTCTCTGAAATGTTGCTAGGGCATTACATAATCCAAACAGTAAAACTCTATAAGAGAAAGTGCCCCACGGGCAGGTAAAGGTGGTCTTATCTTGGTCTTCGGGAGCTATTGGATTTGATTGTAGCCGTTGAATCCGTCAAGAAAGGAGAAGAACCATTTCCCAGCAAAAGTATCAAGGACTTGATCAATGAAGGGAAGGGGGAAATGGTCTTTCTGCGTTGCCTTATTTAATTCTCTGTAATCTACGCAGATTCTCGATTTCCCATTCTTTTTAGGGACGACTACCGGAGGGGAGACCCATTTGCTGTCTGAAATCGGATAAATGAAATTTACATCTAACAATTTTTGCAGCTCCTCTTTCACAATATCTTTTAGATGTGGATTTAATATTCGTTGAGGTTGCATAACGGGGCGTGTTTCCCTATTGGTATAGATGTGGTGTGTGCATAGTTGTGGGTCTTAACCCTTCATGTCTTGGTATTCCCACGCAAATGCCCCTTGGTGCTTTCGGAGGACTTCTATGAGTTTTTTTTTTTGGTCGTCATCCAATTTGCCATTAATATTCAGAACCTTTCCTGGCTCGATCTCAATAGGTATGTTGTTACGAACAGTGGTTGTGGAGATATGTTAAGTCTCGAAGTATATCATAGGATCCTCTCGATCTTCATGTTCGAGGACTGTTTTCAACATTTGGCATTTTATATTTTTAGGCATGGGTGACTGATTCATAAAATTATTGATTACATCATCTTTAGTCCGATCCTTGAATTCAAGAGCTTCTACTAATGTCAGAGGTGGACATATGTTTTGCTCCCAATATGTATCTAGATATTTGTGAATTTTTACCGTGGGTAAGCTTTGTTTGGCAGACGGATAGATAATGATATTTTTTATAGAATCTCCTCTAGTGATAGTCATGCTACCTGCTCGATAGCCTATGTAAGCATCTGTTGTGGCCAGCCAAGGTCGCCCAAGAATCAATGGGTGCCCTTCCATCCTGTTTTTTGGATTAATGACTAAAAAATTAGCTGGGTATTCCCATGATTCCACAGAGACCATGATGTCTTCCACTATTCCTTCTGGTCTGATAACACATCTGTAAGCCAGTTCCAAAAGTGTGGCCGTAGGTTCTAATTCTGATATGCCCAATTTTTCGCAAGCTCCAGTAGTTAGGATGTTAATGGTTGCCCCTAGGTCAACCAATGTGTTTGGAAATGAGTGTCCAAAGATTTGCACAGTTACAATGGGGTTTCTCGGGTCTTCATATTTCACAGGTGATTCCCTACCTAACAAAAAGTCAAATAGTGTTCTTACCACATGAATGGTGGGTGCAGCCTTTGTTTTCTTGACTTGCTTTTTCCACATAATTATTTGATTGCCTTTGCATAGATGGGAAAGTTTTGGATGGCCTGGAGAAGAGGAATTTTGATACAGAGGTTTCTTAATTCCCCCAAGATGTCAAAATCTGAAGTGATTATAGGCCTGGGTAGATTTAATCTTTCAGGAAATGGAGGTGGAGTCACCCTAAGTTCTTCAGGTCCTTGTTGATCAATTGTTTCCTTATCTTTACATGTTTCAGTTATATTCGTTAAGCTAGGTTATGTTGAGGTTTCAATTTGGGATTGAGGTGGAGTTGTGGCTTCTATAGGTAAGATGGTACGTCCTGATCTTAACCTCATTTTGTTGCACTATTTCTGTTCGGTATTGGGTTTTGGATTTTCTATTATCTGAATTAGTTGAGACGGTCTGTTATTGAGATTAGGATTGGGTTGGGCTGGCAGTTGAGGACGTATGGAAGGCTGTTGGTTATACTGAACTGGGTAGGGAGCTGGCAATGTAGGTTGATTTTGGGTCCCTGCTCCTATCAGCAGATTGGCCATTCCCATGGGTCACTGCCAATTCCAATTGGTGTTTTGAGTATGGGGGTTTGGCCACTGGCTTTGATACGGGATATTTTGCCAATAAGGGGGAGAGCAAGGAAAGTTCTGCCAATTATTCCATGATGGAGGTTGTGTAGGCCAGGGTGGCATAGGAAATGCTTGGTTTGGCGAAGTTGGGAAGGAGTTTTGAGTCTGCGAAGTTGTTGCAAGGTTTTTCTAGCTAAACTGCGGCAAAGGAAAGTATTGAGGAAAGTCTTGTGGTGTGCCAAGTCGTGCTTGCCATTGCCGACGCTGATTCATTAAATAGATTGGCTCTGTTTATTCCTCTACTTCCTTGTTGATGGATTTCAGCCCAGGAAGTGAAGGACACTGATCTGTGGTATGATCCTTAGTAAAGATAGCACAAGTCTGAACCATGTATAAAGGAAATTCCCTCTGGCTATGCTTCTTCTGACATCTTGGGCAAAAGATGGCCAAGTTTTGTTCTGTTATAGCTTGTTTTTGTTTGGCTTGTAGAAAATCAAGTTGTGTTGTCAAAGTACCCAAGATGTCAGTTTTGTAATTTTCTAATAGATTTCCAAATTCTACTCTGGTTACATTGCCATTTGTCTGCTTAAGGTCTTTCTTCATAGAATCATGCCCAACAGGCCTATTGCGTGAGCTACCCCGAGAGCATCTAATACATAAGGAAATAATCTTGTTGTATTCTTCCTGGTAAATATTTCCCTTCCCCATTATGTTAAGCATCTCAACCCATTCTTCCTTCATCCCTTTAAGCATCATGGCTTTTAAAATGTCCTTGGATAGCGTGGTATATGGGGATCTTTGTAAATTGTATTGAAATCTTTCTACGTATTCTTCTAATGTCTCATTGTCTTTTGCAGACATATTGAAGATTTCATCTTTTAGATCTCAGGTTCGACAATAGTCTTGGTATTTGGTAAGGAAAATATTCTTCATTTGGTCCCAGTTGTTTATAGTTCCCCCACCTAATCCCATGAATCAGCGTAGCACAGTTCCTTTTAAGGTAGAGGGAAATAGTTTTAGTTTCCAGGGATCAATGGTGTAGTCATATCCTCTGCATAAGACATCAAATTCAAATAGGAATGCATTAGGATCTTCTGTGGTTAATCCATGAAAGGTGGGAATGTTGTGCAAGGGAATGAATTTCATAGGGGCATTGGCAGCATGATCAACATTAGGATATTCTAATGTTGATGTCTGCCTCTGATTTTGATTTTGATTATTTTCCATCTGATCAAAGAGGTGCCAGAAATCTTCGGGAACTTCTTGATCAGGAGGAGTGATTCTAATAGGCTTGGGAGGTGAATGCGGTGGGGGTTTTACAGCACTTCTCTGACCTTGGATCCTAAGTACTTATGTTTCGATTACTTCTTTAGGGGACTTAGGTTCTGATATTTCTATGTGAATTCCTCCACTGGTTTCTCCCCCCCCCCCCTTCTTGTAGGTTGCAAGAGCCTCCCTCTTTTGAAGGGTCAGTGCCTATATGATCGGCAGTCTGCAGGCTTCGATCAGACCCCTCTGTCTCGCAGTGAATCTCAGCATAGGCTACAGATGGTGAGGCTGCTGCCTGAGGGAGTGTATTACGACTTTGAATGGGAACAGTTTTGGGTCCTATAGATGCCTAAGATTCAAATTTCTTAACGATTTCGTCTATATATGTTGTTCTTCCAAGGATCACCGGTCCTTTGGATTGTGAGGATGGTTGCGAATGATTTCGGATTGTCTCTATCTTTTTCTTCCTAGACATAAAACAAGAGCACCTATCTTACGGTCCTTTGCACGACTTGCTGGTAAGCGGGCTAGAGGGCAAGCATGTTTCTTGCCGGTACACAGGTTCTTACCTCTCGTTTTCAATACCCAATTCTTCACAGTAATGGAGAAATATGAATAAAGGAGATGACTCTTAAAACTCTTCCCGGCAACGGTGCCAAAATGTTAGGGCTCACAGAGGTGGCTTATTATCGATAACTCTAAAGCTTTCTCATTTAATTATCAACCTGGGGCAAGTATTCTTATTTCAAGAGTGTTGGCACAATATATGTGATTCAAGTTGTCTAATAGTTACTCCTTGTTAATTATGAGGAGGAATTTGCTAACTTCCTACTTATCCTAATCAAGGGGTGGCTTGGGTTGATTTTTAACCTAAGATTGAGCAGCAAGATTGAGAAGCTATCTAATTGAATTAAACAGCAGTCTAACTGAACTAATAGAAATCTAAGGGAATCAAGCAGAAATTGAATTGAATTAAACAACAGTCTAAATAAACTGAACAACAATTGAATTGAATTGAACATTAATCTATCTAACTGGACAACAATGGAACTGAATGGAACAACAGTCTAACTAAATTGAACAGTAATGGAATTGAATTGAACATCAATCTAGCTAGCTGAGCAGTAATGGAACAAAAATATAACTTAATTGAGCAGTAACGGAACAGTAGTATAATTGAAGCAATTTAAATGAATTGTACAACAATTATTCATGTAATTTTGCAATGGAGTTCTCTTTATGAATTAATTAATTGACATTAATCGATTGTTGAACGCTTCGTTTTGCTAAAAGAGTAATGCAATCCTTAAAGACAGATAACGTTGAAATCAACTTATTCTATGATTTATAACTCAAATGCAATGGTATTGAAAGAACTGGAACTATCTACTGATAATGAAGCATTGTCATAAGTCGGAAAATACAATTTCAATTATCCTAATTCAAGAACGCGATTGCTAACAATCCTGAAGAAAGAGAAACTATAACTTTATTGAATTGAAATATACTTTACAAATGCATCAGATACTTAAGTATTGGTTTTGCAACTACACAGAATATGAAAACTTGCGAGGAACTTCCAGAGGTTGGGCCAAGACCACCAGAAGCTCTAGCGCAGTAAAAACTTCAAAATATTATTGTTCAAAGCTCTATATTACATCTAGTGATGTTACAAAAATACAATTAAACAGGTTGTTTCTGATGCGTCGATTACAGAATGAATTTCCTATCCTTTCTTCGACTCCCTTTCCCTTTTTTCCTTCGCTCTTTTAAAGGTGATTTCAAAAGTGAGAAAGTATTTCCCAAACGATAACCCGTTGCGCGTGGCTGTTGCTTGATTTCTTGGGCTCGAACTCGTCTGTCTGCCTTCTGCCGACCGCTGGGAGTTATCAGAGTCTCATATGTTTGCGTCCGTTGGTTAGCTTCCATCTTTTATTGGCCCAGCCACTCTGCCTTCCTGCACCCAGAGATAAGAGAAGTCAGTTTTCTGTTACAAAAACATCATTTTCATTATTAGTCTATTTGTTCTAGTTTTCATAATCTTTTTTCTCTTTATTGTTAATATGAAGAGGAATTCCCCCAAAATTGTACCATAATTTGAAGTAATTATAGGGTGAGAACATACCTTAATTTGGGCCCAACAAGCTAGCAAAAAATGATTATCTTCAAGGGAACATCCCAACCCCAAGCTTTCATGTACAAACACTTATCAATCAATAGATTGATCCTACATGATATGTGTTTATATATATTTGAAACCCTCACTGCCCCCTTATGCATACCTCCATTCCAATCTAATTTACCCCCCCTGAATTTCTAATTAATCCAACACACTAAAATCGTTGCCATTCCTCCGCATATACTCCTGATAAATCAACTTGTTCTGCATTCTTCGACAACATATATGGGAAAGCATCGTGTCATCGGTCAATTGTTTGATCCAAGTAGAAAACTCCTTTTTCATGCATAGTATTGATAATCCCGATAGAAAGGTTATGTGTAGACCCAACTCCAATAACTGAATCAATGTTGATCAATATCGTGCCGCCCTTTCCAAATGACCATTGTAACTTATCAAAAAACCATCTACTAACTTTTTTTTAACTCAGCAAAATGTATGAACCCTATTCACACCAATCTCACCCCTTCTATACCATTCCAAAATGCCCTTACATTGTAGATATTTATCCAAGATAATGTTCTGCCATAGGCCTCTTCCAAAGAAGGTTTTCCATAATGTTTTTGTTAATAAAGCCTCGCTCTTCATATCTAGTATATCCCAACTACCTACATATTTTCCATTTGTAATAGTGTCAAACCAAATCAAGTGAAAAATTTTTACCCCGTGGTTCCCGACCAAAGGAACTTGGCCATGATAGAATTTATCTTCTTAATGATATTCACAAGAAGCCAGAACAAATGCATATAGTATACCAATATTTTCTACAAAACATATTGGATAAGAGTACACCTACCACCCATGGATAGCCAGCAGTGCGTCCACAGAGATAATCTATTATGGAGCTTATCTAAAATCCAATTCTAGACCACAATCCTATATTTATTCGACTTCAATATGCACCCAAAATATGTGATTATGATCTCAATGTGCACAAATTGTACACCAACTAACCTAGCAATATTATTAATGATCTCCAAATCCTCGAATGAATAAATCAAAATTGATTTGCTTCCATTCATATTCAAACCCGATGTTGCTCCAAATATGCTTCTAATGGAATGTAATTCCCTCCATTGTTCCCAGGAAACCTAACCAAATTTAAGAACATCATCAACAAAAAAAAGGTGTGTAACAAAGACATAACTGATACTTGAAAACCATCAAAGTACCCTACATCCAAGCCTCCCTAATCTTCCTTCTCATCCCATCCATGACCAAATTGAACAAAAGAGAAGACAAAGAACACCTTTTTTGAAGTCCTTTGCTAGCCCTGAAGAATTTTAATGGAAAACCATTGATCAATACAATAAAGTTAACAAAATATACACATTTCATTATCCACTCTACATTGACCACAAAAATCCTAATCTTCATCATGATCAATCTCCGATAGGACTAGTCTACATTGTCATAGGATTTAATCAAGTCCAACTTCATAATCAATGCCTCTTTCATATTAGAATGGATTGAGTGTAAACATTCCTATGCAGTGGCTACAACATCCTATATCTAGCACCTGGAAAGTAACTTGAATTGTTCCAGAGTTATGTGTTCGGACATGGTTTCCTTAATCCTCACAACAATGACCTTAATTTATATGTGATTTTTCAAAGGGAGATATGTTGAAAATCTGAAAAAGAAGTTGGATGAGAGGTTTTGTGGATGAGCATTATGAATGTGGAATTAATCGCCCCAAAGACACGACCACAAGTGCGAGCTTCCTCTACCATATTTAGGAGATATTGTCCCATAATCTCAAAGAAGTGCAAAAATATTTCTATCGTTAAGCCATATGGACCCAGAAACTTGTCCTTTGCAAAAGAATTGAGAACCCTGGAGATTTCATTCATAGTAATAGGTCTCTACAAATTTGCATCCAACTCATTTGAGAACATACATGGGAAATTCTCTATCCCCCAAAGTTGATCCTAAATATTGACCCCCTGGTGTTCCGTATAAATACCTTCAAAAGATATGACAACCTCCCTCTGGATTTTTGCAGTGCTATGGACTCTACCTCCCTTTGTCGATTCCATTTCCCAAATAGCATTTATATTCCTTTGTTGATTGGAAAATTGGTGAAACAACTGCATGTTTTGATCTCCTTGTTTAATCCAGATGGGTCGAATTTTCAACCACCAGGAGACCTCTTGTATTTTTAATATATTCCTTTTTTCTTTTTCAAGTTCTTGCATTTTGTCCAGATGGCCAAGGGATGAGGATATTAGATCCATCAGATTTCCCAAGTTTTCCATCTCTTCATCATTTTTCTATAAATCCATCTTTATCTTTAATTTTTTTGTCTGCTCCCACTTGCGAACTTCCCTCTTGAGATGATTCAATTTTCTTGAAATTAAATCCATCGTCAAGCCCTCCCCAGAAGCTTCAACAAATGTCCAGATATCCTGCACCAATGTATTAAACTCCTCCAATTGTAGCAATTTAGTGAATAAATTGTTTTAAAATAATAGTTTCAAGAATATAAAAAAAATGGGGGAAAAATAAATATTATCAAAAAAAAATAATGATTATATCACTATATATTTTTTAATTCATTTTGATGCTGTCAAAGTGCAAAAATTGAAGGAATTAGCTTAAAGGAAAAGATTTATCATGAGGACCTAGTTTGGAGAATTGAGGTTCAAAACATTCCAAGACCATTTTTAGGCCTTAAATGACTTTCACACTTGAGCATTAGACCTTATGATGCTATTCTACACTCAAAGGCCTTTCCAATGATGCAAGAATAACGTCAATTAGAATTTGAATGCAAAATTTATGCATCTTGGAAGTTGATCTATCATGATTGACCACAACAATTGGAGAGGATGTCATGTCAACCCTTACTACTCATGGAAAATGGGTGAGCCACATAGACACTATGAACAAAGCTCTAGTAAGGTCGAGTTGTAACTCATGTTGAGGGTTGGATGTGTTAAATTTAACCCCTCGTTGGATATTGAGCTATGTTATTAACCATGTCACTAGGAGGAAAATGGGTTCCATTATATTCTTCTTACATTTTTTTCTATAGAAGAGAAAAGTAGCTAAGTGTGGATAGAGAAAAGGTACACCAAAAGGGGTTTGTGTTCTGTAGTATCCCACATGGAAAAGGTCTTAAGCAACTCCATAGTGAGTTCCTTCTCTTTTGTACTTGGATCAGTTCCATTTTAGACAAAAGAGCACAAGGTAGTCTAACCTTCCATTCCAACTAGGTTTTCATCTGAAAGGGTTTCCCATAGCATATCTTACTATTGGTTTGTGAGTGATTGTATTTATGTGTTCTTGAGCCGAGAGGCTCATTGATCCGGATTTTATGCAGGAACGCAACAGAATACAGAAATAACCATGAACATAGAGATGCAGCGGAAATAATGCTTCATTTCATTAATATCAAATAACATAAATATGCTTACAGGCATAATGGAAATAAAATAGCTAGGGTGCTGGTAGCGAATCTCTGAGAAGAGATGTGATGGCTACAGACCTTTGAACTGTGTTACAATGAGGCTCGAGGGCCTATTTATTGTTGAGAAACAATGTAGAATCTGAAACGTCCAAGAACCTAGCCGTAGGAGATGAGGCCCAAAACTGTGGGCGCCCGTTTGGGTAAATTGGTGGTTCAACTTCCCGGCGGCATAACTTTGGCACCCGATCTCCGTTTGACGCGCTCAATAGCTCGTTAGAAAGATCTATCCGAGGACTTCAATTTTTGAATGAGAAACATCGGTCCATGGACCAATGTTGCTCTCCTTTTTCCCAAAAAAATGTCGTTTAGGGCCTCAAAACGGCTCCGGAAGTTCAGGACCCGAAAAACTGCTAAAAATAGTAAGTTTTGTTGCAACTTGAAAATTGAAAGAACTGAAGATGGGGGTTCAAATGGAATAGGTGGGTGGCCACCAATATCCACCGGGATCATTAAGCCCCCAAAACGGCTCCGAGAGTGGAGGACCCGAAAACCTGCTAAAAATAGTAAGTTGTGCTGAATGTGAAAAGCTGCAAGAATTGATGGTGTTGGTCCAAATGGAATAGGTGGGTGGCCACCGATATCCACCTGGATCATTCCTCCCTCCTTAGGAAGCAATGGTCCCCATTGCGTTGATATCCTCCATGAGATGAGGCAAATTCTGTTGAACTGAGTATTAGATGTGTTGAAGATGTCATGGACCTGCGGGTGGACATGCTGGATGCGTTTAGTAAATTTGGTTTCTTTATCAGCCTCATACAGTACATGTTTGGATTTTGTATGTGTAGTTGCAGGATGTATGGCAACATCAGGTGGTGGTGCATTGGGAGTCAGATCAATGGAGTGCTTGTCTTGACAGTGTATAGGAACCTCTATGAGTGAGGAGAAATTGTCATCGTATTCCTCCATGACTTTGTCCATCTGCTGCAGCCGTGAAAGGGAGCCTTGTTTCGAGGTTGTGGCCACAATATTCTTCTTTCCCTGTGAGCGAGTCGTAAGGAAAATGAATTTCCTGGTCTGGGAAACAATCTTACTGCGTTGTTTTGCAGTAGTCAAAGAGATGGCAGAAGGCGGTACTACCTCCGGTATCCTGTACAAGTTATTTCCCAAAGTAATAATAACAGCACGAGGCCTAGACTCATACACAGCATGTCGTCTCCATAAGTATGGTTGGCCCAATAATACATCAGCTACATCAAGAGGAGCACATCACACAATACCTCATCCGTGAATGGCTTGATACTGAGGAAGCCCACCGCCGGCGGATGCGGAGATCTCTCCTCGGGTGGAGCCACCCGATGGCGGCCACGTGTGTGCTATGGTTGGTAGGCCGAGCCGCTTCACAACGTCTCGCTGAAATGAGGTTCTTTTGGCTCGCTATCGACGAGAAACTCAGCGGAGAACCCTTCACCCACATCTCTGCGACCGGAAGAGGCGGCCTCTCCTTCCGGGATCCTCCGGACCTCCTTTCCGGGATCTTGGTGGTGGCCACAATGGCACTGGGATTCGCATCAATGATCCGCTTCCCTTTTTCATTTCCTTTGTCTAGTTCTGACTCAGGATCAGAAAATGCATCTGATTCGGGTGCCTTTAGTTCGGCCACCAATGACTTTTTGGCCCGACACTCGTTTGTGTTGTGAGTGGGGCTGTTATGAAATTCACACCACTTCCCTGTGTCCTTATTTTGATTTGTGGTGTTTTTTTGAGTAGCACCGCTTTGGCCTTGCCCCTTGTTCTTCGATTCGGGGGCACCTTTCAGATTCACTGATCCAAAGTCTCACTTCTTCTGGTTAAATTTCTACTTGATCTTGGTGGCATAACGATATGCCGTGCCAAGCGATGTAATGTCGAGGAACTCCATTTCCTCCTGAATGTGTTTGTGTAGACAACCGCGGTACTTGAGCACCAAATGTCTCTCTGGATCTTTAATACCCAACTTTGTGTGCAGGGTATGGAACATATTCATCAGTTCGTGCACATCTTGATCCTTTGTTGCCGCAGCATGGTCCATCGGATGTATTTTTCCTCATAGCTCCCCGTCAGTAAGAGTTGTCTCCTTAATGCCATCTCGAACGAATTCCAAGTGGGTGGTCGGTGGACAAGAGAGGGTTCCCCTTCACTCTCTTGCTCACGGTAGGTTTCCCACCAGTCTTTGACATGGGGGGCGGCTTTGAGGAGTGCAAAAATAATCTTTTCTTGTTCAGAGAAGTCATGGACTGAGAAATATCTTTCCAACAAATTTAACCATTTGTCTACAGTGTCTGCATCTATTTTTCCTTCAAATATAGGAATGTCAAAGTTTACCTATACCTTGAAGGGAGTGGCGCCTCGAGAGTGGCTGTTGGATGCAGATGCACCATATGTGGGAAGTCATTGAAGGATTTGAGCAAAGTTATCCATCATCACGTTCGTTTGTTTCTTGAGGGCCTCCTACAGTAGTATTTTGATAGGATCTCGCTTCCCTCGTCTTTTCTTTCCTTCCGCCATGGAGTGTCGTCAGGCTGCGGTAGGCCGATTCGTGGCCTCAATCCGGGACGCCGAGCCCTAACTCCTTATACCCCCGACCGCGTTGGGGACATGCAAAGAAACAAAGAAAGAAAGGCACCCTCCGATACCACCGATCCGGATTTGCGCGGTGAACGCAATGTCTGAGAAATAACCATGAACATAGAGATGTTGGAAAATAATGCTTCATTTCATTAATATCAAATAACGAAATATGCTTACGGGCATAATGGAAATAAAATAGCTAGGGTCTTGGTAGCGAATCTCTCTGCGAAGAGATGTAGTGGCTCGAACCTTTAATTTGTGTTACAATGAGGCTCGAGGGCCTATTTATTGTTGAAAAACAATGTAGAATCTGAAACGTCCAAAAACCTAGCCGTAGGAGATGAGGCGCCAAAACTGTGGGCGCCCGTTTGGATAAATTGGTGGTTCAACTTCCCGGGGGCATAACTTTGGCACCCGATCTCCGTTTGACACGTTCAATAGCTCGTTAGAAAGATCTACTCGAGGAATTCAATTTTTGAATGAGCAACATCGATCCATGGACCCATGTTGCAACATCGGTCCATGGACCCATGTTGCTCTCCGTTTTCCCAAAAAATGTCGTTTAGGGCCTCAAAACGGCTCCGGAAGTTCAAGACCCGAAAAACTGCTAAAAATAATAAGTTTTGTTGCAACTTGAAAATTGAAAGAACTGGAGATGGGGGTTCAAATGGAATATTTGGGTGGCCACCAATATCCACCTGGATCATTAAGCCCCCAAAACGGCTCCGAGAGTGGAGGACCCGAAAACCTGCTAAAAATAGTAAGTTGTGCTGAATGTGAAAATCTGCAAGAATTGATGGTGCTGGTCCAAATGGAATAGGTGGGTGGCCACCGATATCCACCTGGATCACTCATTCTACAATCCAGTATGAGGGACATGTGTAAGTATGTCACGTCCTAAAAAAATAATAAAAATATTTTTTGCTCACGTCGAAAAAAATATATTTTAACATGAATTAATATAGAATGAATCAGTACACATGTTATGTAATCTTTATAACATTCAAAAATGCAATTTAAACAGTAAAAAAGTACACATTATTTTTTGCACTCTAAAATAAGTTTGTAACAAAAGAAATTTGATCCCTCTCGGCTGATATATGTGCTTTTGATAGATCTATACTTGCATCAATTCCATTTTAGACAAAAGAGCACAAAATAGTCTAACCTTCCATTCCAACTAGGTTTTCTTCCAAAATGGTTTCCCATAGCATATCTTACTATTGGTTTGTGAGTGATTGTATTCATGTGTTCACTATTTTCTGCATACTATCCATTACCTATATAAATAGAAAAATAATAATAACAAATATGAAATCTAAAAAAAAACAACCCTTCATACTATTGATTCTAGTTTATTTTCACAAATTTATTATGATAAATTTTCTAATTAAAAAAATAATAATAAGTAATTTTTTTCTTTAAACAATTAAATCAACATATACCTCTTTATATAAAGTATCCATTATTTATAACACTTTTGATATACTTTTTAAGTAATTCTTTGTCTATTCATTTTAGTTTGCATCTTTTGTTTACTAATTTATTGAAGTAGGTTTTTTAATTTTTTTTATAACACTTTTGATATACTTTTTAAGTAATTATTTGTCTAATCATTTTAGTTTGCATCTTTTGTTTACTAAGTTATTGAGGTAGGCTTTGTAATTTTTTCAATCTTATTATTTCAAGAATGGTGTCACTCATAAATAAATTTATTAAATATTAAATGATTGTAAACAAATTTGTTATTATTATTAAATATTAATATTAATTATATCGATTTTTTTTTTTTTTTTCTAAATAGAATAACTATAAATGCAAAATTAATGTGTTTAATGTAGGAATGAAAACACTTTGCATGTTGAATATAATTACGCCGCAAGGCATTATTATTTGAAAACAACTTTTCTAGCTGCTACTCTGTCTGTGTTTGGACCATTCGATGAAATGTTAGACGATTGAAATGTTTTAGACCATTAGATCCAATAACTCCTTCAACCTAACTAACTAACTGCATTAATAATACCTTCCATCTTGCTATAAAATAAGTAGACGCATATCAGCCTCGCATTCACGTTGAAGACTCGGCGCTGCTCCACATGGCTGAGACCACCTGACACCAATATCACAGGGCCTTGTCTTGTCTGGCAGATTTGAAACTTGACGTCCAAAAATATTTTCAGCTTTGCAGGTTCGAAACCTGCTATCTACGGTTTTCGTGGGCTTTAACTTAATTTTAGTCTTTTATGAAAATATTATGTGTTTGAGGAGCCCTCCATGGTTTTCTTTCATGTTCTAACTAAATTATAGTCTTTAAAAAAAAAAAAAACAACTCCAATGGCCAGATTAACCCATTATATAATGTATCATATCCTGATGACTAAACAATAAATTACCGGATAGACAAATGAATTTTCTTATATAGCCACATGATACCTGAGGGTAGCAACACATGGCAGCCATCCTACTTCTCTTCCTTAACTATTCCATTCTCTATAATACCACCATTACAGTTACATTACTTGAGAACAAAACCAAAAAGAAAAAAACATAAAAAAACAATTACAGCCACAATGGGGTTGGGATGTGGCATTATCAACCCCCCTATTGCTCATGCTTGCTTCAGCAATCTCTTTCTCCAAATTCCTTTGAATGTTTTTCATCACACGCCCTGAGCCCGTTCGGAGAAAGGTAGTTATCATCATAGGAGCGTGATCGGGTATAGGCTAGGTGAAATTTTGTAACAATGAGGTGCATATCATATATGGTTTTAGGTCCGTTTAGAGGAATCAGGATTTTCATGGGTTTGGGTTCATCAATTATCTGGATTTTTTAAACAATATCTATAATGAATTTTTCATATTTCATAACTACATTGATCTGTAAAGTATTTTTTTGGAGTGTAACCAAGAACTTTATGAATACATTGATCTTTGAAAGTTTTCTTCTGAAATTATAATGAACAGGTCATGTTAAATAGTTACAGGGCATTTAAAAACCATTGGCATTTAAAAACTGTTTAATTGTCTGGAATTTTTAAACGATATCTGTAATGCATTTTTCATATTTCATAGCTACATTGATCTGTGAAGTATTTTTTTGGAGTGTAACCAGGAACTTTATGACTACATTGATCTTTGAAAGTTTTCTTCTGGAAATATAACAAACAGGTCACTCTCCCACACCATGTTAAATAGTTACAGGGCATTTAACAATTGTGGATATCTCAAAGAAATAGAAAAGTACCTAGATCAATTCCATTTGATCCTAATCCCCTATTTTTTTCATAAAGTCCAAATACATTCCTGTCTGATGTATGTAGAGCATGCATACATGCATTTTATTGAGTGTTGGCAAAGGAAGAGTTCTTGAATTGTATTAAAAAAAAAAAGTTAATTATCAGTGGTAGTTTATTAAATTCATATGAAACTAAAATTTATATAGGTGCAATTGATTGGGAGAATGCCAACTTCCTCTTGTGGGCAATTTCCTAATCCTCGGAGGATTACCATAATTGTGGATGGAAAATCTATGAGAAGAAAGATAAATTTTAAGAATGGGTTATTTTGTATATGTAAGTGAAGATGAAGTGAAGATGAGATGCTTTTACATAATTAACATCATCATTCCAAGAAGATATGTTTTTACATAATTAACATCATTATTCTTCATTCCAAGAAAATAAGAAGTTTAATAATCCACTAACATGATTAACATCATTATAATATAATTAACATCATTATTCTAAGAAGATAAGAAGTTTAGTAATCCACTAACATAATTAACATCATTATTCCAAGTAATTCACAACATAATTAACATCATTATTTCAATAATCCACTAACATAATTAGATAAGAAGTTTTGTCTGAAATATTCCTATGAAAAATGATTTGAAATATTCCACTTGATATTTTTCATGAAAAATAATGCAAAATAATTAACATCATTATTATGAGAAGATATGAAGTTTTGTCTGAAATATTCCCATGAAAAATGATTTTAAATATTCCACTTGATATTTTTCATGAAAAATGATGTAACATAATTAACATCATTATTCCAAGAAGATAGGAAGTTGTGTCTGAAATATTCTACTAGATATTTGTCATGGAAAATGATGCAAAATGATGGATAACAAACTGGGAGATATACATCATTATTCCAAGAAGATAGGGAGTAAATATACATCATTATCTAAGAAGATAGGAACTTGTGTCTGAAATATTCAACTTGATATATTCATGATGCATAACATAGTAGAAAATACACATCATTATACATCATCATTCCAAGAAGATAGGAGACGATACGAAGTTGTGACTGAAATATTCAACTTGATATACCATCAAGAATTCATGATGCATAACACATAACAGAGTAGAAACTAGAAATCATTATTCCAAGAAGATAGGAAGTAAATATACATCAATTCCTAGAAGATAGGAAGTTTTGAAATATTCAACTTGATATATCATTATGAAATATGCATTATTATTCGAAGAAGATAGGAAGTAAATATACATAATTATTCCAAGATAAAAAGTAAATATACATCATTATTCCAAGAAGATAGGAATATTCTATAGGAAGTTTATTGAACTTCATATATCATCATGAAATATACATCATTATTTATAGGAAGTAAATATACATCATTATTCCAAGAAGATAGGAATATTCTATAAGTAGTTTATTCAATTTAATATATCATTATGAAATATACATCATTATTTATAAGTTGAAATTGGGTGTTTCTCTTTTTTCTTTCTCATAATGGGATTTAAAATTAAATTCCCTATCTTACTAACTCTGTGAGCTCGATCAGTTACAATCTTTAAGTAGCTGAAAATCTGTATATGAGTTACTTCTTTATCTGCAGCAAATTATAGTAGCACTCCCAAGGGATTTACGAACATTATATATATATATATATATATATATATATATATATATATATCCAATGACTTTAAAACATAAATATAAGGCCACATCAAATCAATTACAGTTGCTTTCTTTCTAACTTCTTCCTTACAGCGTTTCCTTTGCAACATTAGGTGCAATTGCTAGTTTAATATTATGATATTTGAGTTTAAGTCATTCTCTAATGTTCAAAACTAAGCAATGATATTGTACGTGAGAAGGGAAGGGATAGTACACGCTGGAATGAAATGATAAAATTAGCGTAGATCATCTAACTTGAGCCGAGAGGGATCAATTTTTTTTTTGTTATAAACTTATTTTAGAGTGCAAAAATATTGTGTAATTTTTTACTGTTTAAATTGCATTTTTGAATGTTATAAAGATTACATAACATGTGTATTGATTCATTCTATATTAATTCATGTTAAAATATATTTTTTTGGAGGTGAGCAAAAAATATTTTTATTATTTTTTTAGAACGCGACATACTTACACATGTCCCTCATATTGGATTGTAGAATGAGCCTCTCTACTCAATAATTGAGGAATTGAAGCCATTTAGTTGTCTTACAAACCCTTGGATATTAAAAGTTTTTTTTTTTTTTAAAACTAAATAAATCATATTTAGAGAAATTCTCAAATATACAGTCTTATTAAAGATTAAACTACATAACCTGTAAAAACCAAACTTTGCACCTTAGTGTTAAACCATTATTATTAAAAAACTTCATAAAAAAATCAACATAAACAAAAAAAAATAACACTTGATAAAAATGAAATTTTAACTCAATAATCACATATACAGAACAATAGCAGATATGCATAATAAAATTAAAAAAACTGTCAACAAGAAAATAAATTGCTTCCATCATTCAGTGATGAGGAAGTTTTTTTCATACAATCATTTAGTTTCTCCTGAAAACCCTAAAGGTCGGTGCACATTTTGTTATGTGACGAACTTAGTTTTCTTAGATCAGAAATCCTTTCTAGACTTGCATAGTTATGTCATCCATCAAAGAAGTCTTCTCTGTCTCTTCTTGGCCCAACTGCAGACAAGGCACCACAATTTCATCTTACTTGCGTTCTGCACCTCCAGCAATGATTTTTGCGCCTCCAGCTATGACTCACTGCTCATATATTACTCGCACAAGAACAAAAATAATTAAATAAACATTTAAGTTAAATCATAAACAACTAAAGATTTTTCTCTCCTGGTTGAAAGGAAATGACAAACTTGTCTATTAATATAAATTAAAATATAATTTCCAAGAAAATAAAATTTTACTCAATTTTTTATTCAAAATTTTGAAAGTAAAATGGATTACAACGGTCTAGATCCCTCCATGAATGGAAAGGCCCACCCCACTCGCCTTGCATGACAAACATGCGTTGTAAGAGTTCCTTGTTTGTGGAGTTCTCCTCGTGTGTTAAGGGCCACCCTAGCTTTGCATCGGAGAGGTCCACATTTAAGGGATTTCATTTCTCTTACGCCTTTAAATAAATAAAATAAAAAGCTAAAGTTTCTAGATGTGTTTTTGCATCATCTTTCTTTAAATATGAATTTATAATATTTTAATTAAATAAATTTATTTAATTATTAAAATAATTGTAATTGTATATTTTATAATAATTTAATTTATTTATTTCAAAATTAAGAAGAAGGGATTGAAATATATAGGTATGATTGTTTCCCAAATATTAAATTATATAATGAGAATGTTTAAGTGTTTAAAAAATAAAATTATTGTATTTTTTTTTACTCATAAAAGGCGTGGTATGATAAAATTGGAAATTAGGGCTAAATTTTATTTTGGACAACTTATTTGATGAAGATGGTGATTGCATTGAATTCATATTTTCAAGAGGATCAAGATCGACGTAAAGATCATCAAATTTGGACAAGGGAAAGTATATTTTTGAATTATGAGCCCACATGTGCATATTTCGATTAGGCCGGCCCTAAAGCAATTTGACACCCTTGGAAGTCTATAAATACAAGTGACATCTACCTCATTTGGACATCATCATGGATACTTCTTCTATTCTCTTTTTTGTTTTTGGCTTGCACAATTATGAGGCAGGGTCGTGAAGAAATGGGTTTGCTTGAAGGTGAAATTGCAAGGTCTGAAGCTCGTGCGTATTTTTCTAGGGTTTTGTTTCTCGGTCGTAGGCTTACCAAAGGAAAACTTCGATTGGTCGCTAGCTTGGAGGCTGAAGGGGGCGACTGAAATCTTGTAGTCGCTCGAACGCCCACTTCCTCCCTGCGACTGGGACCTAAAGTTGTATTTTTTTGTTGACCAAAGTTTTCGCTCGTTGACCGATGTTTGGCAGTTGACCGCAAACAGTGACAATTCATTACAGGCTTCTAAATCATGGTTTTTGCGTATGAGCATGGTTGGGTTCATTTGATGGATATTGTTTAGTTGATTTTTGTTGGATAGTTGTATGGATGAAGATATGGATCATTGTACTCTCTTTTTCTGAATCATTCAATGGCAATCTAATAAGAAGAAGACTTTGAAAGGGTTTTCCCCATAGTGGGTGTTTCCTCGGTCTCCGACAATCCTAGTGTCTCTATGTGTGAATTTTTTTCTTCTATTTTTCCTTTATGTTCTATTGCATTGATGATGATGATGATGATAGTGTTATTTCTACATAGTTGCATATTTTATTGAATATTTATGTAAATCTGAATAATGTTATGATGTTTTGGGGTGAATTTAATGTGTAAATGAAGAAATGCAATTATCAAAGCAAAGAAAAATATAGCCCTAAGAAAAATTAACATGGTATCAGAGTTGGGTTGAAGAAAAGTCATTGAATATCACCCCTATGAAAACACCTTCGATGGAAGCATGAGAAGATGGATGAGACTTAAAAGAATTCCAGGGTTTGAAGGAAACCCTAGTCAATTTGTGTATTAGGGTTTGATGGATATTATGATGTTAGGGTTTGAGAGAAACCCTGGATTATGGAAAATATTTGAGCTATGAAATCTAGAAACCCTAGCATGGTCAATGTGAATATGCTCAAGTACTTGTGATAGATTTGATGAAACCCTAAATGGGATAGTTTCTATTAGGTCTGGTTGTTGATGAAGTTGATGAATATATATTGTAGGCAACAAGTGGAAAGTTGACAATGATGGATCTTGAAGGTTCAAGAGGGAGATATCTTTACTTTTGTTTAAATTTATGGATCTGACTATTATTTTGATTATTACTTATACTTCCTGCATGTATATGTGAGTATTTGGATACCTATAACTTCTTAATGAGATGTGATAAGTGGATCCTTCTTGAGGATCATTTGATATGCAGGAAAATATGTCTAGTGTAGGAAGAGAAAATATACAGTTGTCCATGACAAATAAGTTGACAAAGTGCTTCCGCTACCACAATGTCAAATAAGAAGGTGTGTGGGTATCTGAATACTACAAGGTATTTATGGCGTATTTTTTCAATGTTATGTCTCAACTACAACATTGGATGGCAAGGTAAGCCCAAAGATGTGATGAGTATATCACCTTCACAAATGTCTCATGTATGCATATGAAAATAAGTTTGATTCATGGTACTAATGATGAGATGGTGCACTTGGTATTAGACAAGTATAGTACATTCTATTAAGTCATGATAAAGCTACTTAGAAACATTGATTTTTGATATATTGGTATATTTGACATTTGGCAAAGCATCTCACATCTTACACATGATGGCTTTCATAAGAAGGCTATCTCACTATTTTTGTCATATGGTAGTTTGATTCGATTATTAATGAATGTGATAAGCATGGTAACCATGATGATAGAAGTGTAACAATGAGATTTATATTCTTGATCTTCTTGTTGACCATGGTTAGGTTTTGAAGAGCTTAGTAATTATGACAAATGGTAAAATTGAATGACCTAACTTGATGAAAGTACTATTGTATTCATGATCCTTGAAGTATGATGTTACACCTGTCTGCTGCCCTAATCATAATACTTTAACTTTTGACGAAAGTTTACTACCATGTTCAAATATGATGATGAAGTAGTTGATGCTGACATGTTATGACCATGATGGATATATGTTTTAGAACCTGATATAGTTCAATCCCATGATCTAATAGTTATGTTGATGCATGATAATATTATGAAAGAGAAATTTATGACGTGAATAATAATGGTTGAAGGGGTTTCTTATTTAGAGGGAGAATCTCTCTATAAGATCCCTACACCTATTATTATTTTCATTATATGTATAGAATATTCTTTGTTGTCGAATCAAGATTTATGCACATGAATAGACAAATATCTGATATTTTTGGTCTACAACAAAGTTCCGTTCTAAGAAGAAAGATTTTTCCTTACTCTAAACATCTCAACCGCACAGAAGAAGGCATATGGGTGTAGTTATGCATGTAGGACACAAAAGTGAAGCTTTGTGCATGAAATCAGAAGTTCACTTGAACGATGATCGTCCTAGAGACATGCAGCTGACAATTGAATTTATATGAGCAGAGAAGTTTGAATATTTGAATTACTATAGAGAATATGAACGTGTTGACTAAACTTGTGTTTGCAGGGGACCAAAATATGTGTATCAATATGTCATTATTTGATAATAGTTGCAAGGGTTTGATTAGATTTGGGTGATTGATATAGATGAGGAGTGTTTGGAGTTTTGACATGATGCTTGATAATGATTTAGAACTTTAACTTGATGTTGAGATATGTTTTGGGCTATAGATCTCAATGTGACAACAAATTCTGGGTTTTTACTTGATGACTAATGTTTTGATTTGACGACTGATGATTTGCCTTAATAACAATGCTATATGGGCATAATGACTTTCATTGAATTATATTGGTATTCAATAGATATTATGTGTTGACGTCATTAAATTCGACACATTTATTGAATTATAAAAAATTGTGAACCAATATGAAACAATCTCACTATGAATGAATGAAACTTATATGACTTGTCCTTGACGTATCCATTCATATTTAGTAGCATAAGTGATTCATGCTACGATCATGAGTATGGCTTGATCAAGTCTTATTGGATAATGCTTGGTAAATAAAAAGGTTTTGTAACTTCACATTTGGATATGAGCTCTACCGGTCAGTTGTTCCAAAGAATTCGTTAAAGTGATATTGATGATTTTGATATTAGTTTTTATTTGGAATATAAACTTTGATAAGTTGACTTAGTTTGTGAAATATTGCTTTAAGGATAAACATATTGCTTTGGTCAAGTTTTATGTTTGCATAAAGAATTGTATGAAGTACGATTCCTGATCCTAATGTGTTCGCATTGACAGTTATCTGGTGAAGGTAGGATGATGTGTCGATCTAAACCTCTAAATTGGTCCAAGGTTTCAGGGCTTCGAGTTGGGAATGCCCAAGGGAATCGAAAAACCAAAGTCGTAGTATGGATGAATCCATGATGTGAGACGCATGTCCGTGTTCAGTTAAAAGCGACTCTGTTTGGTTAAAGGTGACTCAGCTGGAGGCGTTCGGTTAAAGGTGACGGGCGTGCACAATTTCGGTTAAAGATGCATGCGGACGAGAGCGTTGGGTTAAAGACATTCAGAAGGTGATTTGGATGATTGATGGGTGCGACAGGTGACTCGTGTTCAGAGAGTGTGACAGGCTAGCTAGGAGACTCGTGAACGGACATAGTGACGGGTAGGTGTGTGTGATAAGTGGGGCACCCACCCTACTGACCAAAGGTCGACCCAGTGAATTGGTGAATTATGAAGAGGCATGTGTGTGATGGTGTTTAGGCCGGCTTGGCGTATGTATGGGTAAGCCAACCCATGACTGGAACCAAGAGACATGACCTTTGGTTAAATGACACAGATGGAAATCATATTAATACAAGTGTGGATCATTCATTGGAAATCATCACCAAATAAACACAAGTTCATAACATACGAATGAGTGTGAGCTGAAGCATAAAATAAAGAGCGGGTGGGGTGAGGTTGGGCGGATTGCGGGACAGTGGCGGTTTTTTAGAAAAAGGAGATTTCAGGGTTTCTGTCGGTCACACCGTAAGGTGGGAGCTTCACGACAGTCGGGTGAAAGGGCCGCAAAGTGGCAGGCTTGTAACCAGGCAGATCAATGTGGGCAAGGCATTGGATGGGTATCAACAAGTAGACAAGCGGGTGGACAATGTGCAAGCCACTATGGGTGGGCCGCTATGTGCTAAATGGGAGGGTTGCGGGTCTTGTTGGGACGAACGACAATTACTGCAACTGAACGTCGAACAAAGGGGGTCGCAGGCCGTGTTAAAGTGTTTGTAGGCACGAGGGGTAAGCCTGCACGGGAGCACCATAACCAGACAAAAGATACAATATGGTATTTTTGGTTGAACGGTGCATGGTTAAGTGCACGAATTTGGCTAGAAACTTGCAGGCTAGTTTAGAGGTTGCACGACTGTGTAACATTGTAATTTTAATTGCAGAATTTTTATTGAGTGGGAAGACTTAATTTGGGAGTTTCCCCTCCCATTTCTGATATGTGTGTACATTTTTTATTGATGTTTTATTTCGTTGCATAAATAATATAATTGATTGAAGATAATTGAAGTAATTTCCGTTGCGTTATAACACAGAAGAAAATTGGTTAAGTGTGAAGTAGGCATAGTTTGTAAACTCTAGTAGTGGGAAAAAACAATTTAGGCGGTGTCGCATCATGCCTGTGTGTGGTTGGAATACACCACTAGTGTAGGGCCGTGAAAAATGGTATCAGAGGTTGTTTTGTAGAAAGGGGGCTTTGAAAATTGAAGCAGGAATATAACAATAGTGGTTGCAATTGGTATTGGAGTTAGGCACTGTGTAGTTGTTTGTAGTGTGACATTAGGAATTTTGGTAGGGGAAAGGAAATAGGTCAAGGCCGAGTTGAATGGTGAAGTATATGGCCGTGACACGTTGTCAAGAAAAACTAATGGAGGACAATGTAAAGGAACTAGTGATAGGTGAATCTAGTATGAAAGAGTCTTGATGAGGCTCTCAATGAGATTGTAATATTGAAGAAGGAAGTTGGGCATGGACCGATTGGAGGAACTACCCATATTAAAATCAAGGAACCTGATTCTTATGATGGGGTGAGAAGCACGAAGACACTTGGGAAATTTTTATGGGATATGGATAAATAATTTAAACGCTTGGGGCTTCCGACTGAAGAGACCAAGGTGAAGGTGGTTTCTCAATTCCTTACAAAGGATTCCAAGATGTGGTGGAGGAGGATAGTGGATTAGATTGCTCATGGTGATGATGAAGACATATCTACCTGGGAAGAAATGAAGGAAGTGCTACAAAATCACTTTGGCCCACAAGATGAGACTTGGTATGCGAGAAAAAAGATCAAGTTTATTAAGAAAACAGGAAGTTTGCAGGCATATCAAAAGGAATTTTTGAGTGTATTCTTGGAACTACCTAATATGGCAGAGAAAGACAAGGTCTTCAATTTCATTAGGCAATGAGGTGAAGAGGCAGAAGATCAAAAACCTTGAGGAGGCATTTTTTGCAGTTTATAGGATGGCAGACCATTATGATGAAGGGACTGAAGAGAAGAAGAATAAGTCTGATAAAATGAAAGAGAAGTATACAAGGGAGTATAGTGCGAAATTAGGTGGAAAACTGAAGGCAAAGAAACTTCTGAAATGTTGGTTGTGTAGGGAGGATCACATGATGAATAATTGTTCTTCAAGACTGACAATGACAAGAAGAAGGAGGAACCAACGGTTGGGATGATGCATATATTGGGTGTTGCAGCATCAAAAAAGGTTTTCCCAAGGCACAATCCTGAGAGAAATAAATTTGAATATGTGGACATGAAGATTGGGCAGGGCACATTTCTCACAATGGTGGACTACAGTGTTGTTGTGTGGATTAATCCGTCTTGCAGACAAGACCGATCTCCCTAGTACTAAAAGTATCTAGCAACAAACAGCCAAATAAACTAATATTTCTCTAAGCATATATGATTTGCAAAAATCTCTATAGAGGTGTAAAAGACTTAACGTATGTCCAACGCTTGTTTGAATTCGTTGTTGTCCCTCGCGTGCTTGAAGGAATTTTCCTCGTAAACCTGCAATCACAAACAAGCAAAATATTACATAGCACCTGTATAGAAATCATCATAAACCATGCTTATCATAGTGATCAAGGAATCTATGAAATAAACCATCAACTGAAAGCTTATTGAGAAAAACGAGTATATTTGTATTAATTTCAAAAGAAGGAAAACCTTACAACCTGAGCCTTGATGTTGCACAGGTCTTCCCGGGGTCCGAAGCAGGAGTCTCCTCTACTTTGATAAGCTTTGCACTCCTCCAACCAAGACGAAAAGAGGTATGTAATATCTCCTCACAAAAGTCTTAGTTAACTGAGTCTAAATCTCAACAACACTTAACTTCAAATATTCTAAAGCTTGAACTCCCTTTGAGGCTACCCAATGCCTCTTTTTATAGTGGAAAAGAGGAGGTTTTTTGTTCCAACTATGAAGGGATAGAATTCTCCTTCAAAGGGATAAGCTCCTCACATCAAGGGGTTAGCTCCATAAGGTAAGGGATACATGCATCTCATAAGAGCGGTTCTATCACCGCAAGATATTTTCTAGAAGCTTCTAGAATTCACTTTTATGGAGCTTTTTGGAATTTACTTGCGCCTTTTTTATCTTACAGGGGTCCGCACTTTTAACATAGATAAAGTGCGTTCAGGTATGCAAGAGAGCTGAACATTAGGTGCGGGACCACATGCAAGATAGAGAGAAAGTGCGACACCAAAGTTTAGGAGATTTTTAGGAACATTTCTCTGGTTTTCAAGGCTTGACATGAGGAAATGATATGTTAGACTTGAAAAGGGAGAAGTATGTAATAATGAGCTCATACACATATCAAAATGTCAGGATGACAATTTTCAGTGTAACAGATTTCCCCCTAAAGTGAAAAGTCTGGAATAGATGATGCTGAAGTATGTCATATATGAAGAGTGCAGTACTTTATCATTTCAAGGGTCATCCTGTGGACATCCCAGTCGGAACCTGTAAAACATTCAATGCAAAATATATATATATTATCGCTGAGGTAGGCATTCCCATACTCAGATAAAAAATAACTAGAAATTAATTCAAACTGTTCTGATACAGGAATGATTTTGAGTACATCACAGTATAGACATGTGTAGACACAGTATGGACGCAGCCATCTGTTTATAAATATTCCACTGTATGATAACAAAATTCCTCGCAGCCTGGATAGTGGAAACTAGATCCAGGGTCTTGATTTCCGCATCTCGAACTAGTACGATTCTATCCATGTGAATGAATGTGTCGAAGTCCAACATGGTAGAAACCACTTGATTACCGGTCAATGATGTAAACTGTTAACAAGTGTGAGAGTAACCACCAGTAATGTCAATGGCTCTCAAAGTACCCAGTACAATCCGTGAAATGTGAATGAATGATCTGAAGTCGAACATGTCACGGAATCATTCGATCGAAGGTCAATGGTGCAACCTGTCATCGAAGGCGAGAAAGCTGCCATTGAGGCATGCAGATTTCAAGGTACTGACGATTTCTGGATCAACTTCCTAGATAATGAGCTGTCGTCGATAGAAAGCGATCCGTCGTAGGCAAGCCCACAACACGAAATCATAGATCAAGTTTTGAAAATATATTGGCAAGGACTGACTCAGGGATGGTCAAAATGGATGATAGATATTTTGCAGATGAATGGTTTATTTGAACTGTCCTCTTGAACACATAATGACACTACAGATGGCTTGGTGACAATTGACCCAAAGCTAATACCTAGAAACCGGATGAAGACTTTCAAATGAGGTTTGATTAACTGTTAGGAAAAGGATTTCCCAACCCAGGTGAATGAAAGTGTCATGTTCAAGAGTGGTTAACTGAATTTTCGAAAATTCAAAATACAACAAACAAGTCATTTTTCTCTCTTTTCCCCCACCATTTCTGGCAAGTACCTCTTTATTTTTGACAAGCTTGAGGAGAATAACATTTGCTTGTTTATAAGCTCATCCTTCGGATGAGTCCAACTTAGTTTAAAATTTGAACCCTAAGAAGGAGTGGTTCGTTCCTGTTAAAAATTAAACAAGTCCTTTATTGTTAAATTTTAACGAGTCCAGTATAGGAGAAACTCGATGTTTTTCAATTTTAGGGAGTCAGAAGAAAAAACCTAAGAAAACTCCATGGGTGTACTCTTTCGTAAATTTAGTCTCTTGAGCCCAAAAAAGGATAAAATAATGCGGGAGAGAACTCTATTGACTGTAATTAGTCAATGTATACCTTTTTCGTAAATAGTCCATTTCAGTCCGTAAAAGGGGTAAACTTATACTAAAAGGACGATCATTCATTTACTTTAATGAGTTCGAATAATCAAGTGCTCAGCAATATTTTCATGTTTAGAGAGTCTGAAAAGGGCTTAAAAGAGAACTCCAATATTTCGCTTTTTAGTAAATTTTTGAAAGAGTCCGAAAAAGTGATAAAAGTATGCTCTTTGTTGAAAAATGATCAATTCTCCTGAAAAATCCAATTTCTGCACAAAAACTTGAAACATTACACATACCTGTTTAAGATAAGTAAAAATGCCTTCAAAATATCCTTTTTAAAGTAAAAAATAAACAAATTAAAAATTCATGTATTCAAAAAAACTTATAAAAATGATTTTTTCAACTTCATTTTTACCGTTCAAGTTCAAAGTGAAAAGTAGAAGCTTTTGGGTAAAAAAGTTCTTGTGAAGATTCTGGAAAATCCGTTCAACGAAATCGAGAACCGTCAGTCCCAGGTAATCCACAACCTCTTAATCTTGCATTTAATCCTTTTACAATTCATTTTTAGGCTTTAGATTTTAATTTTAAGAGAGAAAATTAATTTAAGAAATCGCCCGCGGAGGTCCGCAGGTGCCACACATGGGACCTGCGGACCCCGACTTTTTCCTATGTAGAAAAAAGTAGTGGGTCCGCACTTTTCCTACAGAGCGCGTGCATTCCTACGCACTGTGTACAAAGGGAAAGTGTGGTCCCCGCATTTTTAAATTTTAAAATCCAATTTCTCTTTTGGCACCCAAAAATTTTCAAATTAGATTGTTCTAACATATCTTTTTATGCATTGTAGGATCAGCAAGATGTTGATTTGGAGAGAACGTGAGCATGAGGATGTGGATGACACCGCGATGCTCCATTTTCCCACCATGCAGGCATTAAGAGCATGTAGTTTGTATAAATTCTGGGTCATTCAGGGCATGAGGGCACATGTAGACCTCCTGACATGGCTGGTAAACAGGTGGAACATGCAGGACCAGTGTTTCACTATTGGCGGCCACCAGCTCGAAATTGAGCTAGAGGATATTTATTTTCTGACTAGTTTGTCCAAGAGGGGCGAACAAATTTCCTTGTTTGGGACTAGGCCAGGTGGCCAAACTGTCGCTAGTCTTTGTCAAGAATTCTGTAATGATGAGGCAGACCCCAGGGACAAACGGATTGATATAAAAACTATCATCCGTCCCGAGCTGAAAGTTATTGCGTTTACTATTACCAAACCATGTGGGAGTGCAGCACTGCATGTAGCTACCAGTTCCCAGATGCGCATTGTTGTAGACTGTTTTCGGGGCACCATTTTCAACTGGTGCGAAGCTGTGTTGGCCAATGTAAAAGGCCAACTAACTAGAGAGAAAAATGGAAAACTAAATAAGTTTGGATATGGATCCATTGTGGTCACTTTTTCTCTAGAGAGGGTACCCATGCTAGCTCCGCAGTGTATTCCTGTTGATGCTGGTCAACCCCAAGAACCTAGGATGGTTCGTTGGGTTGCATTGATGGCCCGTCATGGTATTGAGGGCGCTGAGATTGTTTGATTTCCTCCTTCATATTTTCGTTGGCTGCACCGCCAACTTTTTGTCATTGAGGACTTTCCATATGCCAGGATAGATTTCCGCGGCGACCGGGAGATGACTCTCCCAGCAGGGGAACAGTGGGATGAATCAGGTAAAATCATTTTCAACAAGTTTTAAAATCTAATTTTTTTATTTTTGATCATCTTGACAATTAATAACCAAATTTTTTTTGAATGCAGATGTGGGCCCACGGCGACCAGCCCATCTCCAGCCCTATGACAGAAGACAACCAGTTGCAGCCGCACCAGCTCCAGTAGGCCAATCAGCAAAAATCTTGTCTGATTTAGAGCATCATCTAGAGCGTCTGACTCTAGATATTCCAGAGACGGACATAGATGAGATCCCACTCAGATTTCAGAGATACGTTATTGGTGTTCCAGGACCTTTTAGGAGGTTCCTGTGTAGGGTGGCCCGGGCAGGGGCGACAGGTATAGTGGGAATGTTTTTGTCCCCCTGTAATATATTCCTGTAAGAACCTTTTGTGGGTACAGATTTGGATGCACCTGTGCCCATGGAGGGTCCATGAGCCCTGTTTTGTCCCATCATTCCACCCCTCAGTCTGAGGTTGAGACAGATGGAAGACCCAGTGATAATGGAGTAGTCATAAACAGAACAGTGGTCAGCTAAAACTTTCCCCCCAAAAATCAGAGACTGAGCATGAACAGGGTAACCCGCCTTAGTTTGGATTGCTGCCTTCAGATGTAGTATTGAATCTATTGTTCGAATCCATATTATAAGGCTATTACCAACATGAAGCTTAATGAACACTTGATATGAAGTCGAGCCTACCTGGGAATCGGAGTTGCAGGTATGAAGGCTGTGATTTTTGACAGTAAGCACCACCTCGTGCGCCTGTGCCTGTCGCAGCTGGTCCGATTGCATCCATAGAGTCTCCTTGAAATCTGAAGACGCCGCATCAGCTGTAATGGGGAGACTAGCCAGCCCCTGCAGCCCCTGGTTCGTATGCAGCTGTGGAGGTCGCCAGGCCTTTAATCCGGATGCCCAAAGTCCGCCCATCCTCCCGGCCCAGGGCAAGGGTATGAAGGCCGGCCTGCCAAAAGGGTATTCATGTGATATCCGCTCCCAATAAAATAGAATGACTGAGGTCTCCGCTTGTGCAATCGACCGATAAAATAGAGTACTGCGTCCAGTGGCACCATGAGAGGTGCAACAGTACACATACCCCGTCGGTGGTTCAAATACAAGGTCATCTATGAACAAATAGCGCTCGCATGTACTTATTCCACGCCCCGCAATGTCATTTGTGAGACTGGTCAGGCACCAGTACCCCGTTCTGGTAGTTCTGCAGGTCCATGACCCTGTCTCAGCAGAAATTAAAAATTTCACAGGTTTAAATGGATGCCCAGCCCGTATGATACAAGGAGCATCGATGATGAAGCAGAATCGCAATCCATGGAGGCGCCTCCTGCACAACGATCTCCAATCCGCGGCGGCGATGGTCTGTAACCCTAGAGAAAAGTTTTCTCCCGCGCGCTCCATTCAGGAATCCTATCGTATTTCGCTATCTGTGTACATATTATGGATGTTGTTTGTTTTACTGTTTTGATCATTGCAAATGTCGATTTATCATACAAGAAGAAACTGCGTCTACTAATGTATTTAAATGTCTTGGAATATGTTGACATTCAATGTAATCAAATTCACGTTCCAAGAGACGAACTCTTAAAAATAACTGTAATAACACTGAATTTCTAATGGCATAAAACCTATTAAGCTGTAATACAACAAGTTCAGAATCCAACCTAACAATCAAACTCCGAATTCCAAATTATATGGATTCAGATAATAACTCAATCACTGCACTATACTCGGCAATGTTATTCGTTGTTTGACCAAGGCTTACCCCATGCATGGATACTAACTCGTCAGAGGGTGAATAGATAACCCAAGCTGCGGAAGAAATGTTCCATGTACTACGACAAGCACCATCAGCAAAACCAATGTAGGTTTGAAGAGACGTCGACATCTGCAATATCAAGAGTAAAACTCAGATAAGCAGGAATAGTGATAAAAACACACTTATAAACTAAGCACGCTTTTCTAATCTAAGACACACCAGCAGTAAATAAATCTAATCTAATAAAAAATCTCCATACCAAGTTTAAGCATAGTATCGCTTCAGATAAAGTCCATTTCTGGGTTTATCTAAAGGGACACCGTCAAAATCTATCAGCTCATAGGCCCCTTTTGCCAGCTTTCGCTTTCGCTTAACAATGAAAGGACCATGCCACATAGGCACGAATTTCCCAGCTCCTAGCTTATCGTTGGCTTGATCATAAACTAAGACTAGGTCTCCTTCTGAAAAATTTCGAGGGGTAACACTTCTATCATACTAAGCTTTTATTCATTTAATATGAGCCTCGTTTGCTATTGCAGCATTTCGTCGATTCTCATCCAGTTGAGCCAAGTACAAGAAACGCTTCTTCTCCTCAGACGTAGCTGGGAGTAATTCTATGGCTAATTTCAGTGACAAAATTTTGCATTCAATCGACAACACAGCTTCCAAACCGTAAACGAGTTGACTGGGAGTGAAACCAGTTGATGTTTTTACTGAGGTTCGATACGCCCAAAGTGTTGAAAATAACATGGAATGCCAATTCATTTTGTGAATACCAATAATTCGTTTAATCATGGTGACTAAAACCTTATTTATGGCTTCAACCAGACCGTTGGCTTGTGGATAATACGGAGTGGAACTATCATGGCGCAAGCTAAGTTGATCTGTCAGTTCAGTCATCATGACATTCAGAAAATGACTTCCATGATCTGTAATAATGGCTTGAGGAACACCGAACCTAGCAATTATGTGATTAAATACAAAAGTTGCAGCAGTCTTGTCGTCAGCCGAAAATGTAGGCATCGCCTCGGCCCACTTAGTAAAATAATCTACTGCTAAGATAATATATGCATGCCCCCCGGCCGAGTGAGGGTTACATGTAATAAAGTCGATACCCCATTTCGCGAAAGGACCAACAACAATTATGGGATGAAGAGGAGCGGGTGGTGCGTGCATCTTACGATCAAAAAGTTGACAATTGTGGCATTTTCGAATTGCATAAATACAATCTTTGAATAACGATGGCCAAAAATAACCAGCGTGCAATATCTTTTGGGCTGTGGCATACCCAGACATATGACTGCCACATGCTCCAGAATGGCAATCATTTAAAATCTTTTCAGCTTCTTCATGAATAAGACAGCGTCAAAAAATAGAATCCGCTCCACGACGATAGAGTGTATCACCAAGAATATTATACTGTTGGGATTGGAAGCGTATTTTCCGTCGCTGAGATTGTGAGATTTCAGGCCAAAAATATTGGGTTTGGAGATAAAAAATAATATCTCCATACCATGGATCGAGAGTACTGATAAGAAACAGAGATTCATCCGCAATGGGCTCTTCTGCCACAGTTTCAGTATCAGTATTGGGGAAATCACACATCAGTTCTGAAAATACCAAAGATTTCTTTGCCCTGGATTTCTCGAAGTCCAAGTCAAATTCCTGCAGGATGACTATCCATTTGGAATACTTTCCCCCTAGCAATTTTTTGGTTAAAATGTACATCATAGGGTTGCAATTAGAAATTACTGTGGTTTTACGTAACAAGATGTAGTGTCTAAATCTTTGGACAGCTTGGACAGCTGCCAATGCTAAGCATAGTAAATCACATGTTCAGTGTTAGATTCGTCTTCCTGAACTAAAACCATCCCAATGGTGGAATGAGAAGCAGCGAGGTACAAAATGTAATCCTGGTTGTAGTTGGGAGGATGCAATAACAGTGCATGGGTCAATGCGTGTTTAAGTGCATCAAAAGATCGATCAGCGATCTTATCCCAAAAGAATGGAATGTTCTGTTTCAGCAACTAGGTAAAACCCTTTGTAAGCTCGGCATAGTTAGGAATGAACCGACGTAAAAAGTTTGCTTTCCCCTGCAAACTTTGGAGTTGGCGTAAAGTCGAAGGAGGATGTAACTTAAGAATAGCTTCGACCTTCGACGGATTGACGCGAATGCCTAATTTCGAAACAAAAAATCCCAGTAAACGACCCGACTCTACACAAAAAACACATTTGTGTGGATTCAGCCTAATTCGATAACGCCGACACCTCATAAAGATAGCTCGTAAGTGAGTGAGATGATCATCCCTGCGCAATGAATGAGCAGGTAAATCATTGAGATACGGCTACACAATGTGCTTAATGTCATGAAAAGCATAAGACATTGCCCTTTGAAAAGTTGCTCCAACGTTCTTCAATCCAAAGGGTAGTTTGCAATAAGTAAACGTCCCCCAAGAACAAATAAAAGCTGTTTTTGGCTGACCAGCAAGGAGTATGTTTATTTGATTATACCCAGAAATGCCATCCATAAAGGAAAACATTTCACTGCCGGCACAATCATCGATTATTTGATCGATATAGGGAGTTGGATAATTGTCTTTAGGACAAGCCCGATTAATATCCCTATAATCGATACATACTCATATCGTTCCTTGTTTTTTAGTCACAGGAACAATATTTGATACCCAATCCATTAAGGGAATTGGATAAATGAAACCTGCACGAAGTAATTTTTCAACTTCTACTTTGATAGCAGCAGCTTTTCTAGGATGCATTTGATGTAGACGTTGACGAACAAGTTTGGCATCCGGGTAAGTCTTGATTTCATGTATGACAATTGACGAATCAATTCCTGGCATTTCTTCATAGGACTAGGAAAAAACATCATGGAATTCTTGAAATAGGGCTTTATAAGTTTGAATTTCATCTTCAGTACAGCAAGCACCTATATGAATGTTTTCAATTATTCCTGGTTTTACTGAAATTTCAATTGGAACCGTTCGAGAAATATTTTCCAAATTTAACTCAGAATCATGATTTCGCAATGGATTCTGGGGTTCATTGACATATTTAGCAGTAAAAATTGAAGTGAAATCATCTTCAAAATGATCGAGTTTAGGTAAAAACGAATATCGGTGATGTAGATCTTCCCATGGTAAATCATCAACGGAAAAAAATTCACGAATCTGCTCATCAGTATGAACAAGATCAGGAAATGTCATTGTGGATGAACTAGATATAGAAAGTGATTCCTCATGGATCCCATCAATTGGATCAATTTCGGTTGAAGAGGGGTCGGAAAGTGATTGTACAGCCTGATACGCAATTTCAAAAGGACTCAAAGGCATCATGCCATCAATTGAATCTAACTCGGATTCGGAAGGTACGATCCAAGGATCATCAAACATAATAGTGTTTGACGAAATCATGTGAATAGTTGCGGTAGGAGGCGATACATTAGGAGGAGGAAAGGAAAAATTTCCTAGTAAACCATAATCTTTAATCAAACCTACTCCAACATCCTTATAAGGGATAGTCGCTTTACCAACGTGCTAGATTGTTTCTGTAGAGGCTGGGTCGGAAGAAAAATAATTTAACTGATCTATTGTAATGATCCTTCCTTGATATGGAAATTTTATGAGTCACAAGACCGAAGAAACAACAACAGTCATAGCATAAGACCAACTGCGACCCAGAAGAAGGTTGTAATCTAGAGGGGCATCGACCACTTCCACATCTAGATTTACAATTTTACCTTTGACCCCTATGGGTAAATCCTGCAAAATACCAAAAGGGTGGAAACCTCGACCATCAAAAGCCTTAAGAATCGTCGGATATTGGTTGAGTGTAGGAGAACCAAGCGATTTCCAACACTAAATCAACATAATACACGTTGAACCTCCCTCATCAATCACAGTCCGAAAGATCGGTCTGTTTTTTACTAACACTGGAATTTGGAAAGCCATTTGGTGAGGTAGGCGAGGTGTACTATTTTCTAAATAGAAGATTATAAGGTTAGAATCCTGAATATCTACAGCTCCTATGGCAGAAAAAAGCAACTTATGCTGTTTTGGGCATGATTGCAGCACTTCCAAAGCCGACATTGCTGAAGGGGAAATAGCTAAGTCTTCAACAATGTTGTAATTCTGAGCAGCTTTCGCATGTGGATTGAAAGCTGATTTACGAAGAACACCTTTAGTAGGCGCTTTGATTATTAAGTCTGGATTTTGTTTCTCGATCTGTAGCAGACCAGAAACAGGAGGAGGTGTAGTTGATGTATTTGCATTAGAAGATTCAGCTTCTTTACCATCAACAAGATTCTTAGTACCGTAATCTTGCGATCGTGTCACAATCCTTACATGAGACATCATCAAAATTGGCTCTTATGAAGTAGTCGAGGTAGAACCAACCATCTTGCTATCTTGAGTCGGAAAAGGATCCTTCAAGACAGCAGGTTGTTATGAACCTTTAACGAATTTTGCAACTTCTGCTCAATGTGGACATCCCTTGGTAAAATTATCCTCGTCACAAATGTAACAAGGATAGCGAGGTTTGCGCTTTTCGTCATTGGATTCATTTTTATCAGTTTTCTCTTTTGAATTCTTTTTGTTTTTATTCTTCCCTTTCTTTTTACCACCGGATTTAGATTTAGCTGTAGATGTCTCTACGACATGAATGTCGGCATAAATTTCAGGGGAAGATTCTCCTTTCGGGGAATTTGGTAAAGTTATAATAGGAGAAGAATTCTTTGAAGATTTCTTCTTACTTTTAGTATTGACTGTACCAATCATACCATCAACGGCATGAGACCCTGAAGGAGCAACTGCTATTTGACCTTGTTTTGGAAGGTCAGGGATTTTTTCGTGTAAAGTACCTGACTACGTATAAACGAGGTCAAGCTACTGAGCTTGAGCAATTACTTTCTTTTCAGTAACAACACTAGCCTTAGCTACATCTTCAGTGATCTTGGGCAACAATGATTTAACAAACCATTCCGCCAAAATTTGATCCGGAATGTAAACTTTCACCAAACGCCTTCTACGTCGCCATTCATGAATATGATCAGAAATATATGTAGACGTAGATTGTTTTAGTGAAGTTAATAATTCCATGCCATTGTCATATCTGATAGGCAACTGAAAATGAGTCAAGAAGGAAGTTGCTAACTGACTGAAATTATTAAACGAGCCTCGTGGTAACTCAATGTACCATTTGACAGCAAGACCAATAAGAGTTATTTGGAAAAGACGTAAGTGAATCAAATCATCAATAATTGAATTAGATGCACACCAGAGGTGATAAATCATGACGTGATTTGATGGATCCTCTCCTGACTTACCTTCGAATTTTGGTATATCACTGGGCAACTTATGCGGCATTGGCGGCCAGTACGGATAATAGAAAATTGGATCATTCGTAAGACACGTCAAATCAGGTAAATCCAAAGTTGCAATAAATGGTAACTGATGGTTAGGGTCACGAAAACCTTGAGTAGACAAAGCAGTTCCAGGAGATGGATACCCAGGATAACTTGGAATCGGATTTGCATTAGGAATTGTATAACCTCTTGGAAAACCAGGATTAATCGGACCAAACTGGGGTTGTTGAGGCTGTTGATAAGTATAGCCAGGTTACGGTTGATACTGATAACTTGGATTTTGTGAACCGGGACCAAATTGAGAATATCCCTAGTACGGTTGATACGTGAATTGCGGTTGACTTGTGACAACTGTACTTGTACTGGCTTGTCCTGCAGGCATCTGAACTGAAGGTCTTGACTGGGGTACAGAGACTTGAGGGATTTGCATGGATGCAGGGATAGATGAACTCGGAGTTACAAATACTCCAGAAACAGGTGTTACAGGTTGAACAGACGTTGCAGCAGTTGCAGTAGTTTGAGGCGGAGTCTGAGGTGTACTAGGTGCATATTGTTGAACAGAACTAGGTGCAGGAGTTTGAATAGTAGGCTGGACAGGTTGTTGGGTTGGACCAGAAACCAAAGGATGTCCAGGTTGAAAAGGCAACTGCACATTAGGCTGCATAGGCTATTGATACTGGGACGGATCCCACACCATATTCATTCCGGGGTATTGTTCCGCAGAAGGTTGAACGTAAGGACCATAACCTGGTTGAACGTAGGGCTGATAAGTAAGTGGTAAATTTCTGGCTCCTTGAATAGATGACTGACCAAAAGGCTGTTGGTAACCTTGAATTGGATACTAACCTTGAGGTTGATAACCCTGAGGAGCATATTGAGCTTGGGGTTGACCCTGGGGTATGTACTGTCCTGAAGGTTGATATCCTTGACGTATGTACTGTCCTTGGGGTTGTCCCCCAAAATAATATGATTCCACAGTTTGTCCTGGGAAAAAGCTACCTTGAGGTTGAATCCCAGGTGGTAACTGACTTCCAGAAGGTTGCCCCCCAGGCGGTAACTAACTACCTTGAGGTTGCCCCCCAGACAGTAACTGATTTCCCTGAGACTGCCCTCCAGGCGGTAACTGACTGCCTTGAGGTTGCGGATTCAGAATATTACCAGACATCATAAATATTTTCTCTGCGTTGTAGAAATTTGCTGAATAATGATTAATTATCCACCGAGACTATCCTGATCACATACAATTCGAATTTATATGCAACACATAATCTCTTCCACTCAGATCATCACACATGCGGAAAATAAAATCAAGCGATAACACATCAAATCATCATACACATTAACACAGTATGTATGGGGAAAGCTTATAGCTGAAAACCCCGCAGCTATTGTGTATATTATAATGGAGAAAACATGTAACAAACTCAGTACAATACTCCTCACAAGTACTCAGTACTTTCTCATGAAGTTACACACAAACTAGCTCAGTTTTGAACAGGTTACTGGTTCAAAACTCACCGCCAATTGCCTTGCCTCTATTGTGCAATCCAGGCCTGTCTATATAGAGATCCAAGGTTCGAATCTCCTTGGCTTGACAACGCAATCATCATGGGCAATTCCTCCAAGTGTGGTGCAAATCTCATGCACAACTGATGTCGCCACTGATAGCTAACTCTACCCTTTCATCTACCTCTTTCACTGGTCTCCACTGAACTGTCCATGCACTGTAGTGAACTGATGTGTTCTTGAGTTGAATAATGAGTTACTAATTAATGAATTAAATAATATTTAATTCACTCCACTCATAACTAATTGATTAGCTAGTTAAACTAATCCCAACTAGTTCAACTAAAATAAACAGAACACAACTCCACTATCTGTCTCATTAACTCCTCCAAACTTCTGCCACTGAAGTCCAACTGAAGTCAACCATGCATGATGCCATAAAACCCTTGGGAATAGCGTAATTCCTCTGTCAGATGCATGAGCCACTTCTGTAGCTCGAACTGAAGTGCTCCAAGAGAGTAAACTGTTGTTTAGAGTCCAAATATTATTAAGGGTAAATAATATTTGACTTCCCTATTTTTAGGATAGGCAATCTAAAAATAGACATCGACCTATCGACCTATAGGTCACAAAAATAGAGGTCCATATATTTTTACCAACATGACCAATACTCCAAGAATAACATACTGCAACCCCTGGACCATGCTCCATATGTCTAAAAATAGACATAGTCTAAAAAGAGACTTTGCGCCAGAATTTGCCTGCGGGCCCACTTAGTGAAGGCGACTTCATTTCACTAAGCTCCATCATCTTGCTGCATTCTCAACACTCCCTCTCAGCAAGATATGGATTATCTGCAATCCCTATCCTGCCTCTGTGGAATTCGAACTTGCTCCTGGTGAGCGCCTTCGTCGGGATGTCGGCATCCTGATCCTCCGTGGGAACATATGAAAGCATCATGATTCTCCGCTGAACACAATCTTTGATATGATGGTACCTGATGTCGATGTGTTTGGACCTATCATGAAATACTGGATTAGCCGAGAGTTTAATGCAACTCTGGTTATCACAGTAGATCACTGTAGGCTCCAAATGCAACCTGAACAATCTTGCGAGGATCTTCCTCATCCAAATAGCCTCGATGCAGCCAAGCTAGCTGCCATGTACTCGGCCTCTGCTGAACCGAGTGCCACGGATCTCTGCTTCCTGCTGTACCAGGAAACTGCTGTCGACCCAATGCTGAAAACTCCTCCAGAAGTGCTCTTCCGGTCTGTTGGACTCCCTGCCCAATCTGCATCAGTGAAGCCAGAAAGCTTCGCTCCATCCTCCTGTTTGTACCATAGACCATATCCCGATGTGCCTCTGATATAGCGCAATACATGCTTGCCTGCCTTCCAAAAGAGCTTGGTAGGCTTAACCATAGCTTGCGAAAGCTGGTTAACTGCATAGCATATATCGGGTCGTGTAATGACCAGATACATAAGCGACCCCACCAACTGTCGATAGACAGTGGCATCCACTACCTCCGCTGAAGTAGCATCCTCCTTCCTCCAACCACCAGAAAGAGGAGTGTCAACAGGCTTGCAGCCTTGCATGTTGAACCTCTCCAGAATCTCCCGGGCATACTTGCCCTGAGAAACAAACAGTCCTCCGCTGCGCTGCCAAATCTCCAATCCCAGAAAATAATGAAGGATGCCCAGGTCCTTCATCTCAAACTCTCGTGCAAGATCCTCCTTGCATGAAAGTATCAACTTCTCATCGCCAGTCAAAATCAGATCATCTACATACAGTACGATGATCAACAGCTTCCCCTCCACCACAATCTGGTACAGGTTTGGATCCGCCTCACTCTTGGAGAATCCAAGCCCGGTGAAGTAGCTGTCTATCCCAGTGTACCAAGCACGAGGTGCTTGCTTCAGCCCGTACAGTGCTCTCTTGAGTCGGCACACATGCGACTCACTGCTGAAGATCTAAAAACCTTCAGGCTGCTCTATGTACACCTCCTACTCAATAACTCCATTGAGGAACGCAGTCTTCACATCCATCTGATGAATGTGCCACCCCATCTGCGCCGAGAGAGCAAGGATCGTCCGTATGGAAGAGTACCTTGCGACAGGTGCAAAAGTCTCCTCATAGTCAATCCCCTCGATCTGTGAGAAGCCACAGGCGACAAATCTTGCCTTGTACTTCTCCACACTCCCGTCAGCCGCCTGCTTCACCTTGTAGATCCATCGCGAACCTACAACTGATTTCCCAACCGGTCTTGGGACAATCTCCCATGCACTGTTCCTGATCATCGAATCATATTCTTCGATCATGGCATCAACCCATGCGGGTTCCTCCACAGCTTCCTCAAAAGAGGATGGCTCTGTCACAACACATTGACTCATAAGAGCCATGTATCCAGTGTACCGATCCGGTGACTGTCTCTGTCTGCGCTGTGCTGGAGGTGGTCCTACAACCTTCTCTGCATCCCGAGCCAGTCGCTCAGCTTCTGTAGTGCGCATGCGCCCTCTGATGGTTGGCGCTGCCTGGGTGGTTTCTTCCACCTCCTGAACCTCCTCTTGTGGCTGATCCACATCCGGAAGCTCCTCCTTAGGAACTAACAGCTCCTCATCTGCATGCAAGTGTAGCTCTCTCTCAAGCGAACACTGCATGGCTTTCTCCTCCTGAAATTTGATATCCCGTCGCACAACAGTCTTGCGACTGTCTGGCACATACACTCGATAGTTATGAGGTGTATCAGTGTACCCCACAAATATTCCAACTTCAGCAGTTGGATCCAGCTTCCTTCTCGCATCCTTCGTCTCATGCATGTAGACAGGAGATCCGAAAATCCGCAAATGGGAAATATCAGGCCTCTTGCCAGAATAAGCCTCCTCTGGTGTACTCATGCCAAGAACCTTGTGAGGACAACGGTTCTGCACATACACTGCTGTATTGCATGCCTCAACCCACAAGTGAAGGGGTAGGCCCTGATCATGCAACATCGCCCGTGCAGCACCCACTATCGTTCTGTTCTTCCGCTCAGCCACCCCGTTCTGCTGTGGGTTATGGGGTGCGATGAGCTCTCTCCGAATCCCTTCTGCGCTGCAGAACTCCTTGAATTCAACCGAGATGAATTCACCACTGTTATCACTCCTTAGAGCAATCACCTTCTTCCCTGACTCCTTCTCGACCAGTGCTTTAAACTCACAGAACTTCGCGAATGTATCGCTCTTCTTCTGCATGAAGAAGATCCAGCACTTTCGAGAGAAATCATCAACAAAGATCACATAATACCCGTGCTTTGCTGTCGAAGCAACTGAGAAAGGACCACACACGTCTGTGTGAACTCTCTCAAGGATCGTCGTGGCGCGACTATCCTTCTCGTGAAAGGTGGCTTTCACATACTTCCCTAAAGTACACCCCCTGCACTGATCTGACTGCGCAAGAGTGCCCTTAGGAAGCCCAGTAGAAATCTGCTGCAGGATCTTCAAAGCTCCATGGTGAAGGTGGCCCAATCTCCCGTGCCACAGTTCGCCCTCATCATCCCGGCTCACCACTTCTCCCGCCTTGCATGCCATTGCTGCGCAGCCATCTACTTGCAACTGATAAAGGTTCTTGGTTCGAACCCCTATCTTTCGAGTCTCTCCAGTAGTCTTACTGCGCAGGAAGGCTTTTCCTTCGCTGAAGACCACATCATACCCCTTATCTTCCAACATCGCCACAGAGATCAAGTTCTTCTTCAATCCAGGTACATGCATAACATCCCTCAATACAAAGGGTTTACTAGACTCCCTCTGAAAGGATATGGTACCGATACCAGTCGCACTGTATCTACCATCATCGCCCATCTCGATGTGCACACCCAGATCTTTGTCCTCCAGATCTGAGAACAAATCCCGATCTCCCGTCATATGAAATGACGCACCACTGTCCAAGAACCATACCGATCCCATCACACTTGAAACCAAGCATGCGATCAATGAAAAGTCAAGCTCGAACTGTGAAGCCAAAGCTTCTCCATCTGCAGATCTTCCCGCTTGCTTGTTTTTCTTCTTCTTTGGACAATTGGTAGCATAATGTCCGTGATCATGGCAGTGAAAACACTTCAATTTCGCCATATCCTGCTTATTGCCCTTTGCACCAGAATGAGAGGTTTTCTAACCCTTCCCCTTATTTTCTTTGGCAACCAAAGCGCAATTTTCTTCATCAGCTCCCTTTGATGAAGATCCATCTCGAGTAGTCCTCCTTATCTCCTCCTGCATGAGATCCGCCCAAAGGCGCTCCCATCCCGGAAACTTCTCCCGACCATTGACACTATCTTGATATGAATGCCAAGCCTTCGGAAGACCAAGGAGAGCCAGGTCGACCATGTCCTCATCTTCGACAGTCACCCCCACACTTCCCAGCTCATCTCTGCACTGAGTGAACTTCGTGAGGTATTTGGCGATACTGTCGCCCTTCTCCATCTTGATGTTCATGAGCTTATCTTTGAGCGCCAGCTTCCTTTGGTCACTCTTACTCTGGAATAGATCCGTCAAAGCTTTCCACATTAAATATGGAGTAGCCTTTCCATGCAGGCTGGATACAATATGATCCTTGACGCCCTCCAACAGGATCCTTCGACATTTCGCCATCTTCTTTTGCCATGCTTCGACTTCAGCAGGATCGGTGGGCTTTTGGAAATCTGTATCTACGAACTCCTTCAGACCATTATCTTCTAATACTACCTCCATGTGATCCTTCCATGCAACATAATTCGAACTGCCTTCAAGAGCATATTCGAGTCACAAACTGTTGAAAGACATTTTCAACAGGCACGAAAACAAGCTGGCACCAAGATTTGAATTCACCTCCATTATGCAGCTCTAGATGTGAGAAATATTATTTCTAGCACGAGAGATTGGCTAAAGGGGCATTTAAGACCTTTCACTTTAGAAGAAAGATGAGAATCGGAGAACTCACAGCCCATCTGAGACTACTGTCTACCGAAATAAGTTTGTAATCACTGTGATGATCAATCTTTTCTTCAATAGCTCCGATACCATGTAGAAATTTGCTGAATAATGATTAATTATCCACCGAGACTATCCTGATCACATACAATTCGAATTTATATGCAACACATAATCTCTTCCACTCGGATCATCACACATGCGGAAATAAAACAAGCGATAACACATCAAATCATCATACACATTAACACAGTATGTATGGGGAAAGCTTATAGCTGAAAACCCCGCAGCTATTGTGTATATTATAATGGAAAAATCATGTAACAAACTCAGTACAATACTCCTCACAAGTACTCAGTACTTTCTCATGAAGTTACACACAAACTAGCTCAGTTTTGAACAGGTTACTGGTTCAAAACTCACCGCCAATTGCCTTGCCTCTATTGTGCAATCCAGGCTTGTCTATATAGAGATCCAAGGTTCGAATCTCCTTGGCTTGATAGCGCAATCATCATGGGCAATTCCTCCAAGTGTGGTGCAAATCTCATGCACAACTGATGTCGCCACTGATAGTTAACTCCACCCTTTCATCTATCTCTCTTGATCTCCACTTTGATCCCTGCATGCATAGTGAGCTGATGTTGGCGAAGAAACTGAATAATGAGTTGCCAATTAATGAATTAAATAAATTTGACAGCACTCCATATAACTAGTTGATTAGCTAGTTAAACTAATCTCAACCAGTTCAACTAAATTAAACCGAACACAACTTCACTAGCTGTCTCATTAACTCCACCAAACTTCTGCCACTGAAGTCCTAACTGAAGTCAACCATGCATGTGCCATCAAACCCTTGGGAATAGCGTAATTCCTCTGTCAGTTGCATGAGCCACTTCCAAGGCTCGAACTGAAGTGCTCCAAGAGAGTAAACTGCTGTTTAGAGTCCAAATATTATTAACGGTAAATAATATTTGACTTCCCTATTTTTAGGATAGGCAGTCTAAAAATAGACATCGACCTATCGACCTATAGGTCACAAAAATAGAGGTCCATCTATTTTTACCAACATGACCAATACTCCAAGAATAACATACTGCAATCCCTGGATCATGCTCCATATGTCTAAAAATAGACATAGTCTAAAAATAGACTTTGCGCGAAATTTGCTTGGGCCCACTTAGTGAAGAGCGACTTCATTTCACTAAGCTCCATCATCTTCTTTGCATTTCAACTTGTCGTTCGACATTCGGTTTTAATTCCCTTCGGCAGGATGATAACACACTTTCAATCGGTTGAGGAGCTGCCCCAGAAAGTACCGGCGAGCGATATCCAGAAGAAACAGAGGGCCTACCAACAAAAATCAACCGATTAATGCGGGAAAACATGGATGACTCTCCTAACATAATGGATGACGGATAGTAACCTCTGGGTGTTGGATGAAATGGAACTCGAGGTGGAGAAAAAGTGAGACCCAGATTCTCTAAAAAATTCGTTAAGGATAAATACCAAGAAGTAGTTCGAATAGGGCTGTAGAAAATTGATTCACGTTCCCTAAGATTTAAAGACTGAGGGCATTCAGGAAGAGATACCTCTTCGTCTGGATTAGTAAGTTCTTCAATAGAGATTAGTCCAGATGGAAAATCGTCAGTGACGATATTTCTTACCATAGGTGAACCAGGATCGCTAGAAGTTGGCGTAATAAATCCTGAGGATGTTTCCAAAACAGAAGGTTCAGTTTCGGGTTCGTCCGTTAGTTCACAAGTAGGAGAAATAGTACCAGTAACTTTAGAAACTGAAATCGGCTCTTGAATGTGTTCTGTTATAGGTGTTTGATAATCATGATGAACCACTATAGATGAAGTTCCAACTTCTGTTGATTTAATCCTACCGCTACTAGATGATACCAGAGCACGAAGCCCTTCAAGCTGACTTGGTGTATATTCAGGGGGTTTCCCTTGTAGTCTCCGGGATTGTCTCGGCAATTCCGCCACGATTAAATATTTAACTAATCACACGCAAACAAAGAAAATTTCAATGAAAACACCTAAAGTCTCTAAAGAAACAAACAGTTGAATCACACGCTTAAAAATCTAAGAGTTCAAACCACACACAAACAGTAACTTCCCGTACTAAAAACACTAGTTGGTGATGAAATCCAACTTAGTAGAAATTTAATACAGAAAGGGCGGTTGGAATAGTTACCCCGACAACCTGCTTAATGAAACAGACTAGCACAAGTTTCCTCACAAAACCATCTCGTGTGAAGAGAACCCCCCAGAGAGTCCAAGTGAGTCTAGTCGACGTCTGCTCCAGGTACAGTGAGATCTTTCCTTCACCGTCACCTTAGGAAATAATCTTAAGTTTGTGGACACTAAGGTTACCAACAGTAACAAATATAACTGGGGGAATAGTCTACGATCCGATCCCATGCACAAGGGCAGAGTAACAAAGCTCAATCCCCTTGAAGGTTCCTCAACATGGTTAATCCGAGGTTTACCGAGAAGTGACCCCAGGGTCCTCAACAATGGTTAATTCAAGGTTTACCGTTTGTAATGCACGCAAAATCTTCTATCTTCCCCAATGAAACAGAATTGATTGTCTCAAAGGTTCGGATATGATCTCGTGATTGACTTCTTTAAGAGAAGCTTCCCAGATTATACAAATTACAATTGGATTTATTTCCTACCACAAGATTTGTCTACTTGTTTGTTTTACTATCTTGGAGAGTTAATTACTCCCTACTCCAAGATACTAGCCTAAGCTATGTTGGTGATAAGAGCCCTAGAAAATAAAAAGATTGCTAGATGAATTTTAATTAAGCGTTACTTTTAAGAGTTGTTTCTTAATTCAATGGGTGCGGAAATGAAACTCTGATGGTGTGAAGACTCGACTTCCAAAAAACACTAAAAATGCACCTAAAAATGATAATCAGATCGTTTCCTTTCAATGAAATTCTAATTAAGAAAGAGTTGGAGAATGCAATTCTTTTAATAAACAATTCCTTCTTTAAACGTAAAGAACAATTGAAAGAAAATATTTTTGTCTTTCCAACAATAACTCAAAATGAAACAAATTGTCAAAGCTCATAAGAAAATCCTTTCACTTTCAAAAACTTGAAGCTACAAAACAAGTTTCCTTCAAAAGAATTCTACAAAATTTTAAAAGCACTCAAAACTATAAAACTAATTCTGAGATCTACAAGTTTTAATAATCTAATTGAATAAAAGCTTTAAGATTTTTTTTGAAGAATGTTTTACTTAGTTATTCAGCAAACTAAGGATCTATTCGTTCAGAATAACAAACAGATAAAAAACACTCAAATATGTTTTTATAAAAAAATTGAAATTCAAAAAACCAATAACAAAGTTTCTTTTTGAAGATTTGCAAAGAAACAGGTAACTCTATTTCTCAATAAAGGATGATTTCACAATCAGGTTAGATTCAGCAAAAACAAAAGACCAATTTAATCTTAGGTACTTCAAATAATCAATGCTTTGAATCTCTACAAAGACCAAGTGAAAAATAATCCAAAACGCAAAACTTCTAGAAAATCATCAAAACACCAATACTGCTAAGATTCATTCATAGAAAGCTTTTGATAGAAACTATCATCAATCTAGGCAGAAACCAAAAACTCTAAATCAAAAATAAAGATAAACTAAAGAAAGAAATCTAAATTTTTTCAAAATTTTAACAGGGTCCGCAGGCTTGCAGAAGTAATAGGTGCGGTACCGCACTGTTTACTCAAGAAAAGATGCGAAAATACCTGCACTGTGAAAAGAAGGCAAAGTGCGGTCCCAGGAAAAACTAGAGAAAAACATAAAAGATCTAAAAATTTTCAAAAACAGAGAAAACCTAAGCTACCCATGTAGATTTATATCAATAAAAAACTAGGAAAAATGTTTCCTCAAATCAAAATAAAAGAGAACCAAAAACAACAAGTTCTTTCCCTAGTGGAGTCACCAATTTGTTGTGTGGATTAATCCGTCTTGCGGACAAGACCGATCTCCCTAGTACTAAAATTATCTAGCAACAAACAACCAAATAAACTAATCTTTCTCTAAGCATATATGATTTACAAAAATCTCTTTAGAGGTGTAAAATACTTACCGTATGTCCAGTGCGTGTTTGAAGTCGTTGTTGTCCCTCGCACGCTTGAAGGAGTTTTTCTCGTAAACCTGCAGTCACAAACAAGAAAAATATTACATAACACCTGTATAGAAATCATCATAAACCATGCTTATCATAGTGATCAAGGAATCTATGAAATAAAACATCAACTGAAAGCTTATTGAGAAAAAATGAGTATATTTGTATTAATTTCAAAAGAAGGAAAACCTTACAACCTGATCCTTGATGTTGCACAGGCCTTCCTCGGGTCTGAAACAGGAGTCTCCTCTACTTTGATAAGCTCTGCACTCCTTCAACCAAGACAAATAGAGGTATGTAATCTCTCCTCTCAAAAGTCTTAGTCAACTGAGTCTGAATCTTAACAACACTTAACTTTAAATATTCTAAAGCTTGAACTCCCCTTGAGGCTACCTAATGCCTCTTTTTATAGTAGAAAAGAGGAGGTTTTCTGTTCCAACTATGAAGGGATAGAATCCTCCTTCAAAGGGATAAGCTCCTCACATCAAGGGGTTAGCTCCATAAGGTAAGGGATACATGCACCTCATAAGAGTGGTTCTATCACCGCAAGATATTTTCTGGAAGCTTCTAGAATTCACTTTTATTGAGCTTTTTGGAAATTACTTGCGCCTTTTTTATCTTACAGGGGTCCGCACTTTTAACACAGATAAAGTGCATTCAGGTACGCAAGAGAGCTGAACATTAGGTGCGGGACTGCAGGCAAGATAGAGAGAAAGTGCGACACCAAAGTTTAGGAGATTTTTAGGAACATTTCTCTGATTTTCAAGGCTTGACATGAGGAACTGATATGTTAGACTTGCAAAGGGAGAAGTATGAGTAATAATGAGCTCATACACATAGCAGAATGTCAGGATGACAATTTTTAGTGTAACAAGTGTAACCCACAACTTCATCAAAGAAGAGTAAGAAAGGAAAATTAGTTTGAAATTTGTGCTAAATCAAGCTCGTCTCAAGATATTGGATTCTCCATGAGACCAAGTTATTGGTATCGAAGAGAATATGGAGGTGCGCATTGGTGAGTGGCTTGGGAAATTCGACTTCACAATTGTTCCGATGGATGGCTATGAAGCAGTTCTGGCGATAAAATTTATGAAACAATATGAAGCTATGATGGTACCACATATGAAGAAGTTGTATATTTATGATGGATGGGAGGATGAACCATTGGGTGTTTTGTTGGAACAGGGCCTCCTACGAGCTACAAAATTGGTCCATTTTGAATACTTTTGATTAGATTTAGTCTAGCGCAGGGGTTTTGGGGCGGGTCAAAGCCCCGAAAGCATTGTAACAGGTAAAAGGGTAAACTAGGGGTCCGAAAACCATGGTTTGTGGACCATAGGAAAGTCTAGGCTAGATTATTATAAATAAAGGAACATTTTGTATTGAAAGGTAGGAAATGAAGAGATATTGATGCAAATTGTGGTTTAAGCTATATGTTTGGGTTTTGGGGAAAGGAATCCTATTGGCTATGTGCGCGGAGATCCAAGTCCAGCTGTGTGCGGACCCTGCTGCTGTGTGCGCAGGCTGGGAAGGGAATTGTAAGGAAGAATTGATGAATGAATGAATAAGAAAGGTTAATAGAGAACTGGATATGTGAGTACTCTTTGTGTGAATCACTGGTAATTGTTGCATTGTGTATTTTATGTATTTAAGCTGTGAAGATCTGTGTAAGTGTGTTTTCTGTATTTGTATATGTTCTGTTCTATTTATGTAATACGGTGCTACTATCATAAAAGCATATAATTATAGATCTAGCACACGTGGATACGGATAGAGACCTAAGTGTCCCCGCAGAGAACAAGGTAATCTGGGGATCACAGGGTCTAGCGTAGCTCTTCTTGCCTTACCTATCCTTTCTCAGGGTGCGGAAACCTGGTTCCAGCACCCACCCATACTACTTCGGTGAGACTTTGACCTGCGCAAGCAAGTCACTGCCGAAAGGGCCAATAGTATAGGGGTTTGTTGGAAAACCTTGCGCTCCGAACCCAGGTAAGGACCCCTTAAGCCAACAAATGGTTCCGTTGCCGGGACCTGGAGAATTTTGAGGAAGTGATCGGGTACTAACAAGCGAATACTGAAGATCTGACACATAAGTGAATGAGCACTACTCTAGATGAAAGTACAACACGGAGCGGTAAGTACTATCGAACCAATCAAGAAAAGGATCACTCTGCCCGTAGCCCGCTGAAAAGAGCAGCTACGCAAGGTTTGCCAGTTACCCCCACGTCAGACTCACGGGAGAACAAGCCCTCAATTGAAACCTTGCTAGAAGGAGACATGGCAGTACATTTGAAATTACCTACCTTCAAAGGCACGACCAATGAGGACATAGATCGTTTTTTATTCGTGGCCGACTCGATGTGGACTGCGAAGGGGGTGGTAAGCGATACTGTGAAGAGAGAACAGTTGTCCCTGGCCTTTGAAGAAAGAGCTATGGACTGGTATATGTGGTACATATCTCAAAACGGGAGCACATCTCTTCAAGATATTAAGGACGCCCTAAAACAATAGTTTCGAAAGCCAAAATTGTACTCTCAGTTGGTAGCAGAAGTAAAAGACTTCAAGCAAGGTATATTTGAGTTGGTGTGGGAGGCCGATCAATGATTGAATAAAGCAACTAGGGAAGGAGGGTTCGAGTACGACGACAGATAACACACGGAATGGTTCATCGCTATGTTTCTACCTCACTTACGAATACCAATGGGCCACCAGACCTTCAAATCGCAGGAAAAAGCCTTGGAGGCTGCCATGAAACTCAATGCCGCGCCGAAGGATGACACGTTGGGGGGAGTGCAGAAAGTTCAAGAAAAACTCAGAGCCATGCACATGGAAATTCAGAGCTTACGGACAAAATGGGGAAAAGGAGCTAGCGTAAACCTCTGGTGTATACGATGTCGAGTGTTTGGCCATACAAAGGACTAGTGTCCTATATTGACCGATTACATGCAGGTAGGGGGACCTAGTCCACTACGGCTCAGCTCCAGTGGATCTGTGTTATGGTGTGATGATTGCCGGGTAGCATGACTACATGATACGGCCTAGTGCCCTTGGCTAAGTATGGGCGAACTGAAGCAATAGTAGTGCAGGTTCTGTCGGTCAGTAGGACACGATGAGCAGAATTGTCGTACATATGACTTGATTGTAGATCGAGGAAGCCTTTATAGGGTACAATCAGACCCTGCATCGCCAAGATCCCTCGCGAAATTTGGTGGCTCCCCAGCAAGGGGCAGGGGAGGTCAGGGAGGAAGCGCAGGACGGGGGCGGGGGCAGCTAATCTGCTATAACTACGGAGAGGTAGGGCACTTTGCAAGGGACTGCCCAAATCCCACCAGGCAATCCTGCAAATATTTTCGGCAACTGGACCATGATATTGAAGACTGCCCGATCCTTATAGCCAAAATGCAGGAAAACCAACCCACCCCTACGCAGAATGTGCAAATAGTTAAAACCGAGCTAAGAAATGCAGATTCGAGTGTAAAATTCATGACACACAGCAGGATGGTCACCCAGGGAGCAAAGGAGGAGCTTGCCTCATTGGAAGGAGTGAAGTTCAAAGAGCAGGCATCACTGGAAGCCCCCGCGCAGCTGCCGACGCACCTCAAAATAGAGGAGTGGGTTGAGCCCTTTCTGAAGGCATGTCTGAAACTGCTACGTAACCCGCAGGCTGTAGAAAATCTTCAAGTATTAATGCATAGCTGCGCAACCCGGCCCAACACCATTCCTGAGACCAGGGATGTACACAAACTATACAGTTATAGAAAACGCACTGGGAGAGAAATGTGGTTAACTACGCAGATTGGCGACAACGAGATGGATCAAGTTATTCTCGATCTTGGGTCAGATGCAAACGTATTACCAAAGAAAACATGGCAATGAATGTGATAGCCTAAATTGGAATGGTCCACCATCCAGCTACGCATGGTGAATCAACAGAATATCATCCCTCTGGGGAGGTTGCCAAAAGTCATGGTGGATATCGCAAGAGTAAAAGTCCTATCTAATTTTGAAGTCATAGAAATTGTGGAGGATAGGGATCCTTACCCTTCACTCCTAGGGCTGGACTAGGCTATAGACATGGGGGGTGTCATCAATCTCAAAAAGTGCAGCATGGTGTTTGAGAACAATGGTACGCGCATAATAGTACCTCTAGATCCAACAGAAGGTGCAAGGTATACAGAGCCAGCCTACGCGGAGGAGGAAATAGATCACATTTACAGATTGACTATGCAGGACAAAGACAGGGTTAACCCCACAATAGACGGAATAATCTATGGGGAGAAAGACAGTGAACGCTTTTTTGACCCTGATGAGGGACTGGAGATTTGGAAAAACCGGTTACACGAGGTTTCAGCGTTGCACTACCCTCGGGTCTTGAGGACCCTCTACTGCATTTCTTCGGAGGTAAGAAATCTACCCCAATTTGATGAGTCTGGTAGTGTCCAAGAATTCCTAAGAACACTGGAAGCTAGGGTGCCAAGAGAACGACGACTCTAAGCCCTTAATCTAGCTATGTGAGGGACACTTGCGCGTTGGTGGGATACCCACAAGAAATCATTCCCGGATTGGGAAATGTGTCGGGATAGGATGATTCTGCGGTTCGCCCCTCTAGTTGACATACGCACCAAGATATTCCTCAGACCCGGGGATCCCTACGCACATATGCGTGCCTGGATGACCAAATGGTCCGACCGAACTACAGAAGAATGGGTTCATCTATTTGTTCATGCCTTGGGCCCTATCCTGGCCACTTGGTACTTAGATGCGGAGTTACACCAGCGCACCCGCCACTGGGAAATGCTAAAAGAGGACTTTATAGGAACGTTAGGATTGATTGGGGGGACAAAGATGCTCGAAGAAGCTCTGCAGGACATTGATGCATTTGTATTTAAGAACTCTCACCACCATGCCGCACCAGCGGTCCTGACATGGGAAGCAGAGATGAAAGATATAGCCAACTGTCGGAGCTTGGCGATTGACAAAGAAGAAGATAATCCTCGAAACATTTATGTCCCGAAATCTGAAGGGGAACACACCGTTATTGGACCATCGCTGTAGAATATTGATGTAACACAGTCTCTCAAGCTGCGCGACATGAATATTGGGACAGAAGAACACCCTAAGCTGGCTAAAATTGGGGACTATTGGGATGAAGGAACTGTAGGCAAAATTGCAGAGTTACTCATGGAGTATCAAGACTTATTTTCGACAAATTTTTCGAAGCTCAAGAGAATTACCGGGGACCTCAAAATTATGCACATAACTCTGAAACCTGAGGCGTGCCCCGTCAAGTAGCGACCTTACCGACTGAATCCTAAATATAAGCAAAAGGTCAAAGAAGAGCTGGAAAAAATGCTTGCCACAGGTATCATTGAACTAGTTGAACAATCGGATTGGGTAAGTCCAATGGTCATCCAGGAGAAGAAGAAAAAGGGGGAAATACGCATCTGCATGGATCTATGCAAGTTAAACGATGCCTGCGTCCATGAACCCTTCCCTACACCCTTATCCGACGAAATCTTTGATAGCGTGGGCAGACAGGAGGCCTATTCCTTCACCGATGGGTTCTCAGGGTACCACCAGATTTGAATTGCACCTGAAGATCGCAGTAAGACTACCTTCGCGACTGAATGGGCTTCCTTTCAGTATATAATCATGCCCTTTGGACTCAAGAACGCACCTGCTATTTTTTCAAGGGTCGTCGTTGCTGTATTAAAGGAGTTTATTCATAAATTCCTAGAGGTTTATTTCGATGACTGGATGGTTTTTGGCCTGGTAAAAGAGCATGTCTCTAACCTGCTATTAGTGTTGGATGTGTGTCGGAAGCACCAAATTTCCTTGAATATTAAGAAGTGCATCTTCTGTGTACCATTTGGAATCTTGCTCGAACATATAGTCTGTTGGCAGGGGTTGATGGTTGATCCTGCGAAGGTAGCAGTAATTATAAACCTTGCAGTCCCAAAAATGGAAAAACAACTGCGTTCTATTCTTGGACACACGGGCTATTAAAAAAAATTCATTTAGGGGTATGCCCTGATCACAGCACCCATGGAAAAGATACTAAAAAAAAATGTTTCCTTTTCTTGGAATGATGAATGTCAGAAGAGCTTTGAACTGCTCAAGGAGAAGATGATCTTTGCACCCATACTAATATTTCCTGATTGGTCGAAGGAATTTCATGTACATGTGGATGCATTAGGCATCGCCTTGGGTGTTGTCTTCACTCAGCCTGGAGAAGGAGATATTGATCACCCGGTTGCCTTTGTGATTCAGAAACTTTCGGGCGCAGAACAAAACTACTCTACCACTAAGCGCGAAGGATTGGCTATGGTCTACGCATTACAGAAAAATTAGCACTATCTACTGGGTGGACACTTCAAAATGTTCACTGATCATTCGGCTTTGAAATACCTGGTCAATAAGCCTGTGTTGGGGGGGAAGATTTGCCGCTGGCTGTTACTATTCCAGGAATATGATTTTGAGATCATCGTCAAGCCTGGAAGGTTGAATGCAGGCCTGGATCATTTGTCTCGCATCGAAACAGGGAAAGAACCTACTAGCTTGGAAGAGGGCTTACTAGATGCGCAGCTGTTTACCATTAAGGTGGTTGACGCACACTTTTTTGATATCATTGAGTTCCTCACTATAGGCGTGGCCCTTGCAAATATTCAGTGCAACAGAAGAAGGAGTTGGTTACTCAGGCAGCGGACTTTACTATCATCGCCGGTCAGTTATACAAGCTAGGCGCAGATGAGATACTACGCAGATATGTCCTGGAACATGAACAGCCTACCGTTTTAGTAGAAGCACACGAAGGTTTTGCAGGAGGCCACTATGTCGGATGAGCAACGAAAAAAATATTTTGAGGGATGGGTTATGGTGGCCTACCCTGCATTAGGATTCTTACACCTATTGTAAATCATGCGGCACCTGCCAGCGAATAGGATGGCCCTCGCGCCAAGATTAGATACCATTATGGCATCAAGTGGCTTTATAGGATTTTGACACATGGGCCATTGATTTTATAGGACCCATCAATCTGCCAGGCAAGAAAATAGGTGTGCACTACATTATCACTGCCACTGACTATGTCACTCAATGGGCTGAGGCACAAGCGGTGAAGGATTGTATTGAAAATACTACGACGCACTTCATCTTTGAGAAGATTCTGACTCGGTTTGGCTGCCCAAAGATCCTAATGAGTGACATAGGTACGCACTTTGTTAACCAACCGATTCGAGCCTTGAATGAGGAATTCCGGATCCACCATGTGAAGAGTACACCCTACCATCCCCAGGCAAATGGGGCGGTTGAAGCTTTTAACAAAATTTTGGAATAAGCCTTAAATAAGGTTTTCAATTCCGATCGTAGTGACTGGGATGTCCGAATTCTCTTTGTTCTGTGGGCCTATCGAACAACCTGCAAGAAGCTGACAAGCAGGACCCCCTTTCAAATGGTCTATGGCAAGGAGGCCATTATGCCCATAGAGTACGTTGTTCCTAGCCTACACATCGCAACATTTACAAATATGGCGGACCTCGATATCATAGAGGAGCGTCTTGCGCAGCTTTTAGCTTTGGAGGGAGATCGATTTATTGCTAATTTTCATCAACAAGTTCAGAAGCCTCGCGATAAAGCATGGCATGATCGACATATTCACCACAAGACATTCACCGTAGGTGACCTCGTCCTTTTATACAATAGCTAATTTGCGAAACACCCAGGAAAATTCTGGTAGCATTGGCTTGGTCCCTACACAGTTAAGGAAATCATGAATGGTGGAGTAGTCCAGCTAGCTACCCTGCACGGTGACATCTTACCTGGATTTGTCAATGGTAGTCGACTCAATCCATACCCGGCTCAATGACTATATGGCAGCTATAGTGACTCGGGACGAGTCACAAGATTGTGTTAGGGGACTGTTGGAATAGGGTCTCCTACGAGCTACGAAACTGGTCCATTTTGAATACTTTTGATTAGATTTAGTCTAGCGCAGGGGTTTTGGGGCAGGTCAAGGCCCGAAAGCATTGTAATGGGTAAAAGGGTAAACCGGGGGTCTGAAAACCACGATTTGCAGACCATAGGAAAGTCTAGGCTATATTATTATAAATAGAGGAACATTTTGTATTGAAAGGTAGGAAATGAAGAGCTATTGGTGCAAATTGTGGTTTAAGCTATCTATTTGGGTTTTGGGGAAAGGACTCCTGCTGGCTGTGTTCGCGGAGATCCAAGTCCAGTTGTGTGCGGACCCTGCTGCTATGTGCGTAGGCTGGGAAGGGAATTGTAAGGAAAAATTGATGAATGAATGAATAAGAAAGGTTAATAGAGAACTGGATCTTTGAGTACTCTTTGTGTGAATCGTTGGTAATTGCTACATTGTGTATTTTCTGTATTTAAGCTGCGAAGATCTATGTAAGTGTGTTTTCTGTATCTAGATCTGTTCTGTTCTGTTTATGCAATATAGTGCTACTGTCATAAAAGCATATAATTATAGATCTAGCGCACGTGGATGCGAATAGAGACCTAAGTGACCCTGCATAGAACAAGGTAATTTGGGGATCACAGAGTCTAGCGCAACTCTGCTTGCCTTACCTATCCTTTCTCAGGGTGCGGAAACCTGGTTCCAACACCCACCCATACTACTTTGGGTGAGACTTTGACCTGCGCAAGCATGTCACTGCCGAAAGGGCCAGTAGTATAGGGTTTTGCTGGCAAACCTTGCGCTCTGAACCTGGGTCAGGACCCCTCAAGCCAACATGTTCCTACTATGGTATCCATGACAAATGGATGTAAGTTGACATGATGGGTGTGGAATAAATCAAGCAAGATGAGGAATTCTATGAGAGATTGAACTGTGATGAGGAAAAACTCATAGAGAAGGAAGATATTGTGAGAGAATTGTCTAATAGTGTTCTAGATTTGACAGGTAGAATAGAGGAAATGGAGTATAACAAGGATGTGAAACTAGAGACTCATCAGGAAGAGAGTCGGGAGGCATACATGCAGAGGTTGGAAAAAGAAGATCCCAACACATGGATTGAAATGTTGGAGAAGGAGGATGGAAAGCCTTCAAACTTCCCATCCCCTCCCTCTTTCTAGACTAAGCATGAGGATAAGGGCTCATTGTCAGCTTCTCAAGACAATGAGACCCTTTAGATCATGAGCAGGGTGGAGGCGAGATAGATGCGATTTACAATGGGATGTGATGAGAGTGAGATGCATTTTTTCTTGTGGAGGATATGTTACGGTTGGATTAGCTACACAACTAATCACCATCACAAGGGGATTCAACACATGATGTTCATACAGAGTTATGACATAACATGGACATGGAGCAGGTCACAAGAAAAGATATCTGGGTGTCGATATGGAGATGTTGATCTTGGCAATGGAGTTTTCTGTGATGGTGGTTGTCGAGGACGGAAAACCTTTTTTAGAGTGGGGGAGGATGTCAGGACTTCGAGTTGGGAACACCCAAAGGAGTCGAAAGACTGAAGTCGTAGTATGGGCGCCCCCATGATGTGTGACGGGCACCTGTGTTTGGTTAAAAGCGACTTGGTTCAGCTAAAGGTGACTCAGGTGGAGGTGTTTAGTTAAACGCGACGAGCATGAAAAAGATTGGTTAAGGCGCATGCATATGAGAGTGTTTAGTTAAAGGCATGTGGAAGGTGATTTGGATGACCTAAGGGCACGACAGGCGAGTTGGGAGACTTGTGCTCGGGTAGTGCAACAAGCGATCTGGGTGAATTATGACCAGGAAGAGCGATGGGCAGGCACGTGCCATGAGCGGGGCGCCCACTTGACCGACCAAAGGTTGGCACGACGACTTGGAGAATTATGAAGAGGTATGTGTGCGATGGCATTTAGATCGATTGGGCGTATGTATGGGAAAGTTGAACCATGAATGGAGCCAAGAGACATGACCTTTGGTTAAATGACATAGATGGCAAGCATATTAATACAAGTGTGGAGCATTTGTTGGACATCATCACTAAAGCAACACAAGTTTAGAACATATTAACGAGTGTGAGCTAAAGCATCCACAAATGAGCGGGCAGGGTGAGGTTGGGGGGATCGCAGGACTACGACACTTTGTTGGCAAAAGGAGTTTTCGAGGTTTCTGTAGGTCGCACCATAGGGCGGGTGCTACACGAGAGTCAGGTGAAAGGGTTGTAGGGCGGTAGGCTTGTAGCCAGGAGGATTAGTGAGGTAAGGATGTTGGGATGGTAGTAACATGATTACCGTCAAGTGGACAACGTGCAGGCCACTACGGGCAGTCGTTATGTGCTGAATGAGAGGGTCGTCAGTCGTATTGGGTTGAACGACAGTTATAATAGGTGAACGTTGAACGAAGGGGGCCGTGGGCTGTCTTAAAGTGTTTGTAGGCATGATGGATAAGTGTTACATAGGAGCATCGTAACTGGGAAATAGATGCACGGTGGTATTTTTGGTTGAATGGTGCACCGTTAAGTGCACAAATTTGGCAAGAAATGTGCAGGCAAGTTCAGAGGTTGCACGACTATGTAACATTGTAAATTTAATTACATAACTGTTTATTGAGTGGGGAGACTTAATTTGGGAGTTTCCCCTCCCAATTTTGATATGTGTGTACACTGTTTATGAATGTTTTATTCCCTTGCATAAGAAAGATAAATTATTGAAGAAAATTGAAGTAATTTCTGTTGCATGATAACACTTAGAAGAAGATTGGTTAAGTATGAAGTATGCATAGTTCGTAAATTCTAGTAGTGGGAAACAAATGAGTTAGGCATTGTTGCAGTGTGCATATGTGTGGCTAGAAAACACCACTAGCGTAGGGGCATGACACAAGGTATGGCTTTGATTTTGGTTTTATATACTGATGATGTATTCTTGACAGGAAATTAGCCTATGATGATTAAAGTAAGAGGGAGATGGCCTCTGAAGTTCAAAATGAATAATCATGGCATGATGTATTACATCCTGAAGTTGAGAAAACAAAATATATATAGCAAATCTATTATACTAAGTGTAAATGCAAATCCTTGGAAACTTCGATAAAATTTCAAGAAGTTATGAAAATATATTGTTGAACTTGACTTGGTAACTGACAATTGATTAAAGCATTGTTGTTCTGTTTGAACACCTATATATATATATATCCGTGTGTGTGTGTGTGTGTGTGTGTGTTGTGCATAGAACCTAAGTAATTTCATAATTGAGCCAATTCATACGCATTCAGTTTTTGCTGAGCTCACTTCAAGATATTTGCATGGGATGATCTATTTTTGGTCTGAGACATTCTTCCTGTGATATGTGACTGCAAGGATGTACTGATGTTGTTTGGTATCTTTTTTGATGAGATAAGCATATTTGGGTGCTTCCTTAGTATGATATCTTCCATGATGTTTTGGATGAGAATCCCATAGCTTTAAGCACAACCGAGGTTGAGTATGATGTTGCTAGCATGGCTAGTTGTGAGGCAGGATGGAGAAGCTCTTTGGAGAGATGTTTGAGTAGGTTTTGGATATGACATGGATACATTGTGATGACAAAGAGTGGGAACCGATTGACAAAGAATATCGTATATAGATAGGACTGAGATTCCTTCATATATTTAGACCGTATGCTTCTCTACGAAACAAGCTTAGGCTTGCGGTTACCGCCTCTATGAGAGGGAAGATGAATATGGTATCCTTTTTGTGATATATATATATATATATATATATATATATATATTGTGTTTTAATATGATATTTGATTTGATGTCTTGTAAGAAAAAAATAAAACTGCTATCAAGATATGATGATTGCTAGATATGAGCACGATGATGAGTTGTTGATCCACAAAGAGCATCATTGATAAAGGGCATTGAGCCAACTCTTCCCTCTTGTTTGAGTTCCCAAGGTGTGGAATTGAGATGGAGGGCTCCTAGGGTTGAGTGATCTCTGGACAGTAGGGTTGTAGATGTTGCTCCCCTATATGTTATTGATAGGGTTGGAGATATTGCTCCCATTTCTTGGTCTTACAGAGTATACTCTAGCTGGCATTTTACCCACAAGCAGGGTTTGTTGGGATTACTGCTCCCGATCTTGCCAATGGGTTGAGTGTACTTGGGGGTGTACAACCCAAGATTATTATGATGCGGGTGTTCTACCACATGAATCTTAAGGGTTATTGTTGGGAAGATCGGTAGGCAATAGGATGGGTTGAGATGTGCTCCCCTTTATCACCTATTGCTCGATACAAGGTTGTAGATGTTTAGCTCCCCCATGAGATTCTGGGTTGAGATTAAGCTCCTCGATGTTGTTCTAGATTGATCTAAGCTCTCCGATGTTGATGCGGGTTGTAGATTTGGCTCCCCGCTGGTGTTTCCCGAGTGGTAGCATTGGGCTCCTTGCTGGCATAGATTCTGGGAGGTAGCAGTGGATCCTCGATGGATAGAGGGTGGTAGATTGAGCTCCCCTCTGATGCCAAATTCTTATTCTTTTTTATATTCGAGAATGTTCAACTTATGAGCAGGGACAATCAAGAGATAAGAAGGAATAAGAAAGAAATGAATTGAGATGAATTGTGACGATAAGTGATGATAAGATACTCGAGATTGGATATGATTTGATGATAGGATACACATGACATGATGCAGGTGGAATTATTCCTAGTTGAGAGGGAGTATTAAAATTGGAAAGTAGGGCCAAATTCCACTTTGGACAACTAATTTGATGAATATGATGATTGCATTGAATTCCTATTTTCGATAGGACCAAAATTGACCTAAATATCATCAAATTTGGACAAGGGAAAGTATATTTTTGAATTATGAGCCCACATGTGCATATTTGATGAGGTCAGGCCTAAAGCAAATTGGACACCCTTGGAAGGCTATAAATACAAGTGACCTCTACCTCATTTATACATCATCATGGATCATTCTTCTATTTTCTTTCTTGTTTTTAGCTCACACAGGTATGAGGCGGGTTTGCGGAGAAATGGGTTTGCTCAAAGGTGAAATTGCAGGGTCTGGAGCTTGCGCGTATTTTTCTAGGTTTCTGTTTCTCAGTTGTAGGCTTACCAAAGGACATATTCGATTGGTCGTTGGCTTGAAGGCTTAAGGGAGTGACTGAAAGCTCCCGATCGATCGCATTTGCACTCCCTCCTTGCGATTGGGACCTAAAGTTGTATTTTTCTCTTGACCGAATTTTTCACTTGTTGACCAGAGTGTTCTGCAATTGACCGCAGACAATAACAATTCATTATAGGCTTCTGAATCAGGGTTTTTGAGTATGAGCATGGTTGGGTTCATCTCATGAATATTATTTAGTTTATTTTTGGTTGTATGGATGAAGATATAGATCATTGTACTCTCTTTTGTTGAATCATTCAATGACATTATAATAAGAAGAAGAATTTGAAAGGGTTTTCCCCATACTAGGTTTTGCCCTGGTCTTCGACCAATCCTGGTGTCTCTATGTGTGAATGTTTTTCTTCTATTTTTCCTTTATGTTATGTTGAATTGATGATGATGATATTGTTCTTTCTACTTAGTTGCATATGTTGCTGAATAATGATGTAAATCTAAATAATGTTACGATGTTATGTGGTGAATTTAATGTGTAAATGAAGTCATGTGATTATCAAAGCAAAGAATAATATAGCCCTAAAAAAATTAACAAGATAGACAAAAAAAAAAATATAAAAAAAAAAATTATTCTCTTGATGTAAATGATTATTCAAGATTATCTTAAAAAAACCAATATTGAGACCAACAATTGATATGTCTTGTGTTTTTGCCCATTTTAATTTTTGTAAAAAATTATATATAATGCTCTTGGACATGACTCATTTTGCTAATATTCTTTTACAACAAACTAAACGGAAAACAAACAAAACATAACTAAAACTTCCAGTGAAAAGTTATGATCTCATCCAGGCTGTTCATTTTCTAGAATAGTTCAGATTTTCTAGTTCAACATTCTTGTTTAACATTAATCAAGTTAGAGTTAACTTGTTTAAGGTTAGAGTTAGCATTTTAGAACTTTTGTTTTTTAAGTTTATTAGGCATTATCACAAATTTAGTTTCAGGCTTTTTGCACGATTATATATCTTCTTACTTACCATAAGTTACCACCCTTCTAGTAATTTTTGTGATGCTATGCTGTGCGATTCTCCCCTTCAATTTTCCAATCCTCGGTATCTTCAGCGATGTTTCTGTTTTCAGTAGTTCACCCTAATGTCGGTCACGCTCACTTTATCCAAAAGGAACGAATAACTTTACCTTTTCTTTGCAGGAATAAATTTACCTTTTTCTTTACATGAAAAGATATGTGTGTTTTTTAACCGGAGGAAGCTTGCTGCCGGAGGAGAAAAACATTTAAATTAATTCATAAACAGCCTTTAAATTAAATTAATTTGAAAAAATCATTTAAATTAATTCGTAAACAACCTTGCTCACCTTATGAAAAGTTAAGATTACTTGTTCTTAATACATTTTAAAGTAGAATAAAATGCCAGGAAAGTAAATTCTCATTCAAATTAAAAATAAAATAAAATGGATTCTAAATGTGTAGACCTCTCCATATATGGAAAGGACCACACCACTCTCTTTGCATGGACAAACCTGCGTTGTATGAGACTTCATTCCGCTTTTAAATGGATTCTTCATGTCGAGAGTTCTCCTTGTCTCGGAAGGCCCACCCTCGCTTTGCATGTGTGGCAATTTTTTAACTTGGATTTAAGTTATTTATTTATTTATTTATATCGTAAATATTAATGTTTTTTTTTGGAGTAATTACATTATTCAAATTAAATTTAATAATATGATTAATTATAAAGACATTATTATTCAATTTTAAGTTATTTAATAATAATAATTTAATTTATCCGGTGTCAAAGGCGCAATTGGAGGTGTGAGGTGGCAACTAGCCACGTGGGCCACACAACATAATGTTGTTGACACGAGGCGATGGTAGTGGGCGGCTCGGGCCATGCCAAATAAAGCCGACATTCAATGCGGGCAGACGAAAACAGGGTATGTCAGGAAGATTTTGGGAATCCCGCCACAACTAGAGGAAGAAAATGTTAAGAAGGAGGCTGGGTTACCAATCGTTGTCTATCTCTGTGCAAACGTCTGAGGAGTAGCTAGCAGAGGAACTGTGCGTGACAAACATGTATGCAACCATTTCTCAACGATTATTCGGGTATGTGCTTTTCTCTTGTCTTCTTCTGATCATAGTAGTCTTGTATGGAATGATTCCTTGTCTTCTAACTGAAATGGAGGTGTACCATCCTAGTCCTGGTTGTGTTATGATGACAATTCGAGAGGACGCTTTGTCTCTGAGCGCTTATGCAATGTTAGCCATGGTTAACTGGCCTTACTAGTCCGATCTTTGTCTTTTCATCTCCATGAAAGAGTCAGTTTCAACGTTCCCTAAGGATTTCCCCTGCGTTTGCAAATTGGCTAGTCCTGTTACTTTCGTTGGTCTCTGTACTCTAGGCATGAGAAAGGTAAGAGAAGTAGAGGGCGAAGACACTTGGATAAGTGTGGCAAGGCATTTCCCTCAACCGCCTCATAGAACCCTGCATGTTGACCCCTTTTGTCATCAGCTTTGGATTTACATCTTTGTTTGTCGTTTATATATCATTGCATGTCAATTGTATAGCCCTACATGTCAATTTAACAGTTCTGTTAGCCAATTATTCGAACTTGCATGTATGTGTTACAATGATCGTTTAAGGGATAAGGGTTCTGGTAATTTTGTCAATTTGGATCTAGTTCAAGTTTCGAGCTTTGATAGATGTCCAGGGTATTTGGCTAGGATCAGGGGTAATTTGTTACATTTGTCGGGTTCCGAATTGTTGTCTGTGGATGTCGTCGATTCTATTACCATGCATAGAATTTATCTTAGTATTTTGGGTTTTGTGGGTTCAGTCGAACAATCCCCTGGTTTAATTCATTGTATGGGCTCTGTTATGTTGTCAGTTATGGGTATCGTTAATACATGGCTTCTGCATGTTAAATCTTTGATCTGGGTCTACATGGAGGAATGGAAATACTATAAAATTGTGAATACAAAGGCAGCCTCACAAAGCCCTATCCTATGGCTTATTGAGTATGCGCAATGCATGACTCTGTACTATACGTGTTAGAGGGAGTCACTGGCTGTGAAGAAGACTACTTAAAAGGAACTGAAATATGGGTAGACGAGCAAGAGACTAGTAATATGGTTGCAGTGGTGGGATGGAAACATCTGACTCTCATACGACATGCTAATATTTGATTCACTCTTACTAAAAATAATGTTGCTCTGTCTCCATGTATGGGTCATCCTAGCATCTTTCACCCTCAGGTATTTGCACATCGGGGGAGAACCTTGGTGTGGATTCGGGTGAAGGTACAACTGTTGGGAGACCAACTACAAACGAAAATGGTGAAAGCTCAGGCAGGAAAAGGAAATGCTGGAAAAAGAGAAGGCGAGGACAAAGGTAAGGAAAAGGTGGGACCAAGTAAACAGGGAAGAAAACCTGGAAAGGAAATTATGCAAAACCTTTTCCATGCATATGCAGTAGGGACACCTGGGTAGGTTAAATCCTTGATTTCAGGAGGGAGAATGACCTTAAAACTAAAGTTGAGGAAGATACCGCTGACGAGGAAATGGATCCTATACTGATTGATCCTGGGAATAATAGAGGAAAATTGTCCTGGTTTAAGCAGTCAATCTACCTTTATTGGACAATGTAATGTTTAATGGAAAAGGTCATTGTTGTAGCTCAAGAGGTCAAGGGAGGGGACCCAAAAGCAACCTCCATATTCGCTGATATGCGTAGAGATATTCAAGAAATCTACCTTCAGCAACATCACCAGACTATTCGTTTAGGCCAAATGGAACAACAACTCCAAAATATGAATCAAGTGGATATGCTAGGGTCGAGTGTCAAGGACTCGAAACCTATTGAATCGTCAGATGAGTAACTTCATAGGTCTATGGTTTTTGTTTTTCAATATGTCAAATGAAGTAATAGATAATATACCTTATAAGGTATGTAGAGACATGATTAAACTGTTTCAATTTTGGTTAGATTTTAACTCTTTGAGGTATTCAACATATCTGATTTCCTATGGACAAATTGAGGCTACCAAGTATATAATCTAATAATGTAAACCTGCTGTTTTGTTTAATTGAAAAATAAAAAAAACACTACTAAATTTTAAAAAAAAAATTAAATAATAATAACTTAATTTAAAATGTATATAAAAATTTGATTATTAAAATTTATACATGTATATTTATTTTATCATTTTTAAGTTTGAATTCTTAATCAATGAAATTATGTATTTCATAATAATTCAATTAATTAAACTTCAAAGTTTAAAAAAATATATTTAAAATTATTGAAGTTTTAAAAAGATAAGTATAATTGTTTTTCAGATGTTGAAGTTATATGACTACTCAAAAACGTCGTTGTGTTTTTAAGAGGGTGGGTAGCGTAAGGAATATAAAGAAAATTTGTACTATCTGGATTGAAGTGATCATCCAAGGTTGTCTAAGAGAACATTATTGACACAAACCATTCAAGAGTTTTTTTTTTGTTTCAAATTTGCAAAATTTTCTAATGAGTTTTTTTTTAAGAAGTTGTGTATAATACTCTCGGGCATGGTTCATTCTGGAAACTTTCTTTGCAACAAATTAAATAAATAAAAAGCGTTGTCAATTATGATCTCATCACATTTCTTTTTTTCATTTATTTATGATCTCATCACAACGCTTTTTTTAATTGAATATTTCATGCGTCTAGCTTAGTATTCATGTTGAACATTATTCATGTTAGAATTAGAATTTTTGCATTTTAGAATTTTTACTTTTTAAGTTATTTTCGGCATTATTACTAAATGTAGTTTCAATGTTAAGTTATGGAATTTTTGTAAATGAGCATATCCATGATATCTCTTCTGAGATATAAGTTATTATTAGAAATTTTTTAATGCTATGCATATTGTAGTGTTTTTCATTATTTGATTTACTAATAGAATTTGGGTTTTTTTATAATTCTAAATCAAGTATTTGTGTGTTTTCAATATTATATGTTTTTTTATTTTATTTTCAATCCACTTTGGATCATACATTTATGGATTAGATAGAAGTTTCCAAGCTATGTTCGTTAGAGATTTGAATCACATTAGATTTGAGTTCATTGCTTATACATTTTTAGAATGTTTGACAAAAAAATTGTGCTCCAATTTACTACTAAGAATATTTCAACGTGAATAATACAAATATGCATTGTTACGAAGATAGATTTTTGGTGAATGAACTCTACCTTGAAATAGTGAATCTAATTGTGCTAACTCAATGGGTTGTGTACATAAGTCTATAAGCATGTATGGAGTTACATGCTTGTAAAGCTATATATAAAACCCAATATGTTAGCTCATTAACTTCAACTAAAGTGTTTCAAGGAGTTTATGTTTCACAAAATTCTATGCTCCAATCTACCATTAAGAATATTTCAAAGTGAAAAACACAAATACATATTGTTATGAAGATAGATAGTTTTTTGGTGATTTTTTTTCACAATATGCATACATATATAATACTTAGTTTTACTTGAACCTCGATGAGATTGCATAATGAAATACACCTTGAAATAATTCGATTGAACTAATTAAGCTAACCAATCTTTCCATATCTTTCCATATATATATATATATATATATATATATATATATATATATATATATATATATATATAAGTGTGCATCAGGTTACATGCTTGTAGAGTTATCTATAAAATGCAATGGGTTAGCTCAATAAATTTGACCAAACTATTTCAAGGAGTGCAATATCAATTCCTTGGTTCTAGTTCAAGTGAGTTTCATTAAGTTATTAATTGTTATTGTGGTTGGTGCTTGAGCTTCCCTCCATCTAGATATTTTAAAGATGAGAGGATATTCTACAATTTTTTCCTTGTAATATCGATCCAAATTGGATCTTCATCAAAATATCTTTGTAAACTTTGTAATAAGAATTTAATTGTTTTGTTCTGAAAAAGTTGAGCATATGTCCAAAATTTCACTTGAAGTTGAAGCAAAACATTGTGACAACTTTCCTTCCAAGGCATCCCATTAAAATGATGTTTGTTGAGAACAAGGGCATTGAAATGGAAGAGAGGATAGTAGAGATAAAGAGGAAATGAAGAAGGGAAACTCTATAAGGGAGAGCTATAAGAAATATTTAGCTCAAGTATTATAGGACAAGGGAGACTTTGAGCTTGGCCATGCATGAGAAAATATTGTTTTTGAGTTCAATCCACTTACAAATTTGTTTTAGCTAGTGAGTAACAATGCATATGGTTTTCTATTCATTACTCACCCTTTTTTAATCAACTCTTATTATTGAAAATCCCCTAGAACTTAGTTTTCCCATTTGAATTCCAAATGTTAAAAAGCATCTATGTTGTCTCATGGTGTTAATGGCTATTTATACTTTATGTAATTTGATTTTTTTGTCGCTGCTACAACACCCTTCAAAATTTTGCTACATCCAAATTTTGGAGCCTACCTTCCTCTATGTGAAGTGTCTCTTATGGTCGTCAAGTGTCATTTCATATTATTATACATGTTTCAAGTGACCATGTGCCTTTTTAAGAGTCTTCGCTTTGTCAAGAACAAAAATAATGCATTTTAGAGTCATGGTACACTTTCTGGTTGTAAAACAACACTTTTAGTCGCAATTGCATATACTTTATATGTTATACTTGGAAATTGATTGTAAATTTGAGTTTTGGTGTATACTTCATAGTCTTGGGTCCTTTTTAATTTTTATTGATGAGTGGATGTGTGTTGCACTTGATTTCGCTCAAAACTCAATGTATTTTCCAGGTTTCACCTCTTTAGAATTAGACAAATTTTTGACTTTGCACACTTGCCCTTTAGGCTAAGAGAGTTTATTGCACACTCTCAAGGCCTAGAGAATATCCCCTTGTAAGTTGTGATTGTACCCTACACCTAGAATGCCTTCCTCCAGCACACAACGCAATCCTAATCATCAAGGCCCGTCCTTATTACTTTTTCCGGCGCCCTGTGCCAGTCAGGTCCTCCTTCTCTAGTTGAGCGCATTGCACACTCTCAGGGAATAATGAAGCCTTCATTGTGCCTTTTTGTTGTGCCCTACATCCTCTTATTCCTTTTTGTTTAACCCTACGCCCTCCTTATGGCCTTGTCTCTCCCTTTCAATCACATAACGCATCAACAACAAACAATCATCCGCTTGTTCCTTGTTGTTGCACCTTGCACCCATCAAGCCTCCTCTAGTTCTCCATTTTAGCGCACAATGCATCATCAGTGATTAGCGAAGCCCCTCCTAGCCCCTTGGCAGTGCAAATTGTGCCCAAAGCTTTCTCTCTCTCCCTTTGGTGAACTTTGGATCAACAAGAAGAAATCAACATGATGCATGGTAAACTAGGATATTTTTGGGTTGATGATTGATTGCCATGAGTGATATTACTTGTAGGTGCTTTTAGAATAGCATGGAAAGGATGCTTGTGGAGATCTGTCAAAGGAAGTAGCCCAAGGAAGCATTTAAAGACAACATAACACATGTTGCGACAAGTGAAAGAACATTGAATTCATATGATCAAAGTCGTCCATAAAGACTCCATATGATCTCAAGACCCTTTGGAGGGTAGAAGGAAATAACAAGGAGAAATATGCATCAAGTATTGAATACATTGGTAGCAACATTATCACCTCTCAAGGAAGTTCATGTCACAAGTCACTATGGGTCCAAGTCATCAATGTCAATGATTTGTCATGTTGTCATCACATGATGATGTGGAAATGATAATGTAATTTTGCAATTATTATAAATACAAGTATGGGGAAGTAAAATAGTCATATATGGACAAAAGAGTCACATGGAGAAGTCCAAAAGTCATATAGAAGCTCAAAAGTCATTTAGAAGTCCAAAGGTCATAATAGAAGTCTAAGAGTCATGGGGACATGAACGGTCATTCTTCTAGTTATAAAAGAAGCCTCATTACTCAAATAAGGTACTTTTCACCTTGGATTCTCCCACATGAAATGAGAGAGATTGCAATATTTGTTTTGGGGAGCAAGTAGTGGCTCTAACGTTCCACAGTTGGAACTAGTGGTTTTCTTTGTATTAATGTATCTTGAAACTTTTACTACATATTTGAATTCCATTGGGCCAACACATTTTCATGCATATATAGTGAATGTTTTAAGACTATTCTTTGTATATTTGTGGTATATGTTCGCATTCATACATACTAAATAAATTGAAATATTTCGGTGGCTTTGGTGCTCATCTTATTGAATATGTGTTATACTAGTTTTAACGATCGTTTCATGTATGTGAACTATTTTTCTTGATGAATAATTATTTTTTCATACATATGCTTGTGTGTCTTTATTATATTAGTACTATTACTTCTCTCCTAAAGACTCTTTTTTGTTCCCTTCCAGTGAAATAACCTTGGTATATATTACAATTGAACATTTCACAAGGCACAATTACTTGCCTATTAAAAAGTACATGTGTGCTACTCTCTTATGCCGGTTGCTCAAGACAAGGAAAATCTTTAAGAACATGGTAGTCTGGTATTATTTCTGGATGGGGCTCCTACAGTAAACGAAGTGAGGTCTAATTGGGACGTCATATCAGGGATACCCCTTGTATGTTGGTAGGATAAAACACTGTCAACATTCTCGTGCTAGAAAGAGGGAAACCTTTATATGGATGACAATTCACCTCACCCAAAAAATGAAGCATATGTGCAAGGCAGTAACGGTCTAAGTTCAACTCCAACTCCCATTCTTGAGGTAGGAGGGTCTTCACGTTTAGTTCCAGAACTCGCTTTTGAATTTAATTACAATCAACTTCGGACACTATGGCCAATTACTTGTTAGTTTGAAAGAGATCTTGGCTTACTTCCTATTATGGATAGTCTTCCTCATAAGTAGATTAAAAAAGAAAGAACTTGTCGTAACGTATTGGTTTCTTCTATGTAATATTTGGTCATTGATACCCTTGAAGAGTTAGCATATCCTACTGAAGGTATATATCAACAAGGGGAAATTCCGCCTATTTAGGAAGACTTGGAAGGTGACAAGGAAGATTTTCAATTCTCTGATGAAGAACAACTAAGATACGAAGAACAAATTGGCTAAAACAAATCTTTGAACGGTGAAGGTGAAGACTCTTCGGATTTAGAAAGAGATGAGGAAGAAGGGGAAGAAGAAATGGCATATCAAGACTTGGATTAGATGGCTCAAGGGCCACTTGAACTTCCAGATAATCTTCACCACATGCCTAAACACCTAGAAAAGCTTCTATAAAAGCTTTATCCTGATAACGAGACCAAATTTGAGGACCATATTGATGATTTCTACATGCATTTACGAATGATCAATGTATGTTTTGACAACGTTGTTTGTAGAATCTTCTCGTACACTCTAGAAGATAAAGCTTTGATGTGGTATCACAGTCTTCTTGCTAATTCAATCCATATTTGGAGGGAGTTTAAGAAGTTATTTTTAGAAAAGTGTGTCGATGACAAACCTCTTGCCATGCTTTTTGTTAAAAGAACTAGAGAACCTTAAGATGGGATGGAAAAGAGAGTAAATAATTTTAATCAAATATTCACCCGTATATTAAATAAGTTCCTTGTAGATGTCCAACCAGATGATTCTATCACAAAGGATTATTACACAACTTCCTTGCCTATAAATATTTCCATATTCGTTAAAAGAGTTGCAAAGGAGACCTTGGTTTTATATTTTGCAGAAGCCATTACTGTTGAGAAAGACTTGTATTCCATTGCATAAATTGAAGATCATGAAGATTCTAAAGACTCCAAATATGCTGGTAAGAAAACTCAAGCCTCTTCAACCAAAATCAAGGAGAAATATTCCTTCGACATGGAAATCTTGGAAAAATATTTAAAGTTACTCACTAATGAAGTATCCGAGTTTAAGAGAAATTAAAGTGAGGCATCTATCAGCAGCAAGCCTTCCAAGTCATTTTTCATTAACAGAAATAATAATAATCAATTGGATAAATCTGCATAGAGCTCAAATGTTGTGTTTAATGTTGAAATTTTAGGCATGGATAACTATTACACTTTCCATAAGGAGAGGCATTCAGAAATAAATTCCCACAGTGGAATTACAACATGAATGCTATGGAAGCCCATCTTGTTATACCTTACTAGCATATGAGAAGATTGAAGAAGAAAATGAACTTGTCGTGACCGAGGATAGTTTAGGTGTTGGACACCCAATTAATGAATTTGATATCATATTCAATGCTGATAAGAAAAGTGTTCGAGAACCACTGGCGAGTGAACCTCCTCTTCAATAAACAACCAATTGATCAAATTTGAGGAGAAAAGGACCTATTTCTAAGAAATAGTTGAAAAAGAAATTATTAAGAAGGATTCTACCACTGACTAATCCCACTCAAAATACACAGAACAAGTTTGGAAGTGCTCTTTCATCTAAGAACACTTCCATAATAAATAGGAATAATTCCATCACTCTAGAGGTTTTTAACAAATCTATGTTACCATATACCTCAACAATGCCTATTAGGAATGAAGGTACTGATTATAACATCACTGAGTATATGAAGAGAGCTAATTCCAACATTTCAATCCTTGAGCTCACAAAGATAATAGGCCAACGCAAGTTGATTGTCCAAGAATTCTCATCACATCCTTCGTCATGTGACAAAGATTCTGCTTCTCAAATTGTGTCTGGTAAGTCTCTTGGTATTCTCAAATATGTAGTTAATGATTTAAATTTAAATAATAACACTCCCTCTCGCCCACCCCACCCCCAATTTTATTTTAACATTTGAAATCTTTAATTGTAATTTCCATAATTGTATTATTGATTTGGGTGCATCCGCAAATGTAATACCCTATTTTTTTCTAAGAACAACAACACTAAATGGGATAAAATTGTTGCACAATTCATAGAGCTAGACATATCTCTAGTCCATGCCATTGGTGAACTTAACAATGTTGTTATCCATTTGTCATCAAAAAATAGGGTTCACCAATGCATTAACATTGTTATTGTGGGCATCCTGGAAGCCTACAGTTTGCTTCTAAGTAGAGATTGGTTTAACAAATCGCAAGGATATTTCTCAACAGATTGGAAACATTTATGGCTTACATATAAGGGAAAAACAACTATATTTGAGTAGAAAATGAGTCATATATGAACTACACTATGAAACCTCTTGAAGGACACAATGAGCTAGTTGGATTTGTAGATGTCATTTTAAAAAATGACAACTATTGAAGGACATAATTAGCTAGTTGGCTTTGTAGATTTCATTTTCGGAAATTGTTTCATAGAGGTTGATCATTGGTGTTATCAAGTGTAACCTTCACCCTAACCATCATATACACAATTGGATCTCCTTCCTTATAGTCCAACTGGTGCAAATGAAATTTGTAATATAGATGTACATGGTACTAGTGTAGGAATAAATTCGATAGCTACTAAGATCTGGAACTTGTACTTTGATGGTTCAAAGACCTGAGATGGTTCCAGAGTTGGTTGCATTTTCATATACCCTTAAAACAAAAGGTACATTTTGTCATGCCACTTGGAGTTTGAGTGCACGAATAACACTGCTGAATACGAGGCACTCATTTTGGGATTAAAGAAATCCATTGACCTTAAGGTAGAGGTATTTAAGATGATTGGTGATTTAGAGATCGTGACCTGTCAGATACAAAATACTATCCACTATGTTTCAGCTACTTTGAATAACTATTAGCAAGGGGTATCACAACTTATCTCTTTCTCTAAAGCTTTTGATATTATTTATATTCCTATGATTCATAATGTTGCCGCTGACATATCATTCAATGTAGCTACTAAAATGTCACCATTTAAAGATGGGTTTTCTATTGAAATTATTTATCTGTGTTTGATAACATTACTAATTTTCGTGTATTTAATGATGACCAACAAATAATGCATTTGATGGCTAACACTGACGTGTTTAAGGATGCGACCATTGAAGAAGATGAACACGAGAACACTTTGTATAAGGAAACTCAAGCATTAAAATGGAATCCTATGCCAATGGGTGTAGTATCCCTTGAGAAATTATATGGTTTACAAAACAAATTCAGAGGACCAGTGAACATGAAGACTCAGATATCACAATCACAAAACTGCAATAAATCACATATGACTCTTAAAAAGTCACTTAAAACATATTGTGATGTGATATAAATAAAAAAAAGTGCTTTTATAAAGGGAAAAGACATTTTTCCAAGGAAATTTTGTGGGACCCACTTTTGCCACGTAGGCGATCAAAAATTGCATTTCGCTTTTCACAAGTATACCCCGATGGTCTTATTTTCACCCTCTATGTTTTCCCGATGCAATATACTCCATCGCATCACATTTTCGCAAACATAAACACTTAGCTTCCACCCTCAACTAATATATTCACTGATGTGATATAGTCTATCGAAAATCACACATCGCACATTCACAACAAAAACACTTTCCACTCCATCTATTTTCGTTGATATTGCAATTGCAATATCACAATCGGAAAATTAAGTCGATCGATATTTTATGAAGATTTAGACATGAGAAACACTGCGACGCGACAAATATGGTTTTAAATACTGAAATTATTACATGGGCACATCAACTCATATCAACCATTAATTCCATAACTTGAAGGTTTTGTAGCCCATGTCTCCATAGCTATTTGACTGTAAGAAGAATTGAATTGATATGTTAGTAGCATGCCAAGTTTCATTCGTTTAATTATTTCCATTACTATGGTACTTGTGCATTTGTAAAATCAAAGTTCTCTCTTTTCACTTATCATTTCTCATTTATTCGTAGGCGAGCCCAAATAAGCAGAATTATTTGGAGATGTCTAAATCTCTTAAGAAAGCTAAGAAATGGATGGCCCCTATAACCCTACACCCACTGTAACCGAGAGAACAAAGATGCTTCCTTTCTTTAAAGACACTACATGTGGATTCTCCTCATGGGAATCCATGTATAAGATGTTTTAGGATGTTAAACCTCACAAATTTCAAAGGAAAGCTACTGCTGATGCTTCTAATTCCTCATAAGCTACTACTGAAGAAGTAGCCAATTATTTCCTGCATCGAATTGTTGCACAACCTAAAATATTGTCATACATTAATATGGTAAGATGGATCATTGATAACCTCAACATTGGGGACATGGATTTTCTAACTAGAAGAGGAACGATGATTGGATCCTTCAAAGCCGAAGACTTGAAGCTGATGTACCACATCCCAGACCCTGAAAAGGTCTATGACAAGGAATTTCTAGAATAGTTCACTAGCAAGAACAAGCTCAAATCAAATCCAATCAAGAAAAGGAGAGGCAACCCCAATAAGCAAAATAATGATGACAAGGGTATGTATTCTACTGACTCCCTTGAAATTACCTATTGCTGTGTTGCTGCCATGATGTCTAGGCTCTTTGGCCAGCTTGACACTACCAGGTTTTTAGTAGAATGGGTTCCCCTCATGGAAGCAATTGCAGATTCTTATGTTATGGATTGGGGAAATATTCTGTCTAATAATATTTCTACTCAAATTTTTTAAAATAGGAAAAATCGCTCTAATTCCTCCAAAATTCCCCCCCTGTATTATATGAGTGCTTATATCATAGACGTTGTGTGTTTCACTTCAGATTTTCCAGCCATGGGATGGAAATGGACTACCCAGGACCCCCTACCCATTAATATATTTCATAGCATGTTATGGGAATCAAAATTTTAGAACCATTTTTATAAAATTTTCCATGGAGTCATTCTCCCTTTGTTTCAAGCTGCCTTTAAAGAGAAAACCCCCAGATTGTCAAAATATGGAAAATGGTTTGGAGAAGATTGTTGGTCACTTTAATTGTTTTAACAATTCAAGGTCCACATAAATTGTCAACCTGGGAAGGTCTGTTTATTCCAAAGACAATCACGCACTGGATATGCTCAATTCCAAAAGCAAGATAATGTTGTAGTAGAAGTCACACAATTATCAATCATACAAATCTAACTATTCACACCCTGCTTTAACAAAGCTGAAGCCTACTTTTGTTACAGCAGAAGCAATTCCTCTACTGCAGTCTTTCATTAAAAGAATCCTAGGAAAAGATAATGAAAGGAAATCACCCTGCAGGAAAGGAAATCAATCAACCATAATAGGGAACAGGACCCTATTCCTCCAAACAGGAATCTTCAGCACCTGTTGCCTGACACTAATCACACTGTATAAAAAGATCAATCCAAAGAAAACATGACCCTATTCCCATGAATAGGAACCTTCAGCACCTGTCTCCTGATACGAATCACACTGCAGAAAAAGAGAATCAACCTATGGGGAACAGGACCCTATTCCTCTGAACAGGAATCTTCAGCACCTGTTTCCCGGCATCAATCATACATTCAAACAGATAACAGAAAAAGATCTCTTGGCTTCTTTAAGAATGAATGTTACCGAACTCATGTAGTGTTAAGAAAACAAAGTGCTTAAAGAACTACAGAACTATGCAAATGATTATTCAGTAAACATAGTTAAATTAAGGTACGAATAACATAAAGAAACTTAACAGACTACAGGAGCAATCGGGTGAATCTTGTGATGAAGGCAGGCCCTTTCCTTCTCACAAGATTCCCCAGAGGAAAGAGTTAAATTGAAGCGCTCAAAAGAAACCTTTATTCATCTGTCAAAAAGGAATGATACATTACAATGGAGTCTTGCTCATTTCCGCTCAAATAAATGTCTCTCCAGTAGTCTCTAACTCCTTTCTAATGATGATTTCTCCTCTTTTTAAAGAGGAGACATCTATTACAGTTACATCAGAGAAATCCTATATTTATCCAAATCTGTTCTTCTATCTTAAAACAGGGTCTTTCTATTCTTCCATAGAAAAATATTGTTACAATGGATACAAAAAAAGTACTGGCTTCAGAACAATCCGTGTAACAACTTTCTTGCTTGTCTTCATCTTGTTACCATTGTCCCTAAAATACTCTTTCAAGATCACAAATCATGAGTAGTGACGAAATTTACGTGCCCGCTGACTGTTTTAGCAACGGAGTCGACTGTTTCAGCAACGGCCGATTGTTTCAGCACAGCACGTTCCTTATCATAAATTATCTGTGATCTTTTAGACTTGTGTTAGCAACGATCTACCTTCGATTAATGATGAAATATAAGAGTAATGTGGAATTATATGTAAACAGATTAAATATATAGTAAAGAGAAGGATTTCATATACCTTTGGATAAAATGGATGAAAATGATAATGTAACATTTTTAAATATAGCTATAAAGGGTAAGGTGGTGTCAAAATGTATGGTAAAAATAGTACATTGTGAGGTCCTAACATCCCCCCCAGCTGAAAGGGTTGCATGTCCTCAAGCAACTTTTAGTCCGAGTCAGAGTCTGAGTACTGACTCTTTTCATGCAAGTTACTCAAGCAATAACTGTGGAAGGTGGCTTCTGTCGAAGATCGGAATCCATGGTTATTCTAAAATTTTTGCCATGCTACTGCCTCGTCCCTATTAGCCAATTTGTAGTGAGACTGGTATCGTTCTGCCGGCATCCATAAGACCGAGAAGTGAAAATGATAACCAATCCAATTCTCGGCACATTGCTGAATGCATCTAATATAGTTTGGTACCCTGGATAGTGCAGTTTGAAGATTATCAGGGCTAAAAGGGTTATACTCTTGTCTTTCCTTACATGAATGTTGCCAGAACATGGTGTTGGCCTTCAAGGCAGTAATTTCTTTGACTCTGATTAACTGATGAAACTTTAGGAGTATTGAGGCTTGCAATTGCTGTATGTAGCTGCGCATTCCTGGCTTCTGCAAAAATCGGTGATAATCCGCTACAAAAATGGCCGGATTTGAAGGTTCCGGTCTTATCCAAAGGAGGCGATTATCCTCATTATGCCTACTTGCAATAAAAGCAGTTTGCCATGTGATTTGATTGGCAAGAAATGAAACAAATGCCCTAATTTGTATAACACCAACAGTTGGATTCAGGTTGACCTCTCTATTGTCAGGCATAGCCTCATTATGAAGATAAAGTTCACATAACAAATGTTGGTCACTAGCGGGGGCCTTGGCAAATGTTTTGACAAATTGTTCCGCTGTGAGCAACTCATGAGGTCTCCCATCCTTAATTGCTTTCAATTGAAAATAAACAAGGCGTTCAGAAAGGAACAAAGAATAATTCAAGGAAGGTTTCCTGGTGGCTAACAATTTTTGTACTAATGAAAACATCAGAACCAGTTTGTCTTTTAACTCCTTGATTTCTTTCTTGGAATCCTTGAGCTGTTGGAGTGTCTGCTCCCAATTATCCCAGTTGGCATACATCTGATTCTGCCAGGCCAACTTATGCTGTTGTAACATTTTATCTTGATCAACAGCATACTGCTTCTTCCAATTATTCATTATTTCCAATTGTTTCCATGGTATAGTCTGTGTCCCGGCATTATAAGTACTGGGTTGGGGCATCATCTGAGTAGCTGAGCTGACTAACACAGGGCAGGATATCTGTGGCTTGGTTTCTTTTTCCAGACTTTTTGAGGGCCCTACTGGTTCTTGTGTGGCAGTAGGGCGTTCTTCTTTGATTGCAACTGATGGGGATGCCTCAGGCACTGGGACTTTGACTATTTTGTATCTGGCCTGTTGGTAAATGTTTCCACATTCATGGCACATGTATTCTTTACATGGGTCATTCTTTTGTACTGATGCTGTATGTGCCAACATGTAGAGATTTAATTCTCTATCAAAATCTTCCCTTGCCATTACCAACTCTTTTTTATAGGCCTCTAACTCTGATTTCAAAAATTCATTTTCCTCCAATAAAGATGCCATGGTGAGTGAAACCTGTGTGTTGGTTGCTTTCGCTGGAGTTGATTGCTGATCCACAGCTGTAGCTGGTTCTTGTGTTTCAGCTACAGCTGGTTTCCTTATATTATCATGTTTTGTGTTTGATTTTTGCACCTCAGCAGCTGGTTCTTGTGTTTCAGCTGTTGAGTGAGTAACTGGTTCTTGTGGAGCAGTTACTGTTTGAGTAGTAAACGATGTCATATTACCCTGGGCATCTGGTTCTTGTGGAGCAATGCCACAGGACGAGACGGGTAATGGTTGGGGAATTTGGAATGGTGATGAGGATTGAAGTTTTAACAAGATAGCCGCGGGGTCAGGGGAAATGGGAGTGACTTCAGATTCAACAGTCGTTTTCATTTTCCTCCTAGGTAGGAAAGCAGAAAAATTAGTGACTTTCCTTTTCTTTTTATGAGAAGGTTCTTTTCTAGGGGAAGGGCTATCGAAAGAGGTGGCAGCTTGGGATGCGGCCCTTGTTTGCCTTTTTGAAACAGAGACTGTTGCAATTCGTCTCTTTATTTTATGAGTAGGGGGTGATGGGGGTGTTTCAGCTTGAGAGTCATCGCTAGAGATGTGGACAGTGGGGTGGGGTGACTCTGCTAAATGGGATGAACTTGGGGGTGGATCAACTGGTTCTAAAGATGGAATTAATGGGGGATCAGGGATATCTTCCAGTTGCCGTTCATAAGAGATTTCGGGAGTTTCTTGGGGGATTTCGGCTTCTTGGGGAATTTCAGGGGCTTGTTGGAGAAGTAAGGGTGGATTATTCAGAGGGGGGTTTTGCTGAGCAAAACCCCTCTGAATTAATAATTGACATAAGCGATGATGGGTAAGGGATAGTGATGGGAATTTTACCCGTCTACAGTAATATGACATGTTTTTAATACATCCAAGCAGATAATAAGGAATGTTAACTAATCGACCATGCCGCAAATGATTCATTAAAACAAAGTCGTGTTGATAAACTACATGGTACCGCCCCTCGCAAGTCAAATAGTGCTTGATGAATTCAGCTACTGTTGGCCATGGGCGAGGTAATGAATGCAGACTTATACCGCGGCCTTTATTCTCAACCTGTTCCTCTGGAAGAAGGAAGTCTTGCTGTGCGTTTAAAATGACTTATTTCCTGCTAAACCAGCGAGCACCTGTGACCGGAAACCCTAAAAATTGTGCTATATCTTCCTCTGTGACCGAAATTCGGACCCCTTGGACTACGGAGTAATCTTCCTGAAAATTCTGCGCAAACTCTAAAACTTGCTGAGGATCAAATTCTCCTAACCTTTCGAAGTATGTAATCCAACCTGCCTGCTGAAAAATTTGGTAGGCCTCCGGGAATAATTCAAGAAGAGTTATCGAGCCAGGCTCATGTCTGATAGCCAAGCCTCCCATAGCTACTAACTTGAGTCAAATGCAAAGGCGCAAAGAATAGAAACACAGGCTTGATCAAGCTAATCGTTGCAACTGAGGATATGGAGTATCAATGACGGCGGAAATAATGGATATGAAGAGTGATGGTGGATTGGATGGTGTGGAATGATGATTCAGTTTTCGAAATTCCCCCCTTACGTATGATGAAATGATGTTTAAGTGTGCGGGGATTGTAATCATTATGAGCAAGATCCTCTCTTTAAAATATTATTTAACTGTATTACATAAAAAAACCACATACCTTATATTTTTACCTTTGTTTTTATAATTCGAAGTATAATGGCTTGATACTGATGGAAGAATCTTTAAATTTCTCTGGAATGTAGAAACAGGAGCATATCAGGATCTGCTCAATACTAGATAATATTCACCCAAGGGATCTGAAAAAGTGGAGAACTGAAAAACTTGTGTAGCAGAGGAAAGGAATGGTGTTTTAATAATGGAAAGATGAATGACAGGTTGCTGAAAGTGGTGTTTCAGCAATGGAAAAATGAATGACATGTTGCTGAAAGTGGTGTTTCAGCAAAGGGAAAAATAAGGAATATGGGATGTAATGATTTGGGTTTAAGAAAACTGGGAGAAGTACTTGCTAAGGGATACTTTCAGCAGTAAGTAACGGGAAATACTAGCTGAAAGATGATGTTTCAGGAATAGGTAGAAGTGGGGAAAAATGGAAAAAGGGAAAGATGGAGAAATGGGATAAGTAATAAAAGGGATATTGCTAGGAAATGGGTTGAAATGAAGGGAACAAATCTTCTGTGATTGAAGCTTCAGATCTTCTTGTGATGAAACTGTCCTCCTTAATGAGTTCTTCCATAATCTGCAAAATTCAATTGTAACATGCCAACCCTTGACAGGGATTATTATTTTTAAATCTAATCTAATGCTAGAAATATAGCGCAGAAAATTAAATGCTGTGAGGAGCAGAAGACTCCCCTAGAAAAAGATAATGTGTATCAGTCATGCAAGAAGCCTTGAAATCTTCTTTAGAAATAGGGCACTGGTACAAACGAAGCCTATGACCATTTACTAGTAGAGGTGTTTTAGAATCGTCAATTTTTAAAAGTCTTACTGTTCCATTAGGAAAAACATCATCTACTTCATATGGTCCAAGCCATTGTGTACGTCGCTTACCCTGAAAGTTTTCAAACCGAGAGTCATACAATAAGGCCCAATTACCTTTTTGGAACTGCTTGTGTTTGATGATTTTATCATGCCACTTAATTCTTTGTTGTTGAATCATGGTTGTTTGGTGAATGGCATCTAATCTCTTTTCATCCAATTCAAGAAGCTGCTGCAACCTAGCTGTCTGCACATCAGTAAAATCAAGGTTAACAGCTAAAGCAGTTCTTAAAGTTTTAATTTCAAATTCCACAGGAAAAACAACATTTTTACCATAAACCAATTCATAGGGAGAAAATCCTGTAGTATTTCTCCAGGTAGTTCTGTAAGCCCATGGTGCTTCAGGGAGCCTTTGAGACCAATCCTTCCAGTTATCCTTCACTGTTTTAGTTAGAATGGCTTCTAATACTTTATTTGTGCTTTCCACCTGCCCATTGGCCTGGGGGTGGTATGGTGTAGTCATTCTATGATGAATATGATATTTCTGAAGGGTAGATTTAAAACCATGAGAATTGAATGGAGGTCCTCCATCTATAACTAGCTCTTTAGGAATTCCAAATCTAGTGAAGATCTCTTCAAATAAGAAAGCTAGGACAGCTTCTTCATTGGCTCTAATAAGTGCTTTGGCCTCCACCCATTTAGTCATATAGTCTGTATAGACTAATATATAAGTTCTTTGATTGGATGGAGGATTAATGGGTCCTATGAAATCCAAGGCCCATCTTTCAAATGGTTCGGATACTACCTGGGGGTTTAATGGCATTTGATCTCTATGATTGGGTTGACCCATTCGCTGACAGCTGTCACAAGCCCTCACATATTTCTTTGCATCCTTAAATAATGAGGGCCAATAGTAACCCATCCTCAAAATTTTGTGTGATGTTCTTTTATCGGCAAAATTCCCTCCGCAAGGGCCATCATGAAAAGCTTTTAGTATGTCGTACACTTCATCCTCCCTAATGCATCTTCGAATTTCCTGATCAAGCCCTGTATAGAAAAGACACCCACTTATCCAGCTATACCTGGCACTTTGTTGAACAATTCTTCTGTTTTCTCTGTATGATAGGTGTGATGGTAATTTTCCTGCAACCAAATAATTGGCAATATCTGCATACCACGGAGAGTGAGCAGAGACTGCAAATAAATACTCATCAGGAAAGGAATCATCTACTGGAATATTATTATCAGTTTTTAACCGTGAAAGGAAATCAGCCACCACATTTTCTTTACCAGGCCGATCTACAATTGTAATATCAAACTCCTGAAGTAACAATAACCATCTGGTAACTCGAGCATTTGTGACAGATTTGTTCATTAAATACTTAATAGCCGAGTGATCAGTGTGGATAAAAGTAGAATAACCAGTGATATAATGTCGAAATTTATTAATGGCATAAATTACTGCAAGAAACTCTTTTTCGGTAACTGTATAATTAAGCTCAGCAGGGGTCATGTTCTTACTGATAAAATAGATAACATAAGGAAGATGATTTTCCTCTTGTCCCAAGACAGCTCCAATTGCAGTGTTTGAAGCATCAGAAGATATATGAAAGGGGAGGGCCCAATCAGGTCCCCTCAAAATAGGAGCGATAGATAACTGATGCTTGAGTTCTACAAAGGCTTTCTGACAAAGATTAGTCCACTTAAATTCAACATTTTTCATAAGCAACACAAATAATGGAGAAGCTATCTTAGAAAAATATTTAATAAATCTTCTGTAATATCCAGCATGTCCTAGAAAAATTCTCACGTCAGTTTGTGTTTTAGGAACAGGAAGATTCTGAATGACCAATATTTTAGATGGGTCTACCTGAATACCTTGAGATGAAATAAAATGTCCAAGCACTACTGCTTCACTCATCATCATATGACATTTTTCAGTACTTAGGGAGAGGTGAGCTTGTATACAACGTTTAAGTACCTTCTCAAGATTTTGTAATGCATCTTCAAAAGACACACCATAAGGAGTAAAATCATCCATAAATATTTCCATAGATTCATTCAACATATCAGAAAATATTCCTATAACAACCCTCTGAAAAGTTGCTGGTGCATTACATAGCCCAAATGGAAGAACTCTATAAGAAAAAGTTCCCCAAGGACTAGTAAAAGTGGTCTTGTCCTGGTCTTGGGGTGCAATTCTAATTTGGTTATACCCGCTGAATCCATCTAGAAAAGAAAAGAATTTCTTTCCTGACAGACTATCCAACACCTGATCAATGAAAGGTAAAGGAAAGTGATCCTTTTGAGTAGCTTTGTTTAAGGCTCTGTAATCAACACACACTCTCCATTTCCCGTTTTTCTTAGGGACTATTACCAATGGGGGAACCCATTCACTGTCAGATATGGGGTATATAAATCTTGCATTAAGCAATTTCTGAAGTTCTTCTTTAACAATTTCTCTTAAATTAGGGTTCATTCGTCTTTGGGGTTGACAGACTGGTCGGCATCCTTCTTTAATATAAATTCGGTGAGTACATAATTCAGAAGAGATTCCCTTCATATCCGTGTAATCCCATGCGAATGCTTCCTTATTTTCACGTAATAACTTCATTAACTGCTGTGTTTCAGCAACTGTTAGGTCAGGATTTATGTTTAATGTCTTGCCAGGTTCGATTTCGACTGTTGTGCTTTTAGATGAGATGGTGGTTAATGTCTGAGATAAATCTTTAGATTCAATCTTTTCCTGGGTATCCGTTTCAAAAATTGCAGTCAATTGATTGTGTGTTTCAGCAATTACAGAGGAAGGTTCGCAAACAAAATTATTAATTATTTCATCCTCTGTATTGTATTTAAGAGTTAAAGCTTGTCCGATAGTTAAAATGGGCTGAATAGCATTATCATCATAATCCATCCACATAGAATCTTCATTATTAATTATGGGTGTAGCATGAGGATAAAGAGTAAGATGTTTAGTTTCATAACCATTAGAAATTGTCATTGAACCAGATCTGCAGCTGATAAAGGCATCGGCTGTGGCCAGCCATGGCCTCCCTAGAATTAAAGGGTGTCCCCCCAGCTTTGTTTTAGTTTGTAATACAACAAAATCAGCTGGGTAATTCCAGGATTCAACCGCGATAACTAGATCTTCAACAACTCCTTCTGGTTTGATTGTGGAACGGTCAGCTAACTCTAGGATGGTTGGTGTATCTCTAATTGTGTTATTCAGCTGTAACAACTGTGAAGTTTCAAGAGTCATAATGTTTATTGCAGCACCTAGATCTACCAGAACTTGAGGAATTATTGTTTTACCAATTTGAACTGTCATAGTAGGATGGCCGGGGTCACCATATTTCACAGGAGGGGTTTTTCCGGACATTAATGCAGATAAGTCACCCATCACATGAACTGTAAGGGGATCTTTAGTCTTCCTACTAGGTTTCTTAACACAAATGTCCCTTATGGTTCTGGCATAAATTGGTACATCTCTCAGTGCCTGTAAAAGTGGAATTTTAACATACAAGTTTTGCAATTCCCCTAAAAGATTAAAAGCAGGTGTTTCAAGCGTTTTAGTTAAAAATAAACGCTCGGGGAATGGTGGTTCTGTTATTTCAATACCCTTGTTGGAGGGTGGTTGTGATTTTTTATGTTTCTCAGTTTCCTCTTTATCAGAATCAGAAGAGGTTATATCATCAATGATAGGTTCTACTATTTTCCCAGATCTCAAATGAATATCATTACATTGCATAGTAGAAAATATAGGCTGATTCTGAATATCAATGACTTGCACAGCTTTATTATTGGGGTTAGGATTTGGTTGCACAGGTAGCTGGGGTCTCATTTGATTATTTGGTGGAGCATTTGATGGTAGAGGAAATGGTTGTTGAAATTGAGGAAATTGATTTGGGTACGGGAGTTGTTGGCTTCTCCAATTTGAATTCCATGGGTTAAAAGAAGATGGCTGTTGTGGGGGCCAAGGAGTCCACATTGCAGGATCAACAAAGGGAGGGTTTGTTTGTTGCATGGGTGGGAATTTCATCTGATTAAAGGGTGGGTATTGCATTTGATTAAAGGGAGGATAATTTGTCTGACTGAAAGCAGAATAATTATTCCAAAGATTAAATGGCATACTAGAATTCATACCTTGTCGTTTTGGTTGCCATTGTCTTCTTTGTGTTAGTAGGTAAACTGCTTCAGCTTCTTCTTCCGTTGGTTGCAATGCTGCCTTTATTCCTGGTAGAGAGGGACATTGTTGTGTTTCATGATCTTTCTCACAAAGAGTGCAGATTGGAATCTTGTCCAATGGGCATTCCCTTAGTGGATGTTTGTCTCTACATTTAGGGAAAAAGACAGCCAGAGCTGCTTCTGCTTCAGCCTGCTTCTTTTTAACCTGCAAGGTGTCAATTTGTGAAGCAAAAGAACTTAACATCTCAGTTTTAAATTCTTCAAGTAAATTACCTATTTCAGCTCTTGTTGCTCCCCCACTGGTTGATTTCTCCACTCTTGAATAGGTGGGATCTATGTTACTTACTCTGTTCCTTGCATCTCCTCTTGAACATCTTTTACAAAGTTCAACAATCTCATCATATGATTCTTTAGATATATCTCCCTTGCCAAGCATGTTTAACATGTCTAAACAATCATCCCTTAATCCTCTAAGTAATATTGTTTTGCGAATTTCTTTACTTACATTCGGATGATCAGATCTCTGCAGATTATACTGCAGCCTTTCCATATAGTCCTCCAGATTCTCGTCCGGCTTTTGTGCCATATTGAATAGTTCCTCCCTCTTTTCTCTCGTCCGACAATAGTCTTGATATTTAAGCAGAAATTTCTGTTTCATCTGTTCCCATGTTGTGATTACCTGACTCCCAATACTCATGAACCATCTTAAATCATTTCCTTTTAATGTTGCTGGAAACAGTTTCAACTTCTGAGCATTAGTAACATAATCATAACTTCTGCATAATATATCAAATTCAAAAAGAAATTCATCCGGATCTTCAGAGGATAAACCATGGAAGTTGGGTAAAGCTGACAATGGAATATTCTTCATAGGAGTTGTTCCTCTAGGGATATCACTGATAGGAAATCCCAAGGTAGAGAGAGAATTTTCATCCCTTCCTTCTCCTTTAGGATCTACATGTCCTCCACCAAAGAATTCTTCGTTGTTTCCTTCCATTGGCTGTTCTCCTACTGCACTTGCTCGATCCTCAAAATATTCTACTGGCTCCTCAATGTTCTCCACTGGTCGTCCAATATTCTCTATTAGTTCCTCAACGTGCTCTGTTGATTCGCTAGCACTTTCTTCTGATTCTCCAGCACTGGCTGCTGGTTCTTTAATATCCGTTACTGGTTCCTCTATGTTTTCAGGGCTCACAACTTCTTCTGTTTTGTAATCTGATTGAGGGGAGCGCTGAGGTTTTGGTCTTTGAGAACTTAATCTCTGTGATGATTCAGCCTTTGATACAATTTCGTCAATAAAAGTCTTTCTTCCTCCCCTTCCTTTGCCCTTGCCACCTGTAGGATTAGTTTTCTTCTGGGTTCCGCGTCCTCTCATACAATCTGCACATCTAGAAAGAAAATATTAATGCTTTTGAAATCTATAATTGCCTTCCCCGGCAACGGCGCCAAAATGTTGGTCGCTTTAATTGTTTTAACAATTCAAGCTCCACATAAATTGTCAACCCGGGAAGGTCTGTTTATTCCAAAGACAATCACGCACTGGATATTCTCAATTCCAAAAGCAAGATAATGTTGTAGTAGAAGTCACACAATTATCAATCATACAAATCTAACTATTCACACCCTGCTTTAACAAAGCTGAAGCCTACTTTTGTTATAGCAGAAGCAATTCCTCTATTGCAGTCTTTTATTAAAGGAATCCTAGGAAAAGATAATGAAAGGAAATCACCCTACAGGAAAGGAAATCAATCAACCATAACAGGGAACAGGACCCTATTCCTCCAAACAGGAATCTTCAGCACCTGTTACCTGACACTAATCACACTGTAGAAGAAGATCAATCCAAAGGAAACAGGACCCTATTCCCATGAACAGGAACCTTCAGCACCTGTCTCCTGATACTATTCACACTACAGAAAAAGAGAATCAACCTATGGGGAACATGACCCTATTCCTCTGAACAAGAATCTTCAGCACCTGTTTCCTGGCATTAATCATACATTCAAATAGATAACAGAAAAATATCTCTTGGCTTCTTTAAGAATGAATGTTACCGAACTCATACAGTGTTAAGAAAACAAAGTGCTTAAAGAACTACAGAACTATGTAAATGATTATTCAGTAAACAGAGTTAAATTAAGGTACGAATAACATAAATAAACTTAACAAACTACAGGAGCAATCGGGTGAATCGTGTGATGAAGGTGGGCCCTTTCCTTCTCACAATATTCCCCAGAGGAAAGAGTTAAATTGAAGCACTCAAAAGAAACCTTTATTCATCTGTCAAAAAGGAATGATACATTACAATGGAGTCTTGCTCCTTTCCGCTCAAAATAATGTCTCTCCTGCAGTCTCTCACTCCCCCCTTCTAATGATGATGTCTCCTCTTTTTAAAGAGGAGACATCTATTACAGTTACATCAGAGAAATCCTATATTTATCCAAATTTGTTCTTCTATCTTAAAACAGGGTCCTTCTATTCTTCCATAGAAAAATATTGTTACAACAGATACAAAAAGGTACTGGCTTCAGAACAATCCGTGTAACAACCTTCCATGCTTGTCTTCATCTTGTTGCCATTGTTCCTAAAATACTCTTTCAGGATCGCAAATCACGAGTAGTGACGAAATTTACGTGCCCGCTGACTGTTTCAGCAACGGAGTCGACTGTTTCAGCAACGGCCGATTGTTTCAGCACAGCACGTTCCTTATCATAAATTATCTGCGATATTTTAGACTTGTGTTAGCAACAATCTACCTTTGATTAATGATGAAATATAAGAGTAATGTGGAATTATATGTAAACAGATTAAATATATAGTAAAGAGAAGGATTTCATATACCTTTGGATAAAATGGATGAAAATGATAATGAAACCCTTTTTAAATACAGCTATAAAGGGTAAGGTGGTGTCAAATTGTATGGTAAAAATAGTACATTGTGAGGTCCTAACAAAGATTTTTTCACCTATGTCAGAGTATTTGGGAGCTTAGCTCGGCCGCATGTTCTACCCTTGTATGTTCCTGATAAGCTTCTTGCAAGAGAAGTAGCATATCAAACTGCTGGAAATGGCCTAACCAGGTTTCTAAAGGAGGCTAAGAAATAATGATGGCCTTCCTTTCCAATTAATTGTGGTTTTTATGGTCTGGAAAATTACAAGCATGCAATTTTAGAAATCAACCAAGTTGAATGTTTGAAATTGTTTACAATTTCAAACAGACAATATGACCCAATTAAAGTTTCCAATAATTTTACTACCCAAGTTAAAATTAGGCGTTTTGTTCATGAAGAAGATGAGTTGGATGAATTATTTGAGTCAGTCAATAATTACTCTGCAGTTCATAAGTTGGTAGCCCTACGCATCCCTCCATAGCAATTACCAAAGTTTAAACAATACAGGAACAAGAGATTGGAAGCAGCTTTGCTAAAAATGCTGGAAGTATCCCAACCTCTTAACTCAGAAGGAAAGGGAGAATGAACCAACAACTAAGGATACTGAATTCCTTAGCAAAATATACCAATAGAAATCAACCTAATTTCAAACTATGGATTTAGATTTCCCAAGTAATCTGAGTGAATTTTGGAAGGAATTTAACCTAAAACTCCAGGGAGACCAAGGAGTTATAATTTCTGATTAGCAACAGATTGTGCATACACTTCAAACTAAAAGTCAAGACTCATTCATTGTTGAGCCCTCTGAAAAAATAGTAAGCACAGAGAAAGTGGAATTCATCCCATCCTTCCCCACTACTGAAATTATACTTAACATTGAGGAAATCCCTCCTCTGGAAATTTTCTACAGTCCTAAACATGAACTAGTTATGAGAAGACAAATGAAAAGAATGAGATCATAGCAATCTCAACCCTATGTCCAAGAAGATGTCTCAATGGGTGTTGTTTGGAAAGACTCACAGGCAAATCCTTCACATGATCTAACTCACCTAACTTAGTTCACAGGAGCTTATGCCTCTGCAACTATTGATAAAGCATCCGAGGTTCAACAGTTGATGAAAGAAAAGGATGAAAGAATCATCCAACTAGAACTTGAGCTATAGGAAGAGAAAAAAAATGTCAATCAAAAGCTACAGATGCAAGTTATGAAGCTCCAGGAGAGCATGAACCAATTTGAAATTCAACATCAAAATGAAATTAGTTCAAAGGACACTCAAATTCATCAACTGGAGTTTTCTATAGAGCAACTGAAGGATAATCCAAAGATTGATGAATTTATAAAAGTGGCCTTGGGAATAAATACTTTATTGGCACAACAACAATTCATTTTTTGTCAAAAATTATCTAATATTATTGAATTGTGTGAGCAAATAGATTCACTGATGAATCACAATTTAGAACAGAGGATTAGTTTTGGTGAGATTGATGATAAGGTTTCAAGTATGTCACTTGGCAGGTTTCTGCTAATGGCCGAAAGGCTAACCTACCCAAGATTGAAGACTCAAAGAAGGAAATATTGTTTAATTATTGGGACATACAATTGAAACATGCTGAAAGAACCATTTGCAGAGAAAAATGTGTGGATACTAACATTGTGTAAATTGTTAGTGAAAATCTCCTCGCTGCAAACCTTATTGACAAATGTCCTCCCGGTTCACTTCCTATAGTGAAAGACTTGATAAGACAATTGAAAGAAGTTTAAAAGGTAAAAGAAGAACACATCAGGAAGCTGGAAAAACTATATTGGGATAAGTATTGGAGATACTTGGTAAAGCCACTTAGCCAATGACCTATGATGCACTGTCTTATAGATACATCCTCCTACGTGCTTCCTCCACTTTATGATATTTTGTCACTGCACAGTTGCGCATCAGGTCAGGCCAACCTCCAGAGGTTAAGCCTATGCTTAACATCCTTCAGTCGAAGAAATGAATGGCTAATGAAACATCATGATAGTCATCAAGCAAGTCACCCCTTTAATTTTTGTTTCTATTTAATTTTCACTTAGTTTAAGGAGGGTTGTTTTAAACCACCTAAAATTTTATTTGTAATAAATATTCAAAGAATTTAGTTTTTATATTTAAACCCCTTCATGTCTTTGAAGAAGGGGTCCTGAAATTTTGAAAGGAAGACTTTACAGATGTTGCACTTTTGTACTCTTGAATTTTTCCGAATAGAAAGGGTTGGACCAAGTACTTTTTCTCAAACTAGCAGAGTGAACATATACATGGTACTTTTATCCTATGTGTTATATTTTTGTTTCAAATGAGAAATGATTATTTATCTTATGATGTTTTGTTTCATGTATCTATTTTAATACAGTTTAGATTTAATACACTTTTGTACATGTTATAATGTTATCTTTTGATACATATGCAATACAGGCATTTAAAAGTTGCGATATAAGCTTTATCCCATTGATTTAATTTACTATTTAATTAAATAAATGATTTCAAATCATTTTCATATCTCTAAGTGTTTGTATAATATTCATTTGCATCCACTGAAATATCATTTTTATAAATCGCACAGAGAATATATTTCATCCCATATACATAGTAGATAGATATATTATTTACTGCAAGCTTTCTAATACTTCCATCTACCAAGTTACAGATAGTTATAAATCCATCCATTCACCCAATTATATTCCACTGGGAAACCGGTCCTATAAATCCATTCAGAGCCACCATTCCAAACAAAAATGGGATGGCTTTTAATTCCCCGGCCGGGTGGTTTCTTTGATGCTGTTGCACCAATTTTCGAGGCCTCAACCTTTTTGGTTCTAGAAGGAGGGCCATCTAACTATGAATGGCGCCAGAGCATAATCCAAAAATAAAAGACCATCAGAAGAGTCATTCTCCCTCCAAGTCTACAACTTCTAGTCCTGGTTCAAGATCTCTTATTCTTAGATCATAAGTTGTTCAATCTCCCCCCAAAACTCCAAGTTATTTTAATAAATAAATCTCTTCATATTATACTCGATAATCACATGAAGTATAGACATTAGTAAAGAAAATAGAAGAAATTTCAATTTCAGCAGAGAAACCTGTACTTTCTAAAGCCTTAGAAGGAAGTGTTACTTCAATATTTGAGGGCACTGGTGTATGAACCCGTTCCAAGAGTGAAAACCTCAGAGTAATCCCTTTTGAATTTCCTCTCCATTCTCATCGGAGGAAATCTCTTATATCTGAAACTCAATCATCTACTAGCGAGATTCAATCCTCTTCTATCCATCAAACACCATCATTTATTCCTTGTAGAAATTTGAATAACTGATATGTTATCCACCGAGATTCTCCTGATCACACACTATTTTAACTTCATGCAAAATCCATAATCTCTTCTACCATTGATCATTAATTGCAGAAATAAAATAAATTGCATGCACACATTGAAACCATAAAAATTCACACATATGAACACAGTGTTTTAACGGGAAAGCCTGAAGCTAAAAACCCCAACTATCTGTATATAATATATGTCATAGAGATCATGTAACAATCATTATACAAATCTCCTCACAAGCTCTCAGTACAATCTCCAATTGCTACACACTAATCAGGCCCTGATCTTGCAAATCCATGCACCGATCTTTGCCAGCCTTTAGCCTACCTCTACTGCGCAATCACTGCTAAAGAATAGCTCTTGATGAGTTCGAATTTCCCCAGCCTTGCTCACGCAGTATTTAAAGGCATCTCTACTGAGTGTTGGATGCAAACCATGCATCACTATAGTCACAACTGATAGTCACACTGCTCTTTCACCTATCTCTCCACTGGTCTCCACTGAAACTGTCCATGCACTGAAGTTAAATGATGTTTTCTTTAGTTGATGAATGAGTTTATAATTATTGAATTAATTATTAATTAATTCACACCACTCTCACTAGTGTATCAATCAGTTAGACTAGATACAACTAGCTCAACTATGTTTAGCTTAGTTAAACTGAACACAACTCCATTAACTTCTTCAATCAACTCCACCAAACTCTCTCACATGAGTTCTAACTGAAGTATCCATGCAATAGCTCCACTTAACCCTCAGGAATAGCGTAATTCCTTCTGTCAGCTCCTGTGCCACATCCGTGCACTTAACTGAAGTGCTCCAAGAGAATAAGATAATGTTTAGAGTCCAAATATTATTAAGAGCTAATAATATTCGACATATCTATTTTTAGACTGGCAATCTAAAAATAGATTCCGCCCAATATGTCTAAAAATAGAAGTCCATATATTTTTCCAACTTTACCAACCATCCACAAATAGCATCCTGCAACTCATAGAATATGATCGACATGTCTAAAAATAGACATAGTCTAAAAATAGACTTTGCGTCAAAAATCACCTGTGTGGGCCCCACCTAGTTTAGGTGATCACTTTCCAACTAGGATTAGGAATGATGTTTCAAGATGCCTCCTTCACTTTTTCTTGTTGCAATCTTCAACATTCCTCCTTCTTTTACATATTCTCAAACAATTTCTTCATCAATTCATATTCCTACTTCTTCCCAGTCTACAACTGCAACCTTGAGAAATATTAGTTCCATAGTTTTTTCTTCTATACCAGCAACCACTATTGGAACTAATTCTTCCACTCAAAATCATCCTTCAGGGAAAACTAATCCTCCACTTCACACAATGGCATCCAGACCTCGACAGAACCTTGGAGCTGCTCAATTACCAGGTCCTCTTGATCCTTTACCTAAGTATCTTGAAAGATGGTTGCCTAAGTATAATCTAGATGATGGTCTACCTGCTGAAGAAAATCTTCATAATTTTATTCTTGCCATGAATCTTAATGATGTCACTGAAGAATATTGTGTAGCTAGATTATTTCTTATACTTTTCAAGGATTAGCTGGATCATGGTATTTCTTTCTACCATCAGGAACTATTACTAGCTGGGATATTTATGAAGAACAATTCCTTACTAAATTTTGTGATGAACATACTACTCCTACCCTTATCAATGATCTTTCCAATCTTATAGAAAATATAGGAGAAAATATCAAATATTTCAACTTCGGATTTAATAAGCTACTCAATAAGATCCCTACCACATATAAGCCTGAAGTAGATGTACAAATAGAATGGTACATATCCTTTCTTCCTTCTAATATTTCTATTTTTGTAGATAGAGCCAATAAGGCTAAATTGGAAGAGAACAAGAAAGAATCCTTGATTTAGAGAAGAAAAATTCACAAGAAGATAGAAAAACTAACAAGGTTTCATTTAAGGATGAACCCAAAAATAAAACATCTAAATATCCTTATGATCTTGAGGGATTACAAAAAGTTCTCAAAAATATGTCGAATGATATGGTCGAGATAAAGAAAAAAGTAGCTAAAACTTCTTCGAAGAAACCTTTTAGATCTTTTAAGAAAAATCAAGCTTCCCAACCTCCAAATGTAATCTCGAACGCTGAATCAGATCAAGACGAAGATCAAGATGAAACAATCTCATCCACAGAAGAATATCAAGAAGAAGAATTAGTTAAAATTCATGGACTATGGGACTTTATCCTTCCAACATCTGATAATGAAGATGGACATTAGGCACTTCCAGTTAACACTAGAAGTAAAAATTCTACTGACCTCCCTTAGTCTCCTAAAAAATAAAAGTCTTCATTCTATGTTGTTAAGGAAAAAGTGATTAATAAAAGAACTTCTTCTCCTCAATCAAATACAACTTATTCTACTCTTCCATCTACATCTAAGACATTAGTGGTATATGATATTATTGAATATAATATAGTGGAAGATATGAAGAAGTTAAAGGAAAATATCTCCATACATGATTTCAGCAAATTGAAGCAGCAACATAAAATTTTACTCAAAGAACTAAATGTAGTCCTTACTTCATCCTTACCTTCCCCTGTTACTTCTAAAGCCTCCTAGTGATTCACCTGAGAAAATTGATGCAAGTGATGTTATTTTAATCGGTGAAAGATCTAATTCACATACTCCTCCCTTCCTTTTAACTTTTGAAGTATTCGACAAAAATGTGCATAATTTTCTAATTGACTGTGGAGCCTCTTCAAACATCATGCCATATTCTGTTGGTCTAAAATTGAACATTGCTCCTCAAAATTATGCAGTACACATTGTGCAATTAGACAGAACAAAGGTTAAGGTATTAGGAGAAATGAATTAAGTCATCATATTGGCATCCAATTCAAAATTTCATCAAGTAATTGTTATTTTAGTTGTTGATATCCCTGACTTTTACAATTTATTCCTAAGTAGAGACTGGTAAGAAAAGCTTCATGATTATTTTGCCACTGATTGGTCTCATATGTGGCTTCCATATAATGGTAAGATGAATAAAATCTGAGTAGACTGTGAAAAACACATGAAATACTCAGTAACCGAATTCGAAGATGAGAATGAACCCATGGATTTTACTAATAACATTCTCGGCAATTACTCTACTAATTTTTTTTTTGGGAATTTTAATGCTCAGAAATCTCCATTTCTCACCAACTCAGTTAATTCTCAGATCGAAATTTTTTCTCAGTTAGACTCTTCCAAGTGTATAAATATCGTAGATAAACCTTGTATTAATACTTTTTTCTAGACATTATACTTTTATGGATCAAAATATGGTGAAGGTGGAGGAGCTGGTTGTTTTTTAATAAAATGCTGGCATGCAGACTTGAATTTGAATGCACAAATAACATCGCAGAATATGAGGCACTGTTCCAAGGCTTATACAAAGTAATTGACCTTGGTGTCAAATAACTCCGGGTATATGGTGATTCTGAAATAATTGTCAAACATGTAAGAAATACCATACATTGTATTTCTAGTCATCTTAAACATTACCAGTCATTAGTAAAATATCTTACCTCTCATTTTTTAGGATTCAATATCTCATCTATTCCAAGAATTCATAATGCAAGTGCATACCTTATAGCTAATGTAGAATCCATATTTATTCATTTGGAAGATTGTAGTCCAGATATATTTTCTATAGAGTTGATTTTTCACCCATATATTCCTGATAATATCACTAATTGGAGAGTTTTCAACGATGATGATGATGTTATAACTTTTCTTACATTAGAAGGATATTATGATGATCAATTAATGGATGAATATGAACATGAAAGGCAATTGAAACATAAACTTGAAGAAAATTTCATATCTAAGTCTGTGGTTAAGCTTGAAGATCTTTACGATCTCAAAGATAGATTAAAAAAGGTTTGAACTAGTAAATCTTGGCACAGATCTTAATCCTCAGAACATTAACTTAGGACTTGGTCTTTCCTCTGATGAAAAATCAGCCTTCATTCACTTACTGAATAAATACAAGAATTTCTTTGCATGGAAATATGAAGATCTCAAAACTTATGATAGTTCCATCATCCAGCATACTATCCCAATGATATCCACTGAAAAGCCTATACAAAAAAATTTAAGGAAAATTCACCTTGATCTTGAAAGTCAAATAAAAAGTAAACTCAACAAACTCCTTAAGGCGAAGATTATATTTCTTGTTAGGCATTCAAAGTGGGTCTCAAACTTAGTCCCTGTTAGGAAAAATAATGGTGATATTTATATTTTTATTGATTTTAGGAACTTAAACAAAGCTTGATTAAAATACAATTTCCCATTACCACTGATGGAAAAAATTTTGAAATCAGTTTTTGGTTCTGAATTAATGTCTTTCCTTGATGTATTTCCAGGCTACAATCAAGTATTGGTTCGTACCGAAGATAGAATAAAAACTACATTTAGAAATAAATGGGACACTTATGTTTATCAGAAAATTCCCTTTCGTATAATCAATGTAGGAGAAATTTTTTAAAGAGCAATGGATATTGCTTTTAGAGGACTGATAAATAAAACTGTGGTTGTATATTTAGATGATGTAACCATTTAATACGAGAAAATAAGTGACCACTATCATGATCTTAAGAAAATCCTTGAACGTTGTTTGAAATATGGAAGTTCTTTAAATCCCAAAAAGTCTTGTTTCACTTTAAGTGAAGGTAAAATTTTAGGATTTATTGTCTTAAAAGAATGAATTTGCATTGATCCAGAAAGGATAAAGGCAATTTATAAAATCTCTCATCCCATAACAAAAAATCCATGCAGTCCTTTTTAGGACAGATAAATTTTGTCAAGAGATTTGTTCCAATTTTTTCACAAATTGTTTTACCATTGAAAGTAATGATTAAGAAAAATGCACTCTTCAAATGGGGACATAATGCAAGAGAATATTTTGATCTAATCAAGCAAGCCATCATCAATGATCCTTCTCTGACTACCCGATATTTTTTTTATCATTTCATTTTATATACTTTTGCATTTGAAACATCTTACGCTATTGTGCTAACACAAATCAATGATCAAAAGATTGAAGCACCCATTTCTTTCTTTAGTTAAAATATTCAAGGTGTTGAACTAAATTATTCAGAAGTGGAAAAAAAATAATTTGTTGTTTACAAATCTTTAAATAATTTTAGACCTTTTCTCATTAAAACACACACCAAGGTAATAGTTCCATTTTCGACAGTAAGGAAACTACTTATTCAGAAGGAAATAGGAGAAAAGAGATAAAAGTGGGTAACTTCTCTGCAGGAATATGACATTGAAATAATTCCAACCAAAATCATTTGATGGAAAGGTCTCTACAGATTACTACCTGGAGCATCCAACATATCAAACGATGAAGAGTCAAGTAACATTTTACACATTGCTGAGGTAAGCCTAAATGACTCTGAATCACAATATACTGATTTAATATTTTATTTGAAAAATGGATATGCTCCTACAAAACTCAATTACAAAATAAAAATAGCTTTAAGATTGAAAGCTAGTCAATATCAGATCATAGACAATGTTTTGTTTATAAAGAACTATGGCTCCGTACTACTAAGATGCCTCGAGAAATCTGAAGCACAAAGGGTTTTGCAGGAACTCCACAATGGACCTGCAGGTGGAAATTTTAGTGGAGATACCACCGCACATAAGATCCTTCATGCAAGATATTACTGGGCCACTCTGTTTAAAGATGCTCATGCATATGTGAGAAAAGAAAAAACATGCCAAACTACCTTTGGAAGGCAAAGAAAACAAGCCTTATTCTTGCAGCCAGTCAACATTGAGCAACCTTTTGAGCAATGGGGATTGGATATCATAGGTGAGATTGTTCCTAACTCATCCAAACAACATAAATACATTCTCACTGCAACAAATTATTTTACTAAGTGGGTGGAAGTTGTTCCACTAAAGGTAGCTAACTCTGCAGTCATTATGGAATTTGTTGATCAATTCATTATTACCAGGTTTGGTTTACCCAATGCACTTATGTTTGATAATGCATATTATTTTTTGGTAAATAATATGACTGACTTTGCTATCAAAATAGGTTTTAAGCTTAAATACTTTGCTAACTAAAATTCCCAAGGGAATGGTTTGGCATAATCAACAAATCAAAATCTCATAAGAATCATAAAAAGGACTATTGATTAGAGCCAGAAAAATTGGCATAAGTATTTAACATTTGCACTATGGGCAGATAGGATAACTCAGAAGGCCTCTATAGGAACATCGCCATTCAATCTAGTTTATGGGAAAGAAGTTGTAATTCCATCAAATTTATCTCTTCCTTCATTAGCCCTAGTTAAATTTATTGACGAAGTACCTTCTTATTCCCTACAATTAAGAATGTCTCAGATCCTTAAAATGGAAGAGGAAAGAGAAAAAGCCAAATTAACTAATGCTTGACACCAACATATAGTGAAAAATTATTTTGATGCAAATTTTTTTTCCCTAAAAACATTCCAAGTTGGAGACCTTGTACTTAAGTGGGATAAGGCACATGAGGAAAAAGGTAAGCATACTGAATTCCAAAGAATGTGGCTTGGACCATTTCAAATCGTAGAACAAATTGGCCCATCAAACTTCATGTTACAATATCTTCAAGGGAGAAAATATTTTCTCCATGTCACTGGGTTGATTTTGAAAACAATATTTTCTTAGAAGACATTTTTCTTCTAAATGTACTATACCTACACTTTTATATTTCTAGGAAAATAATGTTTGATTACATACTTTTGTTTTTTCACAACATCTCTGAATTGTTTTATGTTTTTATTTTTGATGAATAGAAATTTTTGAGGAAATAACTACAAAACTCGAAAAATTGAATGAATGCTATATAACTATGAAATCTTTTTCCATCAAAATTGTAAAATTTATAAACCTGAAATTTGTAAAGTCTTTTTACTTTATCGTCAATTAGAAAAAGGTTCATCTTTAGAAAGTAAAGACTTGATTTTACTAAGCATCTTTAACTCTAAATTGTCATCCAAAACTCTTAAGGAGTCAATGATTCTCCCCATCCATTGAAATTTTTTTTTTAGTGTGTAATTCAAAAATATAAAAAACTTAAAAGGATAAGAGGTCTCATCATGAGCCTGCTTACCATGATCATAGGTATATAATAAATTGACATTACCACTATTGCATACCTAACCAGGGTAATGGCTCATGATTATTAAAATCATAAGACAAGGGGTATCATCACGAGCCAACTTCTTCAATTCAATCATAAATAGTGAATGGCATTGCCACTTTCTAATCATCAAGCCAGGACAATGATTTTTTAAGAAAAAGAAAAAATAAGTTATATGATTAAGGATTTATCTCAAATAATTGTAATAATAAATGGATGGGATACTAAATCATTGATGGTTAAAAGGTAACCTTGTCAAGGCTATGAATTCCTACTAGTAGCAGTGGCTCTACCTAAGATAAAAGGAGCAAATCAAAAGGCTAAGTTACAAGGAGACACTTACTTTATCTTTTAAACTATATAATGATTGATGTAGAGGAGTGAAGATATTTATTTATGAAAGGTTTATGAAAGATTAACAATAAATATGAGTTTTATTTATTTATTTATTTATTTTATATATTTTTTATTATTTAGAGTAATTTTATTCATTTAAACATTTTGAAGAAAAAATTTGTTTCCTTAAATTATTCCTGCTTATTTAAAGATACTAAGAAATTGTTTTTAAGAGATAACTAGTTCTTCCAGTGAATCACCAATTGTTGTGTTATTCAACAACCACCATTATTTTAGCATTAGTTACCTTAGAAAATAACGAGGACCCTTTTTAAAAATTTTAGAGTTAAACAAATAAGACCTTAGAGTGATTCATTAGATAGAAATAAGAATAAAAAATGGATAAAACCTTGCATTTTGGCCTTAAAAGAACTCAAGCGGAGAAATATCAAATTATCGCAATCGAAATACCACAATAAAGCACATATGACTCCTAAAAAGTCACTTAAAACATATTTCGATGTGATGTGAATAAACAAAAGTGCTTTTATAAAGAGAAAATACATTTTTCCAAGGAAATTCTATAAGGAAAGCTCGCGGGACCCACTTCTGCCATGTAGGCCATCGAAAATAACATTTCGCATTTCACATTTCTTAACTCTACCCCGACGGTCTTACTGTCACCCTCCATGTTTTCCCAATGTGATATACTCCATCACATCACATTTTCACAAACATAAACACTCTTCCACCCTCAACCATATTCACCGATGTGATACATTCTATCGCAAATCACACATCGCATTTTCACAACACAAACACTTTGCACTCCATCTATTTTCGCCAAAATTGTGATTGCGATATTGTAATCGGAAAAACTAAGCCGATCGATATTTTATGAAGATTTACACATGAGCAACAGTGTGACGCGATAGATCTTATTTAAATGCTGAAATGATTACATGGGCACATCAACCCATATCAACAATTAATTCCATAACTTAATGGTTTTGTAGCCCATGCCTCCATAATTATTTGACTGTAAGAAGGATTGAATTCATATATTAGCAGCGTGCCAAGTTTCATTCGTTTAATGGTTTCCATTAATATGGTACTTGTGCATTTGTAAAATCAAATTTATCTCTTTTTGCTTATCATTTTTATTTATTCGCAGGCCAGCTCAAATGAGAAGAATTCTTTGGAGATGTCTAAAGCTCTTAAGAAAGGATGAGAAACCTCAAAAATTTTAAAGGAAAATGACTGCTGATGCTTCTGATTCCTCAGAAGCTACTACTGAAGAAGTGGTGAATTCTTTTCTGCATTGAATTGCTATGCGACCTAAAATCTTACCATACATTAATATGGTAAGATGGATCACTGATAACCTCAACATTGGGGACATGGATTTTCTAAATAATAGAGGAACGATGACTGGTTCCTTCAAAGCGGAAGACTTGAAGCTAATGTACCACATCCCAGACCATGAAATGGTCTATGACAAGGAATTTTTGCACATTTCGCCAACGAGAATGAGCTCAAATAAAATCCAATAAAGCAAGGGAGAAGCAACCCCAATAAGCACAAGACTGATGACAAGGGTATGTATTCTACCGACTCCCTTGCAAGTCCCTACTGTTATGCTGCTGCCATGATGTATAGGCTCTTTGGTCAGCCTGACACTACTAGATTTTAAGTAGAATGGGTTCCCCTCATGGAATCAATTGCAGACTCTTATGTTATGGATTGGGGAAATATTCTGTCTAATAATATTTCTACTCAAATTTTCTATTTCCTGCAAAATACCCCCCCCCCCCCCCTCATTTATATGAGTTCTTATGTCATGGATGTTGTGTGTTTCACTTCAGATTTTTGAGCCATGGGTTGGAAATGGACTACCCAGGACCCCCTACCCATTCATTTATTTCATCTCATGTTATGGGTATAAAAATTTGAGAACCATTTTTATAAAATTTTCCATGGAGTCATTCTCCCTTTGTTTCAAGTTGTCTTTAATGAGAAAGCCCCCAGATTGTCAAAAGAGGCTTAAGATGATTTTTTGTCCATCGGAAAATGGTTTGTAGAAGAGTTGTTCACCTATGTCAGAGTATTTGGGAGCTTAGCTCGGCCGCATGTTATACCCTTGTATGTTCCTGATAAGCTTCTTGCAAAAGAAGTAGCATATCAAACTGTTGGCAACGGGCTAACCAGGTTTCTAAAGGAGGCTAAGAAAGCATCATGGCCTTCATTTCCAATTAATTGTGATGTTTATGTTCTGGACAATTAAAAGCATGCAATTTTAGAAATCAGCCAAATTAAATGTTTGAAATTGTATACAATTTCAAATAGACAATATGACCCAATTAAAGTTTCCAATAGTTTTACTACACAAGTTAAAATTAGGCATTTTGTTGATGAAGAAGATGAGTTTGATGAATTATTTGAGTCAGTCGATAATTATTCTAGAGTTCAGAAGGTGGAAGCCCTATGCCTCCATCCACAATAATTACCAAAGTTTAAACAATACATGAACAATAGATTGGAAGAAATTTTGTTAAAAATGATGGAAGTATCCCAACCCCGAACTCGGAAGGAAAAGGAGAATGAACCGATAACTAAGGATACTGAAGTCCTTATCAAAATATACGAAGATAAATCAACTGAAGTTCAATCTATGGATTTAGATTTCCCAAGTAATATAAGTGAATTTTGGAATGAATTTAACCTAAAACTCTAGGGAGACTAAGGAGTTATAATCATTGATCAACAACAGATTGTGCATACACCTCAAACTAAAAGTCAGGACTCATTCAGTGTTGAGTCATCTGACAAATTAGTAAGCACAGAGAAAGTAAAATTCTTCCCAGCCTTCCCCACTACTTAAATTATACTTAACATTGAGGAAATCCCTCCTCTAGACATTTTCTACAGTCCTAAACATAAAAAATTATGAGAAGACATAAGAAAAAAGGAGATCAAAGAAATCTCAACCCCTTGTCCAAGGAGATCTCTCAATGGATGTTGTCTGGAAAGACTCACAGGAAGATCCTTCACAGGATCTAACTTGACTAACTTAGTTCGCAGGAGCTTATGCCTATGCAACTATTTATAAAGCTTATGAGGTTCAACAGTTAATGAAAGAAAATGATGAAAGAATAATCCAACTATAACTTGAGCTATAGACAGAGAAACAAAATATCAATCAACAAGTACACATGTAGGTTATGCAGCTCCAGGAGAGCATGAGAAATTGAAAATTTGGCACCAAAATGAAATTAGTTCAAAGGACATTCAAATTCATCAATTGCAGTTTTCTATGGAGAAATTGAAGGATAATCCAAATATTGATGAATTTAGAAAAGAGGCCTTAGAACTAAAAACTTTATTGGAAAAACAACAAGTCATTTTTTGTCAAAAATTATCAAATATTCTTGAATTGTGTGAGCCAAGTGATTCAATGATGATTCACATTTCAGACCAGAGGATTAGTTTTCATGAGATTGATGATAAGGTTTCAGATTATGTCACCTAGCAGGATTCTGTTAATGGAAGAAAGGCAAACCTGCCCAAGATTGAAGACTCAAAGAAGGAAATATTGTTTACCGATTGGGACATATAGTTGAAACATGTTGAATGATCCATTTTCAGAGAAAAATATGTGGCTACTAACATTGTGGAAAATGTTAGTCAAAATTTCATCGCTGTAAACCTTATTGAGAGATGTCCTCCCGGTTCACTTCCTATAGTGAAATAATTGATGAGACAATGACACGAAGTTTCAAATGTAAAAGAAGAACACACTAGGAAGTTGGAAAAACTAGATTGGGATAGATATTGGAGATAGTTGGTAAAGTCACATACCTAATGGCTTATGTTGTGTTGTCTTATAGATACATCCTCCCATTTTTTATGATGTTTTCATTGGATAGATGCGCATCAGGCCAGGCCAACCTCCAGAGGTTAAGTCTATGCTTAACATCCTTCAACTGAAGGAACGAATAGCTAATGAGACAACAGAACAGTCGTCAAGAAATTCACCCCTTTAATTTCTATTTTTGTTTAATTTTCACTTAGTTTAAGGAGGGTTGTTTTAAACCTCCTCAACTTTTATTTGTAATAACTATTTTAAGATCTTTTTTTTAATATTTAAACCCCTCCATTTATTTGAAGCAGGGGTCTTGAAATTTTGAAAGGAAGAATTTACGGATGTTGCACTTTTGTACTCTTGAAGTTTTCTGAATAGAAAGGGCTGGACCAAGTACTTTTTCTCAAATGAGCAGAGTGAACATATTCATAGTACTTTTATCCTATGTGTTATATTTTTGTTTCAAATGAGAAATGGTTATTTATCTTATGATGTTTTGTTTCATGTATATATTTGAATATAGTTTAACATTAACTCACTTTTGAACATGTTATACTGTTATCTTTTGATACATATGCAATGCATGCATTTAAAAGTTGCAATATAAGCTTTATCCAAATGATTTAATTAACTAAATTTTAATTAGATCAATTACTTCAAATCGTTTTCATATCTCTAAGTGTTTGTATGATCATCATTTGAATCCACTGAAAGATCATTTTTATAAATCACACAAAGAATATATTTCATCCCGGGATACATAGTAGATAGATATATTATTTACTACAAGATTGAAAATACTTCCATCTACCAAGTTACAGATAGTTATAAATCCATCCATTCACCCAATTATATTCCACTGGGAAACTTGTCCCATAAATCCAGTTGGAGCCACCATTCCAAACGAAAGGTACGATTTTTAAGTCCCCGATTGGGTGGTTTCTGTAGTTGTTGCACTGATTTTTGAGGCCTCAACAGTTGGCCAACACATGTTTATTTTACAAAAAGTGTGATGATAGCTAGAAATGAGTGAAATAAAAAAATATTTTCGAAGTTTCTCTCTCTAGAAGCTTTGGAAGTGGTTTCAACCATTTACTATAGTATCAGATCTTGAACTCCTACTATTGATGCTTATCTCTTATCTCCTGGAACTTACCTCCCTCTAATTTGGATCTAAGCCCTAGAACGGTAAATCCCAAGCCATCTGATTTACCCTATAAATTCACTGCCTCCCATAGAGTCTAGGTTGGCTTTTGGAGATTCTGAATTATGCCCTTATGCTACTCATTTGTGTCTAGAGGTCCATAATCCATCCATGTGCTTTAGGTGTGATTTAAGGCTTAACATTATGGAGAAGGAAGGACAATAGGAGAGATTCACATGGTCAATGCCTACAAGGGGTGTAATCTTTTCCTTCTTTTATTAATACAAAAGTGCATTGTTTCTGTTATACATTATGTATCATTTATCTGTATGTAGAACATGAATCCTTAAATTCTTATTTAGAGTTTTTTTGTACATAACAAACAAATTGGAGTTGGATTTGGAGCTAACAAGTAAGGAGGATAAATCTTGCATTGGATTCCAAGTAGATTTTCTTCCCATATTTCAAACATATCTAAGGAGATAATTATAGTTTTGTCTTGGTTGTTTCTAGACTAAGCCACTAAGTCTAGGGAGATTGCTTCTGTCCACAAAAGGAATTTATCAACAAAACAACTTGGTGACTCCACTGGAGAACGAGATGTTCTTTAGTGGTTTTCTTTGTCTATCCTTTTAATATCTATGAAATCGACTCTATTTATATTTTTCAGACTATCATTAGACTCTAGAAAGCTTAATTTCAAGCTTGGTTAGGGTTTATCTTTCATAATTTAAGCGAATTATCCCCATCTCACTTTTTGTTCTGAGACATAGCATCCTGGCGCACATGTCCTATAATGTAAGTGTGATGACTAGCACTGGTTTCCATAGACTAGCTATGATGATCATATTAGTGCAAAAAAATTTCATTTTCCCTACATTGCTTCGAATTATGTTTTGTTTGTAGTGTCTTCCTAAGTCTCTAGTTTATGCAAGGTCTCTGTAAAATCAACAACTTGTGTGTAATTGAGTATGATTTCCTTTTTGATAATAATTTTCTTCTTCTTAATTATTCTTGTCAATTAGGGTTTTATTATTTTTCTTGGTTATTTATTTGTTACATAACTTTTCATTATAGTAGCAATATGATTGAATTTTTTTTTATTCAATAATCTAGTCATATTTTTCATTTTTTCTTTACATTTGAAAATTGAAAGGAAAGGAAAGAAAATTTTCATTTTCTTATGAATTTGGGATTTGAAATTAGAATAGTAAATTTGGGGATATTGTTTGGAAATTATTGTTTTCTAAATCATTGTTTGAAACTCCTTCCCTTCTTTAGTTATATCTTCATTGAATGAAAATAGCTTTTCCTCATGCTAGTTTCATTTTAGGAGTTCCGGTGAATTCGTTTCGATCCTTGAAATTGAAACCTTAATGAAGATCAATATTAAAATTTATCAATGAACTTAAGGAGAATTTGAAACATTAAAGAAACATTTAATTTTATAGGCTATAATACATGTTCCAGAGTCTCTAAACATTGGATTCGTCGTTACTTGTTATCATTACATCGCGAGGATGGTTGGTTTTCCACGTACATCGTAGTATATCAAAACGTTCTTCTACGTACCTTTTGGTATATAGGACGACACTCCACATACACCAAATATATCAGAATGCACCCATAATACAATTATGAATTATACAACACTACTGTTAGTCATCCATAATTTTCACTATCTAAAGATGACTAAGTATCGGTTCTAGATTTCTAGAAACAAAGTTCATGAACATTGTGAGTTCTAGAAATCTCACGGCCTTCATTATCCTTAGGATAAATTTTCACTATTTCATCATTCTTTCATGCCAAGCTCAGCTCACCCATCCCATAAGACCCATCATGGGCTCATGCCACTCATTATCACTATGTTTCGCCACCTTTGGCCTCAACCCTCTATTTTTGTCTTGACTAAACTCCTCCATTGCCTATCTAGGGTTTTTAAGGCATTTTTCTTGGTTTCATGACCTCCATGATTAAATCATCAACAAGGCTTATATCTTGATGCTCTTACACCTCCTCCTATCCTTAAAACACCTCCATAAACACTTCCCATCGCTCATATCCCTCCGAATCATCGTTTTTCTACAAAACCTAGTTTATTGCCACAAATTGACACCTTTTAAGACTAGGCCTGTGTTTTGACCTTTTGGACCCCTTCCCCTCACTAAATTCCTAAAATTCAACTTTCCCCTACTCCCTAACATGTATCCCTATCCCCTAAAATTTCCCCAAGAATTTAGACAAACCTTAACCCCTTCATTCCCCTCCCTTTGCATGGCAGTCCTAAATCCTCACACCAAACCCTAATTTCCTCTTCCAACTAAGCTAGGGTTTGATATGAAAAGGAGGAAAAATAGCAAAGGATTCATTTGATATATCATGTCAGAAAGAATAATTCTATACCAGCTGATAAACATCATGCCTCCATCATTTTCCAAGAATTCATTCCATGAGACAAGCCATGTATCACACCTAGGGCTAGTTTTGCTTTAAATTGTGTTTCTGACCAAACATAGATGAATTTGGAAAAATTGAGAGAGGTTTTAGTCCATAATAGGGCCAAGAAGAAAAAAATACTTCATTTTTAACACAGGTATCATGGTTTGATATCAGTGTCAAAAATGCAGGTGTCACGGGAGAAATTCTGCACTTCTGGAGTGACCTTGGGAAAATCAGTTTTCTCATAGCCGGAGTGTCCAAATGACTTTCTTAATGAGTCAAATCACAAATATACTTCTAAATATTTCCAATGAGCTATAATGAGCTCAATTTAAAATTGAGGAAGTCATCCAAAAGTGTTCTACACCAGCATTCTGCATTTCTGCACCATCATTCAGGACTTTTTGAACAGTCTTGGGAGAATCAAATTTTGGCTAGGAAAATCAACTCCAAACAGGAAAAAAATTGTATATTTGGAAATTAGACAAGTGTTTCACTTAAAAAATGTCACCTTGACATTTTTCTGACTGTATGAGCTCATTAACACTCATACATGCCTCCTCTGCAAGTCTTACAACCTTTAATCCTCATGTCAAGCCTCAAAACTGGAGAAAAAACCCCAAAAATCTCTGAAACCCTGGGTACGCAGGTAACATGAAGCTTGCCTACGTTCCTAGCTTGGGTATGCAGGTATTACACTGCTTACCTGCGTTCTAGAATGCAGTTTTCCCATGTAATGCCTGCGTACCCTTCTCAAAGTCAAAAAAGCGAGAAAGTAAAGTCAAAAAACTGATTTGAGGTCAATTCTAGAAGGTCCTAGATGAGAATTTTTGGGGATGAGTACGCTTTAGTAAGGTGCACGTATCCCACACCTTAAGGAACTAATCCCTTGATGTGAGGAGCCTATCCCTTTGAAGGAGGATTCTATCCCTTCAAAGGTGGAACCCTAACCTCCTCATCTGCTCTATAAAAAGAGGCATTGGGTAGCCTCAAAGGGAGTTCAAGCTTATGGGTGATTGAGTTGAAGGCCGTTGATATTTAGACTTCTTTCTACCGAGCTTTTGAGAGGAAAGATCACATACCTCTATGTGCTCCCAGAGGAAGAGTGCAAGACTTATCAAAGTAGAGTGAGATTCCTGCTTTGGACTCGGGGAAGGCCTTTCAAACATCAGGCTAAGGTTGTAAGTGTCTTTCTATTATTTTAAGAGAACTTCCCCAGAGAGTCCAAGTGAGTCTAGTCGACATCTGCTCCAGGTACAGTGAGATCTTTCCTTCACCGTCACCTTACGAAATAATCTTAAGTTTATGGACACTAAGGTTACCAACAATAACAAATACAACTGGGGGAACAGTCCACGATCTGATTCCACACGCAAGGGCAGAGTAACAAAGCTCAATCCGCTTGAAGATTCCTTGACATGGTCAATCCGAGGTTTACCAACAAGTGACCCCAGGCTCCTCGACAATGGTTAATCCGAGGTTTACTGTTTGTAATGCGCGCAGATCTTCTATCTTTCCCAACGAAATAGAATTGATTGTCTTAAAGGTTCGGACATGATCTCGTGATTAACTCCTTTAAAAGAAGCTTCCGAGAATGTACCAATTACAATTGGATTTATTTCCTACCACAATATTTATCTACTTGTTTTTTTTTACGATATTGGAGAGTTAATTACTCCCTACTCCAAGATACTAGCCTAAGCTATATTGGTGATAAGAGCCCTAGAAATAAAAATATTACTAGATCTATTTTAATTAAGCGTTGTGTTATTTGGGCTGTTATTACTCAAAGGGTAAATGGATATGAAACCAATGGTGTTATGACTCGACCCAAACATGAATGCAACCAAATATGATAATGTAATATTTTCAATTCGATGAATCCTAACTAAAGTAAGGAGAGAGTTTCCATTCACTTCCAACAATGCAAAAAATTGATAAATAAGAGAAAATATAACAAATTCTCTAATGAGCTAATTTCATCAATAAAAACTAATGCAAATCAATCCCAATTTTTTTTTTATATTTTGTGTTTTTAAAACAAGCATAAAAATATCTAAATTCAAATCAAAGAAATCGATCTAAATCTACGATTGATTTTTCAAATAATGTAAACTATGTAGTTGTAATCTATGCACAATTCACTAAAGTATGCAAATGTAATCTATGCACATTTTTCATTCATATTCTGAAAATGAGAATTCTAATTATGCAAATGTGATCTATGCAAGAGAATTATCAAACACAAGATGATTTTAATGTAATCTAAGAACCAATCAAGTGCAAGTCAATAAAATCGGGTGAGAGTTCCAAAGATCAAAAAACACTCAAAGGTGATTAACACTCAAAGATGCAAAATTGTAAAAAGACTGAGACAAACCTCCAAGTAATGACCAAAGGAAATCAAATTAAGAATTTCTCAAAAAAGAGACTCAAAACACCCAATTAACTTAATGGAGATTGATGAGATGAAAAAATTTGTTGAAAGAAATTCATAAACAAGAGATTTTCGACAGAAAACATACAGATTTGGGTAGATACTAAGAATCCTAAATCAAATCTAAACTAAACTGAAAAAATAAATCTAAGTTTTTCAAGACTTTTAATAGGGTCTGCAGCAATGTGCGGTCCCTAGAAAAGTTCAAGAAAAACAAAAAATACTTCAAAACTTTGAAAGCAAAGTAAATCGAAGTTACCCAAGCTCGTACAAATCAATCAAAAATCAGAAAAAAGCATTTTCTCAAATCAAAACAAAGGAAAATCAAAACAAGAATCTTTCCCCAGTGGAGTCGCCAATTTATTGGCCGGATAAATTGATCTTGCAGATAAACCTATCATAGTGATCAAGGAATCTATGAAATAAACGATCAAACAATAGCTTATTGAAATAAAAAATCGAACGACAATTTATTGAGAAAAACAAAACTTGATTGTATTAATCTTAAAATAACACAACCTTACAACCTTAGCCTTGATGTTGAACAGGCCTTCTTGGGATCTGAAGTAGGAGTCTCCTCTACTTTGATAATTCTTTCACTCTTCCTCTAGGAGCACATAGAGGTATGTGATATTTCCTCACAAAATCTCAACAGAAATAAGTCTAAATCTCAACAGCACTTCACCTCAATAACACACTAAAGCTTGAACTCCCTTTGAGGCTACCCAATGCCTCTTTTTATAGAGCAGATGAGGAGGTTAGGGTTCCACCTATGAAGGGATAGAATCCTCCTTCAAAGGGATAGGCTCCTCACATCAAGGGATTAGTTCCTTAAGGTGTGGGATACATGCACCTTACTAAAGCGTACTCATCCCCAAAAATTCTCATCTAGAACCTTCTAGAATTGACCTCAAATCAGTTTTTTTACTTTACTTTCTCGCTTTTTTGACTTTGAGGAGGGTATGCAGGCATTTCAAAGGAAAACTGCGTTTTGGAATGCAGGTAAGCAGTGTATTACCTGCGTACCCAAGCTAGGAACGCAGGCAAGCTTCATGTTACCTGCGTACCCAGGGTTTCAGAGATTTTTAGGGTTTTTTTCTCCAGTTTTGAGGCTTGACATGAGGAGTAAAGGTTGTAAGACTTGCAGAGGAGGCATGTATGAGTGTTAATGAGCTCATACAGTTAGAGGAATGTCAAGGTGATAGTTTTTAAGTGCAACAACAAGTCAAGCTTTCCAACGAGCTATCACGGGCCCAATTTCGACACCGAGAAGGCCTCGAAATTCCTTATGCAAAATGGTGTTGCGCACAGACAGACTGGCGCTACGCACCGACACTACGCACAGGCAGAGTATGTCTCAAATTGCTAAGAAGGGTCAAAATTTCTAGTTTTTGCCTCCAAAACTCCTGCAGTCAAATAAATAAGGTTGGTAATTCTCTTCCTCACTTTTCAAGCAACCTTTTCATAAACAAGGAGGACATTTAAGTCTTAAAATGACCAAAACCTAATCTCAGTAAAGATCAAATATTTAGTTGTCCTTAGCCTAAAGATACTCAGTGCCTATAACCCTCCTCCTAAAAAATCAGAATTTGTCCCATACTTATTTCATTTGGCCCTCATTTGCAAAATTTGTCCTTACATCACTCAGTGTCATCCTTTGACTTAGAGGCTCTCAAACAAAGTTTAAAAGACCTTTTCCTCTAAACTAGCTATTGTGGCTAAAGAAGAATCAGTGAGTCAAAGACAAGGTTAAAAGAAGAACAAAGGAGATGACATCAACAAGCAAGAGGCAGAGCCTAATAAGAAAGATCAAAGGGATAATGATAGCATGGAAGAAAGTGGTGAAAATAAAGAAAAAGAAGAAAACAGTGAGGCAACCACAGAGCCTAATCAAGAAGATGAACATAGTGAAAATGATAAATACAGTAGGGCAAAAACAGAGTCTAAAGAGCAGCAACAACATAATGATGATGACAAAGAAGAAGACATCAATGAAGGACAAGGACAAAGTGAAACAGATACAGAGACAGATGACCAAATCCAAAACCAAGGCAACAACACTAAAGGTAGCAAGATAAGAGACAATAAGATGGTGAAGACAAAGAAGAGAGTGGTTTTCATGTTGAGCAAGAGGGTAGTGAAGAAAAAGAGGAACAAAGTGACAATGAAAAATCAGTAAGGAGGCATTGAATTTCAAGCACTCAAAGAAGGTAAAGACCAATAAAAACTCAAATAAATGGCTCAATATTTTTCATAGGCTTCTAAAAACCCTTGAAGCCCTTCTCCACCAAATTTGAGGCAATTTGGACAAAAAATTGTTTTTTCCAAATTTTGACCCCTAGGAGCGTAACACCCTAGGCGCTACGCACAAAATTGGGGCATCCTCAGCTGCCGGAGTTTAAATTTTTGGATTTTTCATATCACCAATAGTCTACCCAAAAAATTTCAGGTCAATTGGAGCATTTGTCCCCCTCAAAAGGTCAAAAAACACCTCAAAATTGACCTTTCTGCCTCCTTTTTAGGCCTGGCGCTACGCACAGAGCAGTCATGGGATATTTAATATTTTATCAGGTATATTGCATCCATTCAGCACAAATAAAGTCTTTTTGGAAAATATACTCATCAAGCTTTCCGAAAAGCCATCACGGGGCCAAATCTGATGCCGGGAAGGGGTCCAAAACTCAGCTACAACAGAGCCTATTTTCTGCTAAAGGTGGCGCTACGCACAGAGCAGTGTTGGGATAATGGATTTTTGGATAGAAAAATGGAACCCAGTTAAAAAATAAAAGGCATATCTGGAAATAGGACTCATCAAGCTTTCCAACGAGCCATCACGGAGCAAAATTTGACATCAGGAAGTGGTCCAAAACTTGACTACAACAGAGCCTATTTTCTGCTGAAGGTGGCGCTACGCACCAAGAAGTGTTGGGATAATGGATTTTTGGACAGGAAAATGACATTGATTCAGAAGAAAAAAAGGTATATATGGAAAGAAAACTTGACAAGCTTTCTAACAAGCCATCACGGAGCAAAATCTGACACCGGGAAGGAGGTCAAAACCGGACTGCAAGTACGCCTATTTTCTGATGTTTTGGCGCTATGTAGAGGGGACCATAAGTGCCAAAAGTCAACAAAACACACAAATTGATGGAAAAAATATTTTTTTAAATTTTCATCACTCCAGATTTGATTGAGGAGTTATGTTATGATATTTTTCATTTATTAGCTTAGATATTATGTGTCTTGGGCCTTGCATGGTCATTAAGCACATTTATGGCTAAATTAGGGTTTTTGGAAGCTTCTTAGGGTTTCCACCTCCTCATTTTCTCCTTAAATAGAGCATGAGGCTCTTATGTATTTGTTGGATTTTGATGACTTATGCTGAAGAAAATACATAGTCTCTTGGAGTTTTTGATAACAATTTGATGTCTTGGAGCTCATGCATGCCCTGGTTTGCTTGTTGATGGATAAAGATTGCTTGCAGGATCCATAAGCTTGGTTGATGGTGAAGTTTTCTTATGTTCATGTTTTCTAGTTTTCCATTATGTTTTCCATCTTGCTATTTTGTAGTAGGACAAAAATTTTAGATTAAGAAATGTTTTCTGATGGCACTTTAATTCTGTTTGTCCTTCACTGCCTCAATGTTTTCTTCTGTTAAGATATGTTAGGGAATTCAACGCTTGCTCCCTAAGAAGTTCTTGGCTTGTCCATTTATTGAATGGTTTAGATCAGTTAGTATCAAGTATGATTTATGGCTAATCCTGCATATTGTTACTACTGAAATACTCTGTTTTGGAATTAACTCTTTAGAAGCATCTTTGCCTAGGTTTATCAAAGAAGTATGTTTCAATCATGCTCTTTGCCTTTACATAGATAAATTTGTTTCAAAGAACCTTCATAGCTATAACTTTAGATGTTCAGGGTTTTCTATCCTTCTATGGTTATAGTTATTTGTGCATCTTAGATGTTTTTTGCTCTTGATTATGAAATATATGAAAGTTAAATAAGTTTCTTGCCTTTCTATAAATTTCATTTAAATGTTTGTCTTGGATAATCATCTGTGTTCAGTTTGAAATCAAATAGATTAGGTTTCACTTATGCCTTTGATTCTCTTTCCATGCTTATGATGTTTCTAACTCCCTTAGTCTAAAAATTTACTAAGGATTCAGTTATGCCCTTTATTATCTTATTGTTCCCAAGCTTAATGTTCACCTCATGATCCACCACAACCTCAAAGATCCACCAACCAAGTTAAAATTGCCCTACAAATGCTCTTGAAACCATTGATGAACTTATCATGACCTTGTTAGACTCCATTACCCAATGAGTTAAAAATATTCCATGTTTTCCATCTAAATCCATCTGAGCATCATACCCAACCAAAAACAATAAAAATACCCTGCACTTAACATCTAGCCTAAAATCAACCCTAATCAGCAAACAAGTTCACATCTTTTCACCTACTAGAGAGATCCCTCTCTAAATCCAGGAAGGCTAGGTCCTTGGATTCCAAAGCTTGGTTTGATGTTACCCTATCTATTTGTATCTCAATCAATCTAGAAAATTACGGGGACCTAACATAATGGCGATCACGGTGGGACCCTGAGTGATAAACAAACTTAGACTTCCCTAAACCTTTCAAAAAAAAAAAAAACCCTTAAGATTACTATCTTGTGGATTTATCCCATCGCTCACACCTAACATAATGGTGATCACAGTGGGACCCTGAGTGATAAACAAACTTATACTTCCCTAAACCTTTCAAAAAACCCTTAAGAGTACTATCTTGTGGATTATGCCACTGCTCACACCAACGTAATGGTGATCATGGTCGGACCTTCTGAGTTAGTGACAAACTAAGTATTACTTAGATCTCAGAAAACTCACAAACATCCTTAGATTGGTATTTAGTTGTTGATGGTGGACAACAAGAAAATCCTTAAAACAGTAAATATCATCCACTTGGTGACTCCACTGATCTTCAGTAGCCCTGTTGACCCCACTAGCTCTCATAGACTCCCCTGGGAATGCATTAAGCAATCCCAATCATGCTGATGGTGGACAACAAAGTTGAAACCCTCCACCTGGCGACTCCACAACTCTCAATAGACCTAAAGACTCCATTGGTAGAGAAATCTAGACTGGTTGAAAAGATTCAATGACCATTTCTTATTTATAAACATGGATCCAATAATACAATGAAGATATGCCCCAATGAGTAGGGATCATATCCCTGGATTCCCACACAAGATGCCTGAAATAAATTGGTTAAAAAACCTACCTATCTTTCAAGATGAAAAATTTGATGATGCCTTATTTCATCTCATCAATTTTCATATACATGTATGGAGGTTAAAGGTTGAATGGCACGAGGACTGCCTCATGAAAATGTTTATGGAAACATTAGAAGGTAAGGCAAGAAATTGGTATGAATGGCTAGAACCTGGCATCTTTTTTTCTTTGAAGGATTTCCATAAGGTATTCTATAAACACTATATAGGGTATTGCCCATCTCTATCATTAGCTGAAAATTGTTGTGATCAATCTCAGGATATCATACAGTACCTTATAGATAGTGATGAAGATTTGGAAAATTTGCATCCTGAAGACCTCTTAACATCCCTTCATGAATTTCATTCTCAAGATAACTATCATGAAAACCTAGATGAGTTATTTGAGGAAGAAATCAATCAAGGTATAGAAGAAAACCCACAAGATCTCTCTAAAGGCACAAGTGATGATTCACCATCTCTTCTAGGTGAGGCTCAAGAAAACATTCAGCCTCAAAATCAACCTTCACAAGAAAAAGAGAACTATTGTAATTCTATCCAAAGAAAGAGAAAAATGCCTCCTCTTTTGACTGAAAAGGAAATAAATCAGATATTAAACATGCAACCACCCCAGAGAGCTGGTGAACTTAAAGGTTATGAATAATTTGTCGAACAGATGTATGACACAACTCCTAAGGTATGCAATATGTATATATGATCACATATATGTAAATGTTGATTATTTTCCCTTTTTTTAGTTGTAATAAATGTGTAAAATAATAACTTATATATAAGTTATTATTTTACACATTTATTACAACTAAAAAAGGGGAAAATAATCAAAATTTACATATATGTGATCATATATACATATTGCATACCTTAGGAGTTGTGTCATACATCTGTTCGACAAATTATTCATAACCTTTAAGTTCACCAGCAACAATGTAGCAGAGAGAAGAGTTGCATTTGAGTGTTCAAAAAGTCGTTCACTTGACCTTTTAATCAGAGGTACATCATAAATACCGTCACTGCTATCTCCACCATCATCATTTGACTCACCATACAAGTCTTGGAGCATTTGATTTGTCCCATCATTAATGTGAACTGTCTCATTACTGTCATCATGATCTACCTCCATGGGATCATTAAAATTACCTTCATCATTCACTTCATGTTCTTCACCTTGTACAACATCATTTCCAATACTAATATTTGTTGCAATATTCTCTTGCACTGGTGCAACATCATCTAATCTACTACTATTTAGTCGTGGAAGCTGGTTGATCATCTGCAAAAAGTTGGGGGGCAACTATGCCTTTATGAAAATTACAAACATTAATAATTAAACATTAGTGCGCATATAAAAAATATTAAAATAATATAAAATTTTACGATATAATCAAAATGAAGATAGATAATTAATTACCACGGGACGATAGTCATTCGATCCACCATCAATGTGCCCATATTTCCTACAATGCACTGTTGCTGTTGATATTAAAACTCTAACATTATTTCTCATACAACATTTTTTACAAGGGCAATAAACTCTGCCATCACCCCTTTCACCCTTTTGAATTTTTTTTCCAGCTCCAATGTTTTCTTCCATTGATGCAAATTATCCTATAAAGAAAACAATAAATCTCTCTCAATGGTGTAGAAAACTTGAGACTTGTTGAACTCAATGGGAGCTCAATATATAAGCAAAAAGAAAATAAAAGTGGGCATTTTACAAATTGTGAGCTTTTTACAAAATGTGGGCTTTTTACAAAATTGTGGGCTTTTTACAAATTGTGGGCTTTTTTTATTCTTAATGCATTTTCTGTAGAATACTAAATAGATTTTTCCAAAATTTCAGATGCAAACTGTAGTCTCTACTACATTTGGAAAATTGGAGGTTTATAAAAGATAAACTGCGAACATAATTGTACCACTATGATAAGAAGCTGTCAGAAGCATTCCTTCTGCTTCACAAACGTGGAACTACCTTAAGAATGCTTATGGTTGATATAAATATTAGATAATGGCAGTTAAATGTAGTAGTTATGCTAAAAACTGAATAACAGCTTGAGAGTGCTCTTCAAATACTGTACGAATGCACCAAATTAAGGTTGTACCATTACTAAAGATAAATGGCCAAAAATAGTCAATTTTGATATCGTGAAGTTATGTCTTTCTCGGTAGCAAACTTGGGATAGGATGGCAAATATGAGAGAACTAAGTTCCAAGGACTAAAAAACCAAGGCCAACATAGTTCTGCCTTGAATCAGAGACAAAACAAAGTTGCCCAAAAAATTGTTTGAGAGCACCCATTGAAGCTCCTGTATATAGCAGAGTCAACATTTTCCTATTGAACAAGCTTGTATAGTCAAAGCCACAACAAGATCAGATAGCCACGATCCTAAATGAGAACCAAAGCCAAAGCTAAGACAGATCCACGTTTAGAAGAACAAGACAGCCATAGCAAAGGATTTGACCACAGAACCAGATCATGAGAGATATCAAGATTCTTGCTTCCACTGTGGAAATGTAGAAACTATACAAGGGCTTTGCTTCCAACAGATTTCATTGTGACAGTAATTTCTATGGTGTTGTAAGCGCTCATTAGTAGAATCTTAAAGCTATTCTGGAATTCTTTTAACCTGGAGAGGGTTTTCTATGGTTATAAATCCTCATGTTCAAATTCCATTGTCGATTGGTTGTGTTTGATATTATGTTTTTACTGTTCGCAGTGGAATTTTCGCACAGAAAATTATCAGTCTAAAGCGGAGAAATTTTGCGATGTTTCTTTTGCTTCCTATTGTGAAGTATTTCGCTCAGAACTCTACTCGTTGTAATAGAGGTCTTGGGCATAGAACAGGGGACTTGGGTTTTTTGGAATCAAACTTCAGGTTAAGATGCTCATCTGAAGAATGGCACAGTGAGCCTTAGCATGGAGTTGGGAGTACCAATTTGAAGTGCGGGTAGGGCATTGTACAATATACCAGTTAGATTTATGGACCCTAATACAAAAGTTTCTTCTTCTTTCAAAACATGTTTCTCCTTTTCTGTAACCAATGTGGGTCTTGTTCTTGTTTCAATTGGGGATGGATGAGAATTTGTTATTGCTCCAGATGATCACACTCTGGGTAGCCCTGGAGGCTATTTGGGGGTGATGAGTCCAATAGGTCTCAATGAATTGTTGCCCTCACTGGGGAATACTATTGCAGTGGAATTTGATACTATTTTGGATGTTTAATTCCACGATCCTAATGGAAACCAGTACCTTCAGATCCAATACCTGTTCAAAAAAGAGGGTGCCATAGTAATTCATGCATGCAGAGAGGGTGAATTGCAGGCATTGCAACAGGAGGTGTTTTTGTTGTTGCATTGGCCACTAGATTGTTTGTCTGGTTCTGTTACAAGCGCAGAGTATTGAAAAGGACAGACAAATTTAGTTCAGATATTGTGAAATTGCCTCGGAAATTCACCTACAAAGAGCTCAGCAATGCTACGAAATACTTTTTTTGAATGTGATTGATAATCGATAATTGCAAGCAAGGGTAATTCCCTTGTGAAACCCAAATTTCTGAGCATTTTCTAAAACCTGATGACGGAGTCATTGTAATGAACAAGCGCCTAGGTCCATATTACGTCCAAATCTACCAAGCACCAAGATCTATAAAAACAAATCCACAGTATCTGCGAACTAAGAAGAAGAGGTAGAAAATGTATTATGCTTACTTGTTCGAATAGTGGTTGGGGTTTACCACGGCAAAAATTTGACAGAGCCCATGTAGCATTTCGTATCATTGAAATTCTGGCAGTATCATTCAACCGAGAAAGCACATGCCTCGGAGCTCCATGAAGGAGGGCAAGATCCCTAAATGATGCAGAGTCTCCAACAATATTTCCCAAAGCCCAAATAGCCTTACACGCACCAGTTGAACTCAAAGTTGGGTAGTAGTTTTTTAAATCAAATTCCAAAATTACAGACGTATAAAGATAGTTGGGAAGAATAATTTTATGCCTCTAAAATGAACGTGCTACCTGTTCTCAAACATTATCATTCCCAGAGGTAAGAAGTTCCAAAAATATAGGCAATGCCTCGTAATCAATCACAACCTTTGTATTCTCAGAGGCTCCAAAAAAACCCAAATAGGGTCAACCCTACTACAGGAGGAAGGGCCTGCAGTAAGAACTTACCATTTTGCAAGAACTGAGGGCGAATGTTGTTCTGCAAGAGCTGAGGGCGAATGCTGAGGGTGAATGTTGTTCTGCAAGAGTTGAGGGTGAATGCGGGCATGATATCAGACGTTAATGTAGTTTTTAAAAAAAATCATTTTTATGTAGCGCGCATTTGAATTTTAGCATTTCAAATCATTTTTATTTACATTTGACTTTTGCATTTCTAATACAAGTGACAAACAAATTTCTACAAGAGGTTGAAATTTTTACTAGATAGCCATGAAAGACTAATTAAAATGGCTTAAAATGCAAGTGTAACTTCAAAATAAATGTAATTGAAGGTTCTCTCCACTAAATTTTTGCAAAAGTGCTTACATTATTTAAGTTATCTAGGATATTTTTTTGTATTACACAATCAAAATTAAATAATGAAATAGTTGGGTAGTCTTATTGCTTCAAATTAGGACAAAATTTTCAAATGGTGATGAAGTTTCATGTGATGATTAACTGACAATATTCTCCTTTCCTATCCTTGAAAAACTATACAAGGTTCCTTGTTGCCACATGAAACCCTAACTCATGTAGCAGCATAGGACCAGTCCTCCATTTTTCCCGTCATAGGGCATTTTGCACATATTTGACGACTAGAATTTGCAGATTCCCGTTTTCCATGAGGTGCTAGGAAGGATAGAAGACTTAATTTTGACGTTTGAAATTTTTTCAAAAACGTTCTTACGCCCTTTAATTTCCACTTACCAATAATTTTGCAACACTAGTCCTCTTCGCAATTGCAATGTTGTACTCAAAAAGTAAGGAAAGTTACTTTTTTGGCTCACTCAATGATCCAAGTGGATACTGGTGGCCACTCGCCTATTCCACTTGGGGCCCCACCATTGTCTCTTTCAGTTTTTCAGTTTCGGCACAACTTACTATTTTTAGCAGTTTTTCGGGTCCTGAACTTCCGGAGCCGTTTTGAGGCCCTAAACGACATTTTTTGGGCATCGCGCCTCCAGCGAATATCATTATGTATCATTCTGTTCCAAAATTATATTTTTGGCGAAAGTTGTAGTCCTCGGATAGATCTTTCTAATGATGTATCATGTGCGTCAAACAGAGATAGTATGCCAAAGTTACGTCCCTGGGAAGTTGAAACACCAATTTACGCAAATGGGGCCCATAGTTTTGGCGCTTCATCTCCTAGGGTTAGGTTTTTGGATGTTTAGGGTTCTCCATTGTTTCTCAATAATAAATAGGTCCTCGAGCCTCATTGTAACTCAGTTCAGAGGCCTGTAGCCGCCTCATCTCTCCTTAGAGATAGCTACCAGCGCCCTAGCTAGTTTTATTTCCATTATGTCTATAAGCAAATTTCAGTTCTTTGATATTAATAAAATAAAGTGTTATTTCCACTGCATCTCTGTATTTATGGTTATGTGTTTATTCTGTTGCGTTCCTGCATAAATCCGAATCAGTGATATTAGAGCGGTCTTCTTTTTCTCGATCCTTCTTTGCATGTCCCCAACGAGATCGGGGTATAAGGAGTTAGGGTTCAATCTGGTGGAACCTTTGCAAGATCAGCCTCGCAAACCTCGACGAACGCCCATCGGGGACGAAAAGAAAGATGAGGGAGCAAGAGATCCTATCAAAATATTGCTCAAGGAGGCCCTCAAAAAACAAAGGAATGCGATGATGGATAACTTTGCCCAAATCCTTCAACGGCTGCCCACCGGTGGCGCATCTGCATCCAGCAGCCACTCTGGAGGTGTGACTCCTTTTAAGGTACAAGTAAATTTTGACATTCCCATATTTGAGGGTCAAATAGATGCAGATGCCGTAGATAGATGGTTGAATCTATTAGAAGGATATTTCTCGGTTCATGACTTTTCCGATAGGGAGAAGATTATTTTTTCACTCCTCAAAGCTGCCCCCCATGTCAAGGACTAGTGGGAAAGCCACTGTGAGAAAAAGGACGAGACATAACCCTCTTTGTTCTCGATCGTACCCACTTGGAATTCTTTCCGAGACGTTGTCAAGGAACAATAATATCCCGTGGGTAGCTATGAGGACAAGTACATACAATGGACCACGCTGCGGCAACAAAGGGATCAAGATGTGCATGAGCTGACGAATCTGCTCCATACCCTGCGCACCAAGTTGGGTATCAAAGATTCAGAGAAACATCTAGTGCTAAAGTATCGCATTTGTCTGCACAGATAAATTTAGGAGGTAATGGAGTTCCTCGACATCTCCTCGCTTGGTACGACATACCAGTATGCTGCCAAGATTGAGCAGAAATTCAAACAGAAGAAGCGAGACTTTGGATTTGTGAATAAAAAGCAAGGGAAAGGTGCTCCCAAACCACAGAACAAAGGATAGAGCCAAGGCACGGTGACTCAAGACAACCTGTCGAAGCCACAAGCAAAGAACAACACCGCAAAGGCAAAGAAGGACACGGGAAAGTGGTGTGAGTTCCATAAGAGCTCCAATCGCAACACAAGTGAGTGTCGGGCCAAGCAGTCTGGTGGCCGAGATGCGGGCTTCTGAGTCAGATGCATGCTCTGACTCTGAATCAGAACCTGACAAAGGGAAACAGATTATTGATGCAGAGCCCAATGCCACTGTTGCCACTACAAAGATCCAGAAGGAGGAACATCTCTTCCACTCCCAGATGTGGGTAAATACACAAGAAGCAGAGAAGAGATCAGCAAGGACAACGCAGAGAAACACAGCAGCGACAGTAGCAGTAGACGGCAGCAATAGTAGCAAAGGAAGACAACAGCAGATGACAGGAGCAGCAATAGCAGCAACATACGACAGCGGCAACAACAACAACAACAATGTCTGTCAAGGGCAACGCTGGGGTTTCTAGGCATAGATCTGGCTGAGTTCTGTAAATCTCGTTTGAGGGTGTGGATCAGTCAGTATTTTTGGTCTTAGATCAGTCGGGATCTGCAAATCACCAGAGTTGTGTATTCAAAAATATTATTAATTATAGAACCCTCCAGCAGTGAGAGACTAGTTTTCCCACATTGGTTTTCGCCGGGGACCATTTTTCTAGAAATAACCGTGTCACTTTGTCTATGTGTGCATGTGCTTATTCTAGATCTGAATGGGTAGAGAGCTGTTATGTGTTTTTCTTCGATGTTAACTTGAATTTATTTATTTGATAACTTGTATAAGTAGGAGGAGCTTAATCGGATTAACAATAATAATTTCTGCATAAGAATTAAGATTCAGAAATTTCTACACTAGGGACCATAAGCCAAACCAGAGGCAGAGTCTCTAACATAAATAAACCAAAGCACATAGTCTACACTCTCCTCGATCCTAACAAAATTGAAAACCCCTTTTTTACAAAAATTCCATAAAATTTTGATAGTGCTTTTTAGCCTAGGCATTTCAAGGCCTCCTCCTTGTCTAGACAGTGGCCCCCTTGTCTAGACAGTGGCTCGTTTATCAACCTAGTCCTATCGAACTTATGGGATGTCACTGGATCCTGAAAAGGATTCTACAAGATGTACTCGATATCATAGAACTCAAATGCCATGTCGTCCTTTGAAGTCTCTTTTCCCCAAACTACACTATCGACTTCAAAATCTCACGAAACAAATGGAGCATAAATGATCAAATTTAAAGAATTGCAACCCACATTGGCCTTGCTCAATCTAGATGTTTTAGATGGTGGAGAACATGTATTCTAACATCCACCCAAGAGGCTGAAAAGAGTGCACATCCCAAGGACTCCAAAGATCCAAGTTATGTGCTCTTCTTGGAATCCAACTAGTGTCATTGATGATAGCCAATGTACTCCTTCGAGACTCTTCCTTCCCACAAAATTAGCCAGAATTCAACATAAAGACCTTGAAATAAATGCACATAAAATCCTATGGATTCCTAAATATGGCTCTACCTCAAGCTTAGTGTACTGATTTACTCAATATAAGGTTTTAACCTATATATATAGCATGGGCAAGAATTTAGCATGCTAGTCCATTGCTTCAACAACTAAAGATCTTAGGGTTGTCCTATTTATTGGAAAATCAGAGATACAATGGCCTATCATTGATCAATACAGATCTAAAATCTAGTTCCTTCAAACGAAAATGGGATCAAGCTACCCAGTGAGCTCTAGACATTGGTATTCACCTAGACAACCTTGGTACAAAAAGCTTCATATATTGAGTTGAACTAGACATATCATGATACATAACAGAATAATACTTTCAACTTTCGAAACCAAATAAATCCATGACCATGGTGTTTCTTAATCAATTTATATAGAAATATAGTGCACCGTCGATGGTGGAAAATCTTGTCAAATTTAGGAATGGACACTTATCATGCCCCACATTCGAGTTGGCCACCGTTCCCATCACCACCTAAGATACTGCAAAAACCATGTTGGACATCTTAGGTTGTGAAGGTAAGCTACCAGTGCAGACAAACAATGTTTGCTCGACATATTTTTCTTGTTCTTTGACTCCATCGTCCCATCGCATCCTGGGAACCTATCAACCTTCTTCTCGGTCATCCATTTTGATGATCACTATTTAAATTGTCGCATAATTTCGAGTTGCAGTTGTGGTATCCAATCAACGAAGACGAATGAGAAAACAAGTATGGAACTCAAGAGGTAAAATGAAATTTTGAAATGAGCGCAGAGGGAACTAGGTATCCGCAAGCGAGATGTACCAACGCCCGTGTCAACCTCATCGCTCTAACGAAGGTGGAAATGGAGGTCGTATTGACGATGTTTAGAGGAGTGGTGTGCTAAAAATATGTATACTCATTACCCAAAAATTGGTGGAAGATGCAAGAGAAGGGCCAATGGAAAATGGTTAAATCATTTAACTTTTAGCCTACTGCTACAACACTATAACACCAAGATTATATCTGACGGTTCACAAGCCAAAGATACAAATAAATTATGACTTAACAAGAGACAAGATGTCCCCACCCCACTGAAGTGGGATCTATCCCAAGGGTGGCCCACTCTTCGAGCTTTATTGGAATGCACCAAACATGTTCCTTGGAATTGAACCCGGGCGGATGGGAGAAGGAAGTGTGTTCCCAACCACTCGAGCCACTAACCATGCTCCAACTAGAGAGTTAGTCGATGGACAATTTTCAAAGCGCAGGGTTGGAGGCTTCCTCACAACAAGGGACAAGCTCCTTAAAGAGGTGGTGACAATGTGAGATTGGATTCATAAAGCAACGACTACCTCCCACTCCTTATAGTGGAAAGATATCTTGCACATTCATTTTTTTATGATGTTAATTTTATCCTTCTCAATGGAGGTTAAAAAGGTTTAAAATGGACCAAAACAAAATTTTTTTTTATATATATATATATATATATATATATATATATATATATATATATATATATATATATTTTAAATGATGTCGATGTTTCTTTTTCTGCTTGGAAATTCTTTTTTCATGTAGGATAAAAATTATCTAAAATTATCTAAAATTATCTAAAATTATCCATTTTTTAGTCAAATTTTATATAGAATGTGAGGTGTTCGATATTGTTTCTCCCTTCCCCTAGGGATCTCTAAAGTGACATAAACCTTGAAAATTCCTAAAGTGCGCTGAAACCATGCACTTTGTGGATTCTTGTTTCTTTGGATTTTGATGACAATGAGATTCTCTAGGTAATTTTGGATAACATATGAAACATGTCATCCTTCTCTACCTAGCACTTTGTCTTAACAAATTCCTCTCGAGGCTTATTTTTATTGTTCCTCAAGCTCCATTGTTGCGAGAGAGACACTTTATTTCTATCCAAGATGTTATGGTGCCATTGAATCTCTTGCACTAATTGCTATATCCATTTCGCACTTCTTCTAGAATCTATGCCCTGCTCTTTGTCCCATTCTTCTTACTCACAAGGCATCCCTTAATGGTTCATCAAGTTCCCTTATCGAGGGAGGCTCGATTTCTTCTCAAAGCTCCCTAGTGTCCAATAGTTTTTTTTTTTTTAATATTGCTTATGTTGAAGAATGTAACTAGTGTGAGTCTTCATAATTGTATTTGAGTCATGATGCAATGTATTTTTCAAAATAAAACAAAAATAAAATTTATTAAGAAAATATTAACTTATTAAAGTATGTCTTTCATGCTTGGGTCAATGGTCCATAGGTCATAGCACCCATTGTGTGTTTTAGGATTTTTTTCTTTTTGTTTTTTTTAAGTCAAATTCAAATAAATAAAATTGCTTTGTGTCAAAAGGATTCCTCCATCAAGGCATCTCCCTCTCCTACATGTCGGCCTACTACAACTCAAGTTTAAATAGTTGACAAGACGACTTCTACTATTGTTCATGTCGGCTTATTAAAGGGCACTCCAACAACTATATATAGGAGTGAAATCGACCCATTAGAGGAGGAATTAATAACAAGGTTGATTTGCAGTTGGAACATAAAAATAAGGTAGTGCGAAGATCTAGGAGAGAATTTTGTCAGTCCATCATGATGATTTTTTGTCACGCGATTTATTCTGGAGCCGGTTACAAGAACCAAAAAATTGCAGGAACCAAGAAGATTAGTTTCGGATATCGAACTGTTGTGGGAACAAAGTATGACTATTGCAGGAGTCGAATATACAAAGTTGTAGAGGCCAAGAATAATAGTTGCAAGATGAAAGAATGATATTATAGAATTTGTAGGAAGGAAGAAACTAAGTTCTAATTTGGGCTGATTTGCTGGATGGAATAAGTCTGTGGTCAAAGGGTCATGTTTTTCTCAATCTCATTTAATCTACTAGAGAAAGAGTTGATTGGGTTTTTCCCTAGCCTTGGTTCTACATCTTGTGTCCCTTGTTGTGATCTTCATTGTTTGGCATTTGTCTTGATGAAAGGAACATAAGAAATTGAAAGAGGAATTAATAAGAAAAAAAGAAAAATCACAAGAAAAT